>CM052703.1:126679103-126705421 GCA_028551405.1 Uromys caudimaculatus | reverse complement strand
GGGGCAGTGATCTGTGATGCCCGGTTGAGCATGGGCTGGAAGCTCTGGGAGACCCGGTGGTACACCAGGGACCAGAATTTATGCTTCTAGCCAACGCTCCTGGGAAATTCTTCATATCACAACCCCTGTATGGAAAGAGGCCTGGCGTGTGAAACTTGTGTATAGGCAAATGAGGCAACGATTAGGGCTCCCAAGCTGGTCAATGGAAAGTATCAACTACCAAGCCCCGCCCCCTCTCTCAGAACTATAAGTAGAACACCTTGACCCAGCTCTCTCTCTCTCTCCCCTACTTCTCCACCCGCCTGCCCGCCATCTTGAACAAATAAAGATAGAAACTACTTTGGCATCCGAGAACTTTGTCTAAGGGAGCTGTGACTCTTGGGGCGCAGGACGGCGAGTGCTCTGAGCACAATGGAGCCAGTGGATGCCCACGGCTGATCCCGGTCCACTCCCTTCCTACACCTCGGCCAAGCCACTGGCCGAGACCGGCAGCGCTAGGCAGCGCGCAGCGGCTTGGGCACCGAGTCGGTGGACTCCATTAGCGCCAGGGGTGCTTGACCCCGGCATCTCACTCCGGCGGCGTCAGGCCCCAAGGCATTTGCGACGAAGAGGACTGCTGTGGTGATCCTTGAAGCCCAGGGCGCACTCTGCGGACCCGACCCCTGGCGGTCCCGGACCCGGACCCGGAGACTCCACCCTCACTGCGCTTCCCCCAACGGGAGAGAGCACGACAGTGATATAGACATGACTGGTATGGAGGGTATTCAGGAGTGGGGGTAGAGCTAAGGTGCTTTTAGGACTGGAAAGATGGTGTCTCCTGTCACTGTACAGTCTAACCTGTGTTCATCCTTAACTCTTTCTGTGTCTGAGTAGGTAGGGTTGGGCAAAACACATTAAGGCAGGGAGCCAAATTGAGATCTGAAAAGAAGTACTGTACAGAATCATTTTCAGCTCTGTCACTAACTAGATGCTGCCTCTGCTTGCCTGTGTCAATGGTTGTGGACAGGGTCATTTGTGAGCATGAGGCATAACTGTTCTTCCAAACAGAGTGCTACATCTGTATAGGATTTGATTTCAGTATACTTTTGTTCACATATATAAGTTTCCCAAATGCAAAGCCCTTACTTGATTCCTTGGAATGTCATGTCTGTGATTCCTCTGGCCTTCCCCAAACATTACTCTTGTTTTCTTGTCCATTTGAGGACCAATGTGTGATAGTTGCTAAGAGAAACCAGACTTGCTATCCAACTCTGGCCTTCGTTGATCTTTCTTTCTCCGCTACTTGAGTAGCTGGGCTACAGGTGTGTGCTATCACACCTTATACAGAACCACTTTGATTCGAACCAGTAGCTTGATCTAGGGGGAGGTGTGTCTCGGAGAAGTCCTTACCTTTTGGTTCTGTCCTCTTAACATGCGTAAAAATGATGTGTGTGTGTGTGTGTGTGTGTGTGTGTGTGTGTGTGTGTGAATGATTTTGTAAGTAGAGTCAGCTAAACTTCAGAGTAAAGAAATTATTCATTTGTTAACATAAAAAAAAACCCAACAAAACAGACAACTTTAGACTGAGACCAGCTTCTTTCAATACACTAAGTCTAGTGACTCCCTGTGGTCCATGGACACAGTTGTCTTTGCAGCATCAGACTCTGCATCCATTCAAAGAATCAACCCAGAAAATAGTATTCTGCTTGTACAAAATCTCTTTCCATAGGTTTAAGGCCCATGGGTAGAAAGTATGAAGAATTCTTCGTGTAAGTTAACATTGGTCCTTGGAACATCCCAATTTTGGTTAAGGAAGTCACTGGACCTGATGAGTACAGTCTCTGGAAAGGGCTGTCAGAGTACATATACTTTATGACCTGCACCTAATATTTACAGCATCATTAGCAATGAAACTTGGGGCATGAATGAATTTTGAGGTGGGGCGTACACAAGGGAAAGAAACATCCTGTTTTCTACTGATGCCATAAAAGTGTTGTTTAAATGTTGTTTTCTTTTTAAATGAGAAAGAAGGTCAATGCAGATACTTCATAATAAAGGGATGGGTAGTGAGAAGGCTAGTGAGTGAAGGCATTTCCATAAAGCCAGAAAACATGAGTTTGATCTCCAAGACTCACAGAGTGAAAGGAGAGAGTACTGACTCCTGTAGTTTGTTCTTTTTAGACCTCCATGTTTGTGCTATGGTATGCATACACTCACCTCATACTACTACATACCTAGCTAGATAAGGTTCAGACTGGCTTTTGGCCTAGTGTTCAAAATCTGAGAGGCAGTAATTTGCCACACTAACTTACTTCTTGTAAGCTTCTTGTTAGCTTGATTCACTATGTTATTGCATAGCTCCATTAAGATTTTGCTTATAAAAGTCCTGAATTGCACATATAAAGGTCACCGTGTCTCATTTACCAGCCAGCAGTGGAGAAGTGAGATATGTATACTAAGTACTAAACTATGGAGATTTCTTGATTAATTAAAGACCCTTCCAAGAGAATTAGGATTACCACCTTACCCTGCCTCTGCAAAGTTACAAGTCCTTTCTTAGGAATGGCAGATAGACAGACAGATAGACAGATAAACAGATAAATATACAAATAATAGAAAGACAATTAGATGTTATTCTATTTTTTTCTGTTTTTTAAATTTAAATTGTTGTTTAGGATAATGTCGTTTTATCTATAATAGTAAGCAATAATACAAATCAGTCTTAAGTTTCTCAGTGCTAAATGCATTAAACCTCTAGCACAATGTCTTAGCTAAAAGGCTAACATTGATATAACGCATCGATCCTATTCCGGCTTCCATAGTGTGCCTTATAATATTTGTGTTTCAGTTGGATATTTAGTTAATAAATTTTACAACTTGTGGAAGTTAATATGATGCATGTTTACCACTAAAGTTAAGGATACTTAGAGTACAATCAATAAATACCCAATTTTGGAAAGAAGAAATACTCCAAATATGTAGCTTAATATTATATACCAAGAGACTATGAAAAGTGGAACAATCCAAATCTCAAATCAGATGAGGGACATAAAAAAGACATAAATCAAATAGAAAACAAAAGTCATTGTAAGAATCAGCAAAATTTGATATCATTTTTTATAAATAAGCAGAATTATCTAATATTTGGTTATATTAACCAAATAGTGAGGTAACATAAAATCATAATAAAATTTCAGAAATTACAACAGCCATCTCAGAAATACAAAGAAGCATAAAGGAATATTTTAAACATCTATATGCCAATAGAATAGCTTACAGGAGACAAAAAAATTCCAGAAAAGTACAGTCTTTTAAGATTAAGTGAGGAAAATAATCCAGAGAACTTACACTGGCCAATAATAGAGAGTAAAGATTAATTAGAAACTTCTCCACAAAAGAAAAACCCTGGACTAGATGGCCTCATGCTTAAATTCTATCAATGCCCCCCAAAAGTAACATTAATATTTCTTAAATTCTTCCCAAAATACCATGGGGTAGAATACTTCTGAGCGAAGTTTACAAGTGTAGCATTCCCTTGATGGCCAAAATAAAGACACTACAAGAGAATAGGAGAGGTGAACACCTAGCACAGCCTTGATGAAAAATCAACAGATTTGTTTCAATATACCGAACGTTCCAGTTCACCTTGGAAGGCAAGGCAGACGGAACACACACATACAGAATGTGCCGCGTTACACTAACAGGCTGAAAGACTGAGAAAAGTAGGATATACCAGGTATTCAACAACATTTAAAACATTTTAGTTCACTTTGGAGATTAGGTTTTGTCCTGTAATCCAGGCTCAACCTTTGGAATACTAGGACTATAGAGGTGTGTTACCGCACCTAGCTGGACATCTTTTTGATGAAAACATTCAACAGTTTGGGTATGAAGGTGGTATTTCAATGTGGTAAAGGCCATTTAGGAGAAAACCATAACCAGTCAGTAGAATATGACCCACTTTCATGATTGTGACAAATCATAGTCTCCAGAGCAATATCCCAACTCTGACTGAGTGCATATCAGAAATTGAATAGCATTCTTCAGAGAACCAGTATGTAACCACTAACATGGAACAATCAAAGTAATTCTAACCAAGAAAACCAAGTTACAATACTTAGTCTTCCAACTTGAGTTGTATTACAAAAGTGACAGTAATTGAAACACTGTGATACTGGCATCAACACAGACAGGCAGCCTAGTAGATTAAATAAGATGTCAGATGTAATTCCAAAGTCAGTCAAGCAATTTCCAGCAGGGTACCAGGATGATGCTCTCAGGAAAGGACAGTCTTCTCAATGAATGGCGATTTGAAGTCTGGATTTCCACAAGCAGAGGTATAAAGCCAGGGCTGATCCTTCTGTTATGCACAAAAATCAACTCCATATGGTTAAAAAATCTAAAGGATATACCCAAAGGTAAAACTTGAAGCCATGACATTTCTAGAAGAAAACAGAAACATCTTGATGGCAGTAAGCTTGGCAATGGCCTGATAAGATTTATAAAGATTCACAAAACTGAGTAACTATATATATGTGTTTTCCAACTAAAAATGGTCAAGAACACTAGCCTTTGGGTCCAAAGTATGTAACGCAGCTACATGAGTGGCCAAAGCAGGAAGTTTACAAGCTCCTGTATGGGCACCTTAGGGAGACTCTGTCCCAAAAATTAAAAAAAAAAAAAAATGAAAAGAAGGTAAAGTGTTTGTCTAACATATAAGGCTCTAGGTTTGATGCCTAAAAACATACTCACCTCCAAAAAGGAAAGGCTATTCTAGATATACATTCCTTTAAAATAGAAATATTAATAACAAACAGGTGAGTTGAAAGTAAACAAGTTAAATACCACTGTTCATCAGGGAAATGTAAATCAAAAGGACTATAAGATGTCACTTCATATCTTTTGGAACAGCTATTGTCAAAAAGTTTATGTCAGAATGTGGAGTAAAAATAACTTTTATATCCATTGTCAGAGAGAAGATAGAGTCTTGCAGTTATTGTTGGAAACAATATACAAAATTGAAAATTCTGAATAGATTTTTTTTGTTTTTGGTTTTCCGAGACAGGGTTTCTCTGTGTAGCCCTGGCTGTCCTGGAACTCACTCTGTAGACCAGGCTGGCCTCGAACTCAGAAATCTGCCTGCCTCTGCCTCCCAAGTGCTGGGATTAAAGGCGTGCGCGACCACTGCCCAGCCTGAGTAGATTTTTGAATGAAGTAAAATTGCCACTCTTAAAATTATCTGTGTCTATTGTATCATTAAATGTAGGAGCCAAAATATAGAAATGATGTGACATATGTTTTAAGTTTTTGAGGTGGGGTGGTGGATTCTCTGTGTATCCTTGGCTGTTTTAGAATGAGCTCAGTAGATCAGACTAGCCTGGGAACTCACAGAGAACCTTCTGCTTTTGCTTCTTGAGTAACAGGATTAAAGGCATGCACCACCACTGCTTGCTACATTAATTTTGTTTCCGTTGCTGTGCTAAAATATTGTGAGCAAAGGCAACTTAAGTAAGGAAGGGTTTATTTGTGATTATGATTCCAGAAGAGAGTCCATGTGGTGGAAGAGACATTAGCACTTATTTGTAGCAGGAAGCTAAGAAGTCACATTTTCAACAATGAATAGAAAGCAGAGAGTAAACTGTAAGGAAGGCAAGGTATAAACCCTCTAGGCTGCTCCATTAAAGGTACACCTCCCATAACCTCCCCTAGTAGTGACACTAACTGTGGGGCATTCTCATTCAAACTGACACTGGTGGTAGTGGTGGTGGTGTGTGTATGTTTGTGTGTGTGTGTGTGTGTGTGTATGTGTGTATGTGTATGTGTGTGTGCATAAATGTGTATGTGAATGTGTGTGTGTGTGTGTGTGTATGTGTGTGTGTGCCACGTTGGCTTTCGCAATGGAGGCGAGCTTATAATTTACCACAGTATGGGTGAACATAGAAGACACTGTGTTCGATAAATAAGTTAGAAAGTAAAACATTGCATGATCTTACTTATAGGTCAAATGTTTACAAAAGCCAAATATGTATAAATGAAGAGGAAAATAAGAAGGGTAAAGGTGAAATCAGTAGATACAGATTCAGGCACAGAAAGTAGCAGATGCATTGAAAGAGGAGGTCTGGATGCTTAATAAACATCTCAGGAATCATAACTAACAATGATATCCTGTGTTCAGTATTTTGTCAGTGACTAAGCTGTCTGTTCTGCCATAAATGCACACATGAGGAACCATGTGAAAAGCTACATTCTAATTTGCTTTACTTCAGAAACTACTTCATTATTTATAATTATCCCATATATCATGTTATGTAGCTCAAATTCAGGCAAGAAATTTGTTTTAAAACTCCAATATTATGAATGTCTTAACATATACAATAAAGAATAAAATAAATGAGAATTTAATTCTCAATGACATTGGGCTTAAATATAAGGCAATATGATGATAACTGTAGAATTTCCCTTTACTCACCTTTAGGAAAGTTTAACCTTACCAGCCTCTTCCACACTGGAAAACAATCCCATTTATAACACCACAATAGGGCATTTACCAGTAGGCCAGAGCCACTTGAGCAGGTACAGGAGATGTGTTTTAATATCTTCTTCTTCACAATGACTCTACATGTCCAGGCAGCCTGATAGTACTTCTTAAGAAAATCTGATTGTTTTTCTCCCTGAAATATCTTGCTCTTCTGTTGTGAATGCATTTCTCTTTGATGCCCAGGTAACAACTTCCCTAGCCACACAACTTCATAGCTCTGTTGTATCTTCCCTGGGGTATACTGGGTGCTCCAGACTGTGGGAACATATGCTGCTTGGATTATAGTATCCTTGAAGTCTCTTCTCACTTGGACTGTGATAGCTTCAATCTGCAATCCAATGTGGACCTGTATGCAACACATGGCATGAGTCTGGTGCTTGAATCTTCTGGGACTAGACAGAGTGAAACATTCTGAATAAAGAATGACTGAAAGATGAACATATCTGAAAATGAGAATTGAACTGTATCCCAAGGCAGGCATGAGGCCATATTTATGACAATAGTTTGGAATAAAAAACATACATTTGTGTTTATTACCATCTACTGCATAAGGGTTGAGAGATACACTGATTTTATATAAATATGTCATTAGGAATCATTTTTGCTGTGTTCTTTTAGCAGAATAATAGTGAAAGAGACCCACTGCTACACAATATGCAGAGAGGGAGAGGCTTTGGAATACTCAGTTGTAAATGGGAAGTCTTCATCAAATCTCTCCCTCTCAAGGATCAGTGATCTCTTTAGAAAGGAAGGTAGAAAGAGTGTAAGAGCCAGACGTGGTGGATGACTCCAAGGTAACAGTATATTTTAGATACAGTAAGATCAACACACATGTGAATTCATGGAGACTGATAGCATGCAGAAAACCTGTATAGGTGCAAACCAGATGAGATTCTAGTCCTGAGAACTGGAAGTGGACATAAAGTTCCATATTAACCATATTCTGGACCCACAAAATGGATTCAATAATGTGTGTGTGTGTGTGTGTGTGTGTGTGTGTGAGAGAGAGAGAGAGAGAGAGAGAGAGAGAGAGAGAGAGAGAGAGAGACAGACAGAGAGACAGAGAGACAGAGAGAGAGACACAGAGAGAAGCTATTAATTTTTTATCTTTTTTGTTTAAGTTTTGGTTTTGTTTTTATTTTGGTAGAGAGAAAGAGAGAGAAAAGGAAGAGAGAAGGAGAGGGAGAGAATAAAGTTGGGTGGGTAGGGAGATGAGGTGGATCTGGGCAAAGTTGGGGAGGTGGAAAACATGATCAAAATGTATTGTATAAAAAAATTGAATAGAAAAGAGGATAAATACTCCCACGTGCCACCCCCCCAACCTTATAGATTTGTCAAGATTTCAGATCCAAGCCAACCACATGCTTGAAAAATAACATATAAATAGATATTCATATGATGAAAGAACATTCTGGTAGTCTGAGGGAAAAGTGAAAGATATTTGAATGTTGTATCTCATGAGCGTTAAGTCAAGGAGTATTTATTGTAGCCTTGGGGCATATTGGCTTTGTGGCTCCAACTCCAGAGAAGAGATTCTGCTCTGTATCTACACACCATTCATTAAAATGTTTGGCATTAAATATTATGCTCCAGCCAGTACATGAGTATCTCTTCTTAGTACACCACAGTTCTGCTTCCATTGTTTGCTGTTCCAGCTTCAAGATGAATATTCTGATGGTCTGTCTTTTTTAGGGGTTATCATCATTTCAGTATCACTTGTCTGTGTTGAGGCACCTTTGTATTTTCTGCTGGAAAAGTTTCTCTTTCTGAATCATAAAGAGAAATCATAAGCAACATTTATTATTTTTGGCGGTGGTGCTGGAGAGGTGGGACAGAAGGGAAGACTTATTTTTAGGGACATTCTAAGTAACCCCTTCTTTTCTGTGAGGCTTGCAGTTAGTTAGGACTTCTACCATCGGTGATTGGACCTGGGAAGAGCATTATGGGATAGTAGACAGGTGGGCAGGACTCAGTCTACCTATCTATAATATGGTTGGATCAGTGAAACAGACTTCTGTTGAGTGGGTACTACTAGACATCCATGAGCCTCTGTTATTATGGGAAGGAGAATAGGAGACCAACAATGAGGAAACACATGGACCCATTGTCAGAGATCTCACAGTCAGAAAATAGGGTGTCCTTTTGTTTATAATATAAAGAAAACCCCATGTCAGACAGCCAGCAAACCCTTCTGTAGGGACAGTGTTAGAGGAAGATTTGAAGTTCACTAGAACAAACAGTCACACAGTAAATGATGGACAAATGGTTCTGAAGGCAAGTTGTCATCTTAAGTCTTATCTAAAGCTGTGAGCCAAATTTGGAAAGGAACAACTGGGTGGATTTTATTCTACTTTTATAAATAGGGTAGGGAGAAAAGAAAAATGAAAATCACATTACTAAAATTTGTCCTCTGACCCTCTCCCTCCATCTCTGTTTTCTCAAAGGTGGAATGATAGCATTTAATCTGCTTGGCAATCTGCTTTGAACTTTAATGAATTTTCCATATAACTAAGTCTCTATGCTGTCATTTTGCTGGGTGCAGAGTGGTTTAATTCACATGCAGCATGGTTTAATTATCCTAAAAAACCTATAAAAAGCATCTGCATATGTTTCTGAACTTTACTTATTATATTTATTATCTCACATCTCTGTATGCCTTTATTGAGTTAGAAGTAATTTCTACACATTACTTTGCTGAATAATGTACTTTAGGCAGATTACCAAATCAATAAGTGGTCTATGGTGATTTGTATTCTAGATAATGCTCATCACTAGGTCACACTGGAATTGTCTCTTTGCAGCATGTCACAGGTGTATTATCCCTGTGAATTACTACTGATTTCAAAGGACTCCCTTGAAAAAAACACACATGTGTGATATAGACTGCCTCCCATAACATTAGACCATACAGTACAAGAAGGATGAGACAAAGATGTTTCCATCTGGGTAGCATGGGAAAGTGGTGACACTTACTGTCATTGAAAAGTATCAGGCTTTTAATCTCTCCCTCATAATGTAGAAAGAATATGTCATACCTGGGAGCTGTAATGGCACACACAGAGAAAACAAAATGTAGGAAGGGAAGGATGGACAGAGGATTCAGTAAGAAAGCATCACAGCCTTTAAATTACTTAAATTTAGCAAAAACATTTAGCTGGCATTTCCACACAAAATGAAGTCTCTTTCCATGTCTTTCCGGGGGCTTGCTCAGTGGTAGGATGCTGGTAGAGATGGAACAGCAGGGTTCTGGGTCTTGCTCAGTGCCTTCTCTTTGAACAAATTTGAACAAATCAATTAAGTTTCCCATCTGGAACCTGATAAAAAAGCTTGCCAGGTCAACCTCACACAATGTTACAATTCCCGGCGAAGATTGTTATTAAATTAAAGGGTTGTGATTAAGACCAACTGGCATGACTGTCTGGGCTTGGTTCCCCTCCAGAAATGATTAATGCTAAACTTGTTTAATTAGTTTTTCTTTCAGTGATTTGAAAGGCTACTTTCATGAGGATGTTGGAACATGATTGCACTTGAATGTGAGTATTGGGCTGTGACATACTCACTTTTGTCCAAACCATCACCCTTCAAAATAACCCAGAAAAATTAAGATTATGAAAAACAAAAAGATCACTCAGTAGAGTCAAGAATGAAAAGACAGGATACTTTCATTATATAGGGAAAGAGCACGGGTTAAGGGAGACTGGGCTGTTTTTAAATCACAAAATAATCTTCTGTTAATTTGTTTATTTGTTTGTAGCTACCTCTGTGGCTATGCAGCTATGTAAGCAATGGAGCTAAGTAAAATCTGTAGGCATTTTGAATATAGTCACATGCTTGGAATGTTTTTTCCTAAACCTGCTAATATCAGAATTAACAAGATAAGAGTACCTTCTCTTTCCATGAAACAAATCAATGATTAGGAGAAACAGGATTGAGTCTCAGGACTAGTGAAGGACTTAGGATGTGAAGATAGGAGAGCTGGGATCAGTGCTAAAAACAGAAATCCTGGGCAGAGCAGGAGATGGGGCACTTAAACTTTTAGATTTCTGACTGCATTTTTTCAGTTGTTATGTTGTTGTTTCTGTTGTTCTTTTATAGACAAAGAAACCAGGGCATAAAGAAGAGCTGAGTCACCTGTGGGTTTTCAGTTTTTGAACCAGGGTCTTGCTAGCTTTGAACTTGTCATCATCCTTGCCAGAATACTGGAATTATAGACATATGCCACTTGGCTCATGAGTCTTTCATAACTGTTTACACACAATCTACAGGTGTTCAAAGTAGGGCTTTCTGTGCTCTTCTTTTGCCAAATACAAAATTCCTCTACTAGAATCTGTAAGTCTTAAAAGCATGATTCTCTAATAATCGAGATGAAAATTACCATGGTTTCAAAAAAAAAAGTGCCAACATTCTTGAGGGCCATAGGGTAGCACCATAACAACAACATGTATTTGGTGTGCACTGACTGAACATTTTGTACACTGTTTAAACAAAATGGAGCATGCACAGCTGTCAGAGCATAGTATAAGCTTTTGCAATGACTTGAGGATCATTTCTCATTCACCCTATAAGTCTTCTGATCTTTGTGTTACCTTTTATGGCCTGGCAAATATGAAGAGATATAAAGTCACACATTAAATGGCTCATTTACAAACATTGGGCCAGATGCAATAGGACATAAATACAGTCACCAAGCTGTAGTTGGTTTCAGGGGAGCAGCTAGTCCTTTGAGGCATAATCAGAAATAGCAGGTCATTACAGGAACACTTTCCACACATGTTTCATGGCCTTTACCTCCATCAAACTCTTACAGTACCAGAAAGAAGGCTGAGATCAAAGGACATATTGTAAGTTATTGCAGTAGGATACAGCTTGACCTACACCTGGGAATATGCACTTCTTTCATTGTTTATTTTTAATTAACAAATAGCTTGAGAAGTACTGTTAGTGTCAGTTTCTCTTTAAAGGTCTGGGAGACTTCTGTGCTTGAATCTATCTGTCTCTGGATGTGTTTCCTTGGGGGATTTTTAATTACTGCTTCTATTTCAATGGTTTTATGAGTCTATTTAAATTACATACTTTGCTTTGATTAAACTTGGTAGGCTGTATACATCTAAAAATTCATCCTTTCTCTTAAAATTTACACTTAATAAAAATTTAAGTATGTCCTCATGATTTTCCGTATTTCCTCAGTGTCTGTTGTAATTTCTCCCTTTTCACCTTTAATTTTATTGACCAAGAATTTTTTCTCTTTCTGACGATTTGATTTGTTAATATTTTAAAAGAGCAAATACTTTCTTTTATCTATCCTGTTTGGTTTTCATTGCTATTTAATTGATTTTAGCCCTATTTTAATTATCTCTTCCTATCTTCTCTATTAGAATATCATTTGTTTTGGGTTTGCAAAGCTTTTGGGTGTACCATTACTTTATTCTTTACAGATCTCTCAGATTTGTTTGATAGGCATTTAGTGCTGAAAACTTACCTCTGATGAGCGTTTTCATTGTGCCTCATGGATTTTGGTATCCTATATTGTATTTTCATTCACTTCTAAGCTATTTTAAATTTCTTCCTTGATTTCTTCTCTGACTCCATTATCATTCAGTAATGTGTTATTTAGGTTCTATGAATTTGTATGAGTATGTATGTATGAGTAGTATGTATTGTGTGAGCATGTATTAGTTTGTAATATCTATAGTTTACTTGCTGTTGGTAACCAGGTTATGTCATTGATATAAATAGAAATAGGAATTTATTTCAATTTTGATGTATTTGTTGAGACTTGATTTGTGTTCTAATATGTGGTTAACTTTTGGGAACAGTCCATGGACTATCTACGTATATATATATATATATATATATATATATATATATATATATATATATATATATGAAAAATCATCCATCATCCATCATAATGTCATTTATCATATATCATATATTTATTATAGATCATGTATTATTTTATATCATATATATCATACATCATGCATTATATCATATATAATATATCATATTATATTCTATATAGTTATATTAATTATATTACATTATAATAATTTATATTATTATAATAAAAATTATTACTATATCATATATAATACTCCATTATATTATTTATATATATTAAAATTAAAGAGCAAGGATCATTAATTAGGAAGAGAGCAAGGGAGTGCACATAGGAGGGTTTAAAGGGAAGAAAGGGAAGGTGAAAATGGTGCAATTATATTATAATCTTAAAATGTATTTAAAAATTTTGATAGAATTCTTTACAGAAATTGTAAATATAACCAACAATGACAGTGGAATCTCAGGGTTGTTTTGATTTGCATTTCCCTGATGACTAATGATGTGTGATTCTACCTTGTACCAATCAGAATGGCTAAGATCAAAAACTCAGGTGACAGCATATGCTGGTGAGGATGTGGAGAAAGAGGAACACTCCTCCATTTCTGGTGAGATTGCAAGCTGGTACAACCACTCTGGAAATCAATCTGGAGGTTCCTCAGAAAATTGGACATAGTACTACCTGAAGACCCAGCTATACCACTTCTGGGTATATGCCCAAAAGATGCTCCAACATATAACAAGGACATATGCTCCACTGTGTTCATAGCAGCCATATTTATAATAGCCAGAATCTGGAAACAACCCAGATGTCCTTCAACAAAGGAATGGATACAAATAATGTGGTACATTTATGCAATGGAGTACTACTCAGTTATTAAAAACAATGACTTTGTGAAATTTGCAGACAAATGGATGGAACTAGAAAATATCATCCTGAGTGAGGTAATTCAGTCACAAAAGAACAAACATGGTATGCACTCACTGATAAGTGGATATTAGTCCAAGAGCTCAGAATACCCAAGATACAATTCATAGACCATGTGATGCTCAAGAAGAAGGAAGACCAAAGTAAGGATGCTTCAGTCCTCCTTAGAAGTGGAGCAAAATACTCTTGGGGGCAAATATGAAGAGAAAGTGTGGAGCAGAGACTGAAGGAAAGGCCACGCAGAGACTGCCCTACCTGGGGATCTATCCCATCTGCAGACACCAAACCCAGACACTATTGCTGAGGCCAAGAAGTGCTTGCTGACAGGAACCTGATATGGACGTCTCCTGAGAGGCTCTGCCAGAGCCTGTCCAATGCAGATGAAGATGCTCACAGCCAACCATCAGACTGAGCCTGGGACCCCAATGGAGGAGTTAGAATGAAGGAGCTGAAGGTGTTTGTAACCCCATAGGAAGAACAACAATATCAACCAACCTGATCCCCCAGAGCTCCTAGGGACTAAACCACCAACCAAAGAGTACACATGGAGGGACCCATGGCTCCAGTCGCCTCTGTAGCAGAGGATGGGGCATCAGTGGGAGGATAGGTCCTTAGTCCTGTGAAGGCTCCATGCTGCTGTGTAGAGAAATTTGAGGGTGGGGAGGTGGGAATGGGTGAGTGGGAGAGCATCCTCATAGAAGCAGAGGGAGGGGGGATGGGATAGGGAGTTTCTGCAGACTAAACCAGGAAAGGGGATAACATTTGAAATGTAAATAAATAAAATATCCAGTCAAAGAAGTAAAAGAACATATTCCCAATACCTTCCAGCACTATGAAAGTTACCCAGCAGGGATGCTATGTCAGTACCAACTTGATTTCTCCAAGTTCTATCACTGATTTATGTATGTGTGACAACTAGCACTAATGGCCTTTGCAACTCTGTATGGGAACTTACTACTTTAGAGGCTGCCTAAAATACATATAAAATACATATGAAATATATTTAAGTTATATAACCATATAATAGGACTAGAAGCTGCCTAAAATATATAGTATATGAAAAGATTTTAAGTTCTATAACCATATAATAGGGCAGACAGTGCCTAAGATTGATATCTTATGCATTTAAATAAAAAACCCAGTAGCAGGAATGGATTAATTACATCTCATTGAGTCTTTTGCCAAATGGATCCCATAAACTTCTTCAAGCATTATAAATTATTTCCAATACAATTTATTAATATCTGCAACCTAACAAGTTTGTATTGATTAAGACACTTCTTATACATGCAATTGAACAAGGAAAAAAATCAAGCTCGTGCTCAAATAGAAACTTGTCCCCAACTGACTAGTGTTCATGGTGCTTGAAGACACTTTGCATGATACTTGAGGAAAAAGTAATCATCAGTATGAGTATTAATTCTGAGACCTATAACAGTGACTGACCTGTGTTGTGGTAAGATAGACTAGTGCAACAATGGCACGAATGTTATGGGAGTTACCAAGTACTTTAATAATTGGATTTAAGTCCCATTTTCATCCTTCAGATGGACAATGTGATGTAAGTGAGGAAGATTAATGTATTAAACACTAAAAGATATATCTTTATCAACACTTTCCCTTTAAGACTCAGTGAAGAAAACACGAGAAAAATGTAAGAGCCGGAGATGGTAAGTGATTTCTAAGTAAACAGTCTGTTATACAGAGCAGGGCTGAAGGCTCCATGTAGGCACCAACTCAAGCTTTCTACGTTCAGTGAGCTGTGTGGATGTTGTCCTCAATAATGAGGCCCTGCCTTCATTTTCGGAGAGCATCAGCCTGGGTTGTTTAGGGATTTCCACAGGGCACCCAATTCAACTGAATGCAACCCATTCTCGCCATTGGGAACCTTGACTGGTTACAAAAGATGGCCAGCAGACTCTTTCCTCCCTCCCGAGGAGTGCTCACTAGTGCTGCCCTCATAGATTGAAGAAAGTTCCCACTGCATGAGGTTTCCACACTGCCCACAAACACCGCCCAATTCCATGTCTCTTCCCACACACGCTCCCTCCAAGTCCTTATTCAATACATAACATTAGTTCTGGTCCTTGAGTGACAGAAGATGAATTTGGAATATTAAGACAACATTGTTCATCCATGAAATAACGAAACCTTACTGACTGCAATAATAGGGGTGAACCTGAAGTTCATTATGCCAAGTGAAATAATGATCCTATCAATTGGGGACCAAGTGTTCAAACAACTGAGCCTATGGAAAATGGCTCAGTGACACTCCCATAGGTTATCCAGCTTGATTGAGTCACTTCATGAAAATGCATACTCCTCATTAGGTACATCATAAATATATACAATTTGTCAAGTAAACCATAAAATAAGGAATTTTACATATAAATTTTAATATATGAGTCTTGTTACTTACCTAACAAACCTTAAGTTTTAGAATAATTTTAGGTTTATAGATAAGTTGCAAGTAAAATATTGATACTTTACATCTATCTTCTTTTAAGTAAAAAAATAAAAAATACTAATCAAAGAAACTGCAGTCAAATAAAAACCAGAGATGTTTCAAGTATCAGTATTTTTGTCTTTTTTATTTATTTTGTTTTATGTGTATGAATATTTCATTTGCATTTATGTCTGTGTGTGTGGCACTGGATATGAGAGGAAGCCTGATAAGGTAGAGCTATGGCTAGAAGCCCCAGAAACCCAGAAGGGATAGTAGGAGCTTCACCTGCTTTCAACTCTAGGTCTCTGTCACATAGCCATAGTCCCCCCTGCGCCCATGGAGAGAATTGTGACCATCAATCATGTAGGGGCAGCATGCACAAGTAGATAAGGCATCTTAGGCCAAGCCAATTAGAAGCACCTGCTTTCAGACCCCCCTTCCACCAGAATTGTATATAAGATCTTATCCAGAAGGAATAAAAGTGTGTATGGGAATTACTCCATAGTCTAAGAACATCTGTCCCAAGAGCTGTAACACTGTCTGGGAAGAGAACATTCTCTTGAAGCTTTAGCTACCAGAAACTCTCCTGTACTCTGCTCACTAATCAGTCCCCGCTATCTCAGCTATGTTCAACCTAGCTCAGTGCAGCCAGTGTAGTGTCTTAGAGCAACAGCAGCTGCCAGGACAGCAGCACCAGAGCATTGGGGACTGTGGTGGTGGGCACTTCCCCTCCCTGCTCTGCCTTTTTTCCTTTGCTTGGACCCTCCCGCTGGGCCAGGTCAGTGATCTCTGCAGATAGCCTCTGGTACACAGACCGACATCTGTGTACCATGTGCAACCTGGGGCCCATAGAAGTTCAAAGAGAGAATTAGATCTTCTGGAACTGCAGTTATGGACAGTTGTGCATCACTGCATATGTAATGGGACTTGACCTCAGCTCCTCTGCAAGAAAACAAGTGCTCCTAGTGAGCCATCTCTCCAACTCACCATTGTCATCCTCTTCAGAATAGGGGTGGTGGTAGTGGTAGTTTCCTTGGATCTCTGGTCCATCTGGAACCCTCCAAAGTGTTATAGCTATCAGAAGAGAAGCCCTCACAGGGCAGGTAGCCAGGGTCCCAGGTCTCACCCCTACTGGGGTAGCACCAATGCTAGTGGCAATGGACAATGGAGGGCAGCTGCTACTGTCAGCAGGTGGGCGGTGGCTGCAGCACCAGTGGCAGGGATGGCAGGAGTATGAGCCCAGTCTGCAAGGTGGGTCTAAGGCCCAGCAATGAATTCTTGGGGAGAGAAAACTCTTATAGCTCATTAAAATAGCCACTCTCGATGATTCTCAGTGAAATAACTTATGCACTTTATTCCATGTAGATGGAAACTTTATAAACGTTGAAGTGTAGGGCGGGATCCAGGGGTAAATACTTCCCATTTGCTCAGTTTGAGGGCTTCAGTTGTTTCCCTATGTGATTTATCATCATGGTCCCCCTAAGTAGGTTGTCATGGTTACAAGTCTCAGAACAGGTAGTTTGGCAGGTAATTGGCCCCGTGCCTACTGTACTCAATTCTGAGTTTCATTGTGTTAAGGCTCACTCAATCTTGCTAGTTCTTCTGTCTGGTGGCACGGCCCACACACCACTAGTATTTTACATCAGTGCGCCACACACCACTAGTATTTTACATCAGTGTCCTTTTTTTGTTCTGGTAGTGAATTCTGTATTATATTTAACTCTATTGTTTCCTCTATTCCAGGGCACTTTCTAGTGTTTCTTTTGTGTTGCAACTTTGGCAGTTTTAAGGAGTACCAACATATTCTAGCTGTCTAGAAACACTCATTTTGTGGTTCTCTGATTTATTTGTATATATTTAGGCTGGAGTTCTGAATTCTGGAAACTGGTTCTCAGAGGTAAACTTCCTACCATATCATGTAATATTAATGACACATAACACCTACATGACTTGCTGCTGGTGTTGTTATGCTAGGTCCTTTGATTAGGTTTTTCTTGTCAATTTTCTTTACTGTGAATATTTTCCCACTTCAATGTTATACAATTTTGATGTGAATTACTAAGTTCACCTCACACTCAGCACATTCAAGTAGCCCCAGGGAGATGCCAGGGAGAAGAGAATCTACTTATCAACACCTACTTTTCTACATTTTTACTATAATTATATATCCCCAAATTAATTATCTATGCCACTATACTGTCTTTTTATATCTTTACCCTGCTAAGATTGGACCCATGAGTGTTCTGCCCTTCATAACTACCACATGCTTGTGGAGGATATAGTATTGTCTACCATGATTTTACAAATAAAAATCATTTGTCTTGATGTTGGCAGTGCTACAGGGAGATGACGCTTTTCTGCCAGGTCCTTTTGACCATTATCCCATACCCAAAGTCTCTCCCAGAACATTCAACCTTGAAGGACTCTTAGGTCATGGTGCTTCCCTCTGTCATGTCTTGCCTTTTCCCTTTTCATTTGGTTTTAGATTCCAAGAACATTGTTTAATACTTTCATGAATGCTAATCCCTTACCTATAGCCTGTTTTAACCTCAATTTTCCAGTAGTACAACCAACAAGTAAATGATTTCTGTCAATATCTTAGCTTCCGGGGCTCAAACTATAGGACAGCATAAACTCCAAGAACCTTTGAGTCCCCTCCCCACCGCTTACTGTGCAAGGAAGGTGTCACACAACTACAAAGCATGTTTCATATGGACCAATGTCTAATTTCTGGGTGACAAATCCTAAGCCCTTCCTCTAGCTGTAAGGTGAAGAAGCCATCAGAGAACACTCATGTTCTATGTTTCCAGTTTAAATTTTACCCCCAAATGCTGATCATAGGAATTTTCTTATTTAGTTGGAAATTTTGCTACCTATCTGAAAATATGTTTGGTATAGCATCTGACATTTATGAAGGTTCTTTTCTAAAGAAGTGTTAGGTGACTTGGTTAATTCTCATGCTAGAATTAAACATCCCCTTATGTATGATGCAAACATTTGTTCAAACAGTTTCATGTCACTACAATTTCCAAGAGTCATTTTTTCTAGGGATCTAGCCTCGTGTGAACTTCTGTAAGGAAATTTCCAAATCCAAAAGTCACGAAATCTCAGGTCTTGTGCCACAGAAATGTTTTCAAGCACAAACATCTTTGTTGGCACTATTGCTTTTGGAAGAGCAGCTATGATCAGTGATCAATGATGTATGTCTCCATACAGTGAGACAGCTCTGGGGTCAGCCGAGACTTAACTGTCTATATACAGCTAATAACACTTATTGGGCACAAAATTCTCTTGACTTTTATTACATATCATCCTTTAAGATGCCATGAATTGAAAATTATATTGTAGTTTGATTATGTGATCAAACCAACCTCTAAAGAAAGGCAGTTGTCTATCTTTATCGATCTTCCTTAACTGCTCTGTGTACCTTGCAGATTCCATAGGAATGTCTTTACAGAGCTATGTGTTACTTGTAAGGTTTGCATATCTTATTTCCTCATAGAAATCAGATGTGTTTGTGTTCCTTCAAGAAGACTTCCTAAGATCCCCATGAGGCCCTTCCTTGCTTTGACATTATATAAAATGTCAACCGTGGAGTGCAAGGTGGGACTTTTCAGTGGAATAGGTTTAAACGCTGCAGGGAGTCTGCAGGAGCCCAGGATTTCAGTGGCGTCTGAATGTGGTGAACCAAAATCTTTGATAATTTGCTGCCTTTTACTTGCCATGTTCCCACAATTAACCCCCGACAAACTGATGACTCGCCTTCGTATTGGTCTGTCAGTGCCATCTCTATCTGATGTGAAAAAAAAAATTGTTGCTTCCAACCAAAACAAATCACAAAGCCCATTTATAGAGGATCTACTCAGCTTACACATTATCTGTTGGGGAAAAAGTCAGGTTTCTGGGTTCATTTGATTAAGCGCCATTAAATTGCACACTTGCACCATTTTTTATTACTATAATTCTAGAACTTTGTTTAGGGCCTAAAACTTCTATATTTTGATGGGTGTATTTAACAAGCTATTTTCCTCATTCTGTGCCCCCCCAATCTCCCAAAGGATAAAGAGGAAATAGACATTACTAAGTGCATTGAGATAAAATTGAATGTGTGACCTGTTTTTCCACACTCTAGAAGAGTAATGCCTTCCAAGCCAGCAGTGAGAATTTTAATCTTTGCAGACAAAAGCTTTAATGATAAAGACCTTCTTTTGTTTGACACTTGGAACGGTAGAGAAGTGGCCCTTCTCATTTTAGTCAGAAATTTTCCAGAACATTTCCCACAAATAATGAACTTCTGGCTTTTAATAAATGAATAACTTTGAAACTGGCCCCAAATCACTTTTCTTCAGCTTTAAAAAGACTTGGAAATAATATCTCTTTAATTAAAGCACTGAACAATGCACGTCTTTCTCTGCCAGCTGAAGAGACTCTTGCAATGAAGAATTTTATTTTGCTTTGAAAAACTGTGCTGTTTTATGGAATTGTAATGAAATGCGTGAAAATGTTTAACCTAGAATGAAATGGGCTCACAGTAGGGTAAAGGGCTCATATTTGAAAAATTTATCTTTCATTTTTCTCTAAAGTCTGGTTCAGAGTTCTCTCTGCCTGTCCATCAGGGCAGATGATTGGCAGAGTAAAAGATACATCTCCCAGGCTAGAAAAACCTTTAACAATCATTAAAAATGATCATACTTAAAATGAATATATTTATAATAAATGGGAAAGAATGGGCTTAGTAGAATAGAGAAAGAAGATATAGTTTTCTTAAAATCAGGGCCCCGCTTCTCCAACTTTCTCTGTCCCTAGCCCCCATAGTCACATGTAGTTCTTTCCTTTTTGTCTAGTGAAGACGAGTTTCACTTGTCCCATGTAAAGTTTTCTTAGTTTTTATTAGGTGAAAATGTGTTTCATGATAATTGTCAATAGGCTGCCAATTCTGTGATCTGCTGCTACTCCTACTCTTCTGGGAAATGTACAAATGGAGCATTGATTTTCTTCTGATCCAAAACACCTTTTGGAAGTATTGCATAAACCATCGCATAGAAACTATTACATAGACCAATGATTTTCTTATTCCTAACGACACCTATGACACCTCCTAATGTATCCTGTGGTTAGGTCAACCTACAACTGATACTCTTATAAAGATCTATAGAATAGTAAATGTCTATGTGATAGTTTAATATATGAAAGATTTT
The DNA here is from genome assembly GCA_028551405.1 of Uromys caudimaculatus. Lineage (NCBI taxonomy): Eukaryota > Metazoa > Chordata > Mammalia > Rodentia > Muridae > Uromys > Uromys caudimaculatus. Next base: position 126,684,491 of record CM052703.1, on the reverse strand, counting down.
TTGTAATGAATAATGTTTGTAGAATTAATCCAAGAGAATCTGCATCTATGCTTGGTTCGTTAGCACAAACAATGGTATTTGGAGAATGCCTGTTTCCATTAGCTTGGCATATGAAATCTACATAACTTTTGAAGTTGATGTGTGCTTTAAGGCAAAGATTGTACTACCTATGACCTGTAAAGTGCAGAATAACAAAAGGTAAAAGAATAACAATTTTTTGCCTCTAAATAAATCCATCTCTCTGCAATGTATGTTGCTATAGTAACAAGAAGGACTTTTGCATTATGAGAGTGCTAAAGATACTGTATTTAATAATTATTAAATTCCTTACTGTACTGGCTAGTTTTGTGTGTCAACTTGACACAAGCTGGAGGTATAGGAGTTTCAGTTGAGAAAATGCCTCCATGAAATCCAGCGGTAAGGCATTTTCTCAATCAGTGATCAAGGGGGAAGGGCCCCTTGTGGGTGGTACCATCTGTGGGCTGGTAGTCTAGGGTTCTATATGAAAGCAGGCTGAGCAAGCCAGGAGAAGCAAGCAAGCCAGTAAGGAACATCCCTCCATGGCCTCTGCATCAGCTCCTGCTCCTTGACCTGCCTGAGTTCCAGTCCTGACTTCCTTTGGTGATGAACAGCAGCATGGAGGTAAAAGCTCAATAAACCCTTTCCTCCCCAACTTGCATCTTGGTCATGATGTTTATGCAGGAATAGAAACCCTGGCTAAGACACTATCTTTGTCATCATTCTGAGTACCTAATAATCACTATTCTACATTTGGGTCAACTAATTTTCATTTCTAATATGAAAAGTAATATTTAATATTTGTCTTTCTATGTCTGGCTTATTGTACTTAACACAGTTTTCCATTTTTGTATCTTTGCTACAAAAAAAAAAAAATAGGACAATGATACACAAATAGTGCAGGAGTGTGGACAAGCCTGTGATCAGGGGGTAAGGCCAGTACCTCTGCTCAGAGGGACCCACCATGAACCTCCAGGACACTGGGACAGAGGAAGAGCCTGGGACAGGAGCCTTCCAATTTACACCTGTGGTCTGTGCCACATAGCTCCATACCCAAATAGTGCAGGGGAAGAGCTATCCTCCCAGGAGTGTGGACAAGCCTATGATCAGGGGTGAGGTCAGGACCTCTGCTCAGAGAGACCCATCCAGAACCCTCATGACACAGGAACTGGGGAGTGGCCTTCTGGTTTTCTTCTGAGGTCAGAGAGCTGATCCTGTAACACAGAGCTCCATACTCAGTGCCAGGAGAGAACTAGTCTCCAAGGAGTGCCAACACACCTTCGAGCACAAGAAGGCCACCACTTCTGTTCAAATTCCTCAATCAATAGGGACCCTCGCAGAGCCATCAGGACACAGGAACCAAGAACAGCTGGGGACAGGAAAACACAATCAAACAGGCAAAGGAAATGAACAAGAGATAGAAAAGAGAATCTCAGGTGCAGAGGATACCATAGAAAACATTGACACAACAGTAAATGAAAATGCAAAATGCAAAAAAGCTCCTAATCCAAAACATCCAGGAAATTCAGGACACACTGAGAAGATCAAACCTAAGGATAATAGGTATAGAAGAGGGTTAAGATTCCCAACTTAAAGGACTAGTAAATATCTTCAACAAAATTGTAGAAGAAAACGTCCTTAACCTAAAGAAAGAAATGAACATAAACATTCAAGAAGCCTACAGAATTCCAAAGATTGGACAAGAAAAGAAATTTCTTGAGCTGGGGGACAGAGCCTTCTGGTTTCCATCAGTGGTGGGCGACCTCTGCCTGGGCCACCAGGGCTCCATAGCCAAATAGTGCTGGGAGAAAGCTAGCCTCCCAGGAATGTGAAAAAGCCTGTGAGAGAGGGTAAGATGAGCACCACTGCTCAGCGGAATGCTCCCGGAATCCTTGAGACATAGGTACTGAGGAACAGCCAGGGAATGGAGCCTTTTGGTTTCCATCAGTGGTGGGAGACCTCTACCTGGGCCCACAGGGCTCCATAGCCAAATAGCGCTGGGAGAAAGCTAGACTCCAGGAGTGTGGGCAAGTCTCTCTGGTCAGAGGGACCCACCTGGAATCCCCAGGACACAGGTTCTGAGGAGTGGTCTTCTTATTTCTTTTGGTGACCAGGGAGCAGATCCTGTGACACAGGGCTCCATATTCAAATAGTGCCAGGACAGAGATGGTATCCCAGGAGTGCCGACACACCTTCAAGCACAGTTAAGACCACTACTTCTGTTCAAATTCACTGGATCAAGAGGGACCATTGCAGAGCCATCAGGACACAGGAACCAAGGTACAGCTGGGGACTAGATCCTTCTGGTTTCTGTCGCATCCCAGACCTGACCCTGTACCACAGCTCTCCAAACACAAATTCCTCTCAGAGAGAACGGGTCTTCAAGGAGTATTGACACTGAGGCTTGCAGGAAGGAGAAGCCACAGTCAGAGAGAGAAGGACCAATTAACCCATCTCCCTCCTCTGCCTCTATGAGGGTATTCCACCTCCCACCCACCCACCCACCCACTCCTGTATTTCCACCTTGACATTCCCCTGTATTGGGGGCTCTAACACCCTCAGGCCCAAGGGCCTCTCCTAGCCCTAATGGCCAAAAAGGCCTTCCTCTTCCACATATGTGATCTGAGCCATGGATCCCAGGGTGTGTATTCTTTGGTTGGTGGTCCAGCCTCCAGGAGGACCAGGGGGGTCGGGTCAGTTGACAATGTTGCTCCCTCAGCTCCTTCAGACCTTTCTCCAACTCCTCCATCTGGGACCTTACTCTCAGTCCAGCAGTTACTGTAAAGTGAGATTTGGGTATTCCAAACTTTTGGGCTAATATCAACTTATCAGTGAGTACATACCATGTTCGTACTTTTGTGACTGAGTTACCTCGTTCAGGATAATATTTTCAAATTCCATCGATTTATTTGCCTGCAAATTTCAGGAAGTCATTATTTTTAATAGCTGAGTAGTTCTACATTGTGTAAATGTACCACATTTTCTGTATGCATTCCTCTGATGAGGGACATATGGGTTGTTTCCAGCTTTTGGCTATTATAAATATGGCTGCTATGAACATAGTAGAGCATGTGTCTTTATTACATGTTGGAGCACCTTCTGGGTGTATGCCCAGGAGTGGTATAGCTAGGTCCTCAGGTAGTATTATGTCCATTTTTCTGAGGATCCGCCAAACTGATTTCCAGAGTGGTTGTACCAGCTTGCAATCTCACCAACAATGGAGGAGTGTTCCTCTTTCTCCACATCCTCGCCAGCATCTGCTGTCACTTGAGTTTTTGATCTTAGCCATTCTGACTGTTGTGAGGTGGAATCTCAGACTTGTTTTGATTTGCATTTCCCTGATGACTAAGGATGTTGAACATTTCTTTAGGTGCTTCTCAGCCCTATGAATTTCCTCAGTTGAGAATTCTCTGTTTAGCTCTGTTCCCCATTTTTTGATAGGGTTATTTGGTTTTCTGGAGTCTAACTTCTTGAGTTTTTTGTATATGTTCGATATTAGCCCTCTCTCAGATGTAGGATTGGTTAAGATCCTTTCCCAATCTGTTGGTTGCAGTTTGGTCCTATTGACAGTGTCCTTTGCCTTACAGAAGCTTTGCAGTTTCATGAGGTCCCATTTGTCTATTCTTGATCTTAGAGCATAAGCCATTGGTTTTCTGTTCAGGAACTTTCCCCCTGTACCCAGGTGTTCGAGATTTTTCTCCAGTTTCTCTTCTATTAGATTCAGTGTATCTGGTTTTATGTGGAGGTCCTTGATCCACTTGGACTTGAGCTTTGTACAGGGAGATAGGAATGGATCAATTTTCATTCATCTACATGTTGACCACCAGTTCAACCAGCACCATTTGTTGAAAATGCAGTCTTTTTTCCACTGGATGGTTTTATCTCCTTTGTCGAAAATCAAGTGACCATAAGTGTGTGGGTTCATTTCTGGGTCTTCAAGTCTATTCCATTGATCTACCTGCCTGTCACTGTACCAATACCATGCAGTTTTTTATCACTACTGCTCTGTAGTCCAGCTTGAGGTCAGGGATTCTGATTCCCCCAGAAGTTCTTTTGTTGTTGAGAATAGCTTTTACTATACTGGGTTTTTTGTTGTTCGAAATGAATTTGAGAATTGCTCTTTCTAAGTCTGTGAAGAATTGAGTTGGAATTTTGATGGGGATTGCATTGAATCTGTAGATTGCTTTTGGCAGAATGGCCATTTTTACTATATTAATCCTCCCATTCCATGAGTATGGGAGATATTTCCACCTTCTGAGGTCTTCTTCAATTTCTTTCTTCAGAGACTTGAAGCTCTTATCATACAGATCTTTCACGTGCTTAGTTAGAGTCACACCAAGATACTTTATATTGTTTGTGACTAATGTGAAGGGTGTCATATCCCTAATTTCTTTCTCAGCCTGTTTATCCCTCCAGTATAGGAAGGCTACTGATTTGTTTGAATTAATTTTATATCCTGCCAGTTTGCTGAAGTTGTTTATCAGCTGCAGCAGTTGTCTGAGAAAGTTTTTCGGGTCACTTAAGTATACGATCATATCATCTGCAAATAGTGATATTTTGATTTCTTACTTTCCAATTTGTATCCTTTTGACCTCCTTTTGTTGTCTAATTACTCTAGCTAGAACTTCAATTACTATATTGAATAGATAGGGAGAGAGGGCAGCCTTGTCTAGTCCCTGATTTTAGAGGGATTGCTTCAAGATTCTCTCCATTTAGTTTGATGTTGGCTACTGGTTTGCTGTATATTGCTTTTACTATGTTTAGGTATGGGCTTTGAATTCCTGATCTTTCCAAAACTTTTGTCATGAAGGGATGGTGAATTTTGTCAAGTGCTTTTTCAGCATCTAATGAAATGACCATGTGGTTTTTTTCTTTGAGTTATTTTATGTAGTGGATTACATTGATGGATTTCCGGGTATTGAACCATCCCTGCATCCTTGGGATGAAGACTACTTGATCATGATGAATCATTGTTTTGATGTGTTCTTAGATTCGGTGTGCAAGGATTTTATTGAGTGTTTTTGCATTGATATTCATAAGGGAAATTGTTCTGAAGTTTTCTTTCTTTGTTGGGTCTTTGTGAGGTTTTGGTATCAGTGTGATTGTGGCCTCATAGAAGGAACTGGGTAGTGTACCTTCTGTTTCTATTTTGTGGAATAGATTGAAGAGTATTGGTATTAGGTCTTCTTTGAAGTTCTGATAGAATTCTGCAGTGAACCCATCTGGTCCTGGGTTTCTTTTGTCAGGAGATTTTTTTTTTTTTTAATTTACATTTCCGATGATTCCCCTTTTCTTTGGAAACCCCGTGTCCCCTCCCCCTCCCCGCCTCTGAGAGGGAATTCCTCCTCCCACCCACCCGCCCACCCATTC
>CM052703.1:126628422-126678603 GCA_028551405.1 Uromys caudimaculatus | reverse complement strand
TAATTCTGATAGGTCTGCCTTTATATGTTACTTGACCTTTTTCCCTTACTGCTTTTAATATTCTTTCCTTGTTTTGTGTATTTGGTGTTTTCACTATAATATGACGGGACAAATTTCTTTTCTGGTCCAATCTATTTGGGGTTCTGTAAGCTTCTTGTATATTTATGTTCATCTCTTTCTTTAAGTTAGGGAAGTTTTCTTCTATGATTTTGTTGAAGATATTTACTGATCCTTTAAGTTGGGAATCTTTACTCTCTTCTATACCTATTATCCTTAGGTTCTTTCTTCTCATTGTGTCTTGGATTTCCTGGATGTTTTGGGTTAGGAGCTTTTTGCATTTTGTGTTTTCTTTGACTGTTGTGTCAATGTTTTTTATGGTATCTTCCACACCTGCGATTCTCTCTTCTATCTCTTGTATTCTGTTGGTGATGCTTGCATCTATGACTCCTGATCTCTTTCCTAGGGTTTCTAACTTCAGGGTTGTCTCCCTTTGTGGTTTCTTTGTTGTTTCTATTTCTATTTTTAGGTCCTGGATAGTTTTGTTCATTTCCTTCACCTGTTTGGTTGTGTTTTACTTTAATTCTGCCTGTTTGTGTTTTCCTGTAATTCTGTCTGTTTGATTGTGTTTTCCTGTGATTCTTTAAGGGATTTTTGTCTTTCCTCTTTAAGGGCTTCTAGTTGTTTACCTATGTTCTCTTGTATTTCTTTAAGGGAGTTATTTATTTCCTTTTTAAAGTCTTCTATCATCATCATGAGATGTGATTTTAAATCTGAGTCTCACTTTTCTATTGTGTTTTGGTATCCAGGGCTTGGTGTCATGGAATAGCTGGGTTCTGATGATGCCAAGTAGCCTTGGTTTCTGATCATTATGTTCTTGTCCTTGCCTTTCACCATCTGGTTATCTCTTGTGTTAGCTGCTATTACTCTCTCTGATTGTGGCTTGTCCCTCCTGCAAGGCTTGGGTCAATACTCTTTGAAGACCACTCTCTCTGAGAGGAATTTATGTTTGGAGCTCTGTGGGACAGGGTCAGCTCTGGGGTGCAGGCAGAAACCAGAAGGATCTTGTCCCCAGCTGTCCCTTGGTTCCTGTGCCCTGATGGCTCTGCAAGGGTCCCTCTTGATCCAGTGAATTTGAACAGAAGTGGTGGTCTTGCCTGTGCTCAAAGGTGTGTTGGCAATCCTGTGATACCAGCTCTCTCCTAGTACTATTTGATTATGGAGCCCTGTGTCACAGGATCAGCTCCCTGGCAGCTGAAAGAAACCAGAAGACCACTCCTCAGTCCCTGTGTCCTGGGGATTCCAGGTGGGTCCCTCTGAGCAGACAGGCTTGTCCAGACTCCTGGGAGTCTAGTTTTCTTTCAGCACTATTTGGCTATGGAGCCCTGGTGCCCCAGGCAGTGGTCTCCAGCCACAGATGGAAACTGGAAGGCTCTTGTCCCCAGCTGTTCCTCTGTCTCTGTGTCCCGAGGATTCCAGGCAGATTTCACTGAGCAGTAGTGCTCATCTTACCCCAACTCATGGACTTTTCCACACTTCTCCAGGAGCTATTTGGTTATGGAGCCCTGGTGACCCTGGTAAGGTCTCCAGCCACAGATGGAAACCGGAAGCCCTTACCTCTTCTTTTAAGGATACCAGGCAAATTGGAGTAGACCTATCACCTGCTACTACTGCCCAATTTTATCTTATTAATTCTTTAAAGTTCCTATCTTCAAGAAAGTTAACCTGGAGGATTGGGTTTGGAACTTCAGCATATGAATTTGTGGGAAATGATTCAGCTCATCACAGGGTCCAAAGTGTTCTAAGTGACCATTAGGGGGCTCAGTCTGTGTTTCCAATAAGGTACAAAACTGTGACCACTCCATTTGAGTTATGGGTTGATCTCAGCCCATTGATCAGGGCTTCCCCTGTCCACGTATTTCTAGACACACAGTAGAATCTTGCAGAAGCTCAGAGAACATCCTGCTTCACACTTCCACACCATCAGCATGTCCTGGCAGTAACATGTCTCCCCTCTGTCCCCAAACAGGGGAGAAAACTTTGTCTTATCCTTCAATAGTCCATTGGCTCTTGAGTACAAATCTTTGTGGTTGATTTGTGAATACTTACACTTTTTAAAAATGGTTCTGTCACTAATCCTCTTTCAAGCTAATCCCTAAGAACCTAGGTCTCAACTCTGTGGTAGATATTTTAAGCTTTGTTGCTCAGTAAAACTTTTTTTTTTTTTTTTTTAAGTTTAGGAACAGATACCATCAATGAGCTCTAATGGCTTCTGTGTACTTTGCAAAATCTAAATCTATGTCAAAAGATTGAATTGCCTCTTTCCATGGAAGGGTAAAAAGATTAAGATGGGGGGGAGAGGGAAGAAAGGAGGTGCAAATCTTGACTGCGGCATTTATCATTTATTTACTACTGCTATGTACTTTTTGGGATGTATTCTCAAGAGCCCTATGAAGGTGTGGATGTAGCAGAGGGTCATAGCTATAACGTGTGAAAGGAAAAAGCCTCAAGCTACACTGAAGTAGAAACTTAAGGGTTCTTTGGAAAGTCAGTTGGGTTAGATGGTGTTTGACGGGGACAAACAGGTAAAAGAGTGTTTTTCTGAAGTAGACAGAGGTGAAAGGTTGAGACAGACTTGTAAAAGAAAGTTTTGAAAAAGCATACACAAGAAAAAGGATGTTCTACTAAAACAAATACTTGAAAGGACACATGATGAGAGATTCTTTACTAATGACACATATACAGTGGTCCACCTTACATTGCGTAGTTGAGTTACATTTGTCAGGACTCCATAGAGAAAAACACACCAAAAAACTTGTGATGATGCACCACAGTTTTTTTTTTGCCACTTCTGTGGAGTCAGGCTGATAGAGTGATGTCAGCTGAGACAGATGCACATGCTAAGACCAGACACATGCTGAGGCAAGACCCATGGAAGACACATGATGTTTAGAGGAATATAAATAGAACTGGACCAACAGTAAAGGAGGCTGAGCTTGGCTTACTTAGAGAACTAGCTGTATTGTACTTGTTGGCCTCACATCTTTGCAGGTCTTTGCTGAGTGAGACACAGCCGAGAACTTTGCCTGGCATGACTCCTGATCCCTCCTGCTGATTTGTGCTGAGGCTGAGGCTTAGCTGTTCCTGCAAGGTCATGCCACCGATGTTGCTGACCCAACTCAGCTCTACCAAACTAGACTGCTAATATTTCCATGAGGAGTTTATGAGTAGACTGAGCTGCTGCTGCTGCTGCTGCTGACCTGTGAACTAAACCGTCGATTTCCAGACAACACAAATGAGAGTTGTTAAAAAAAAAAAAAGAAAAGAAAGAAAAAAAGAGAGAGAGAAAAAGGGAAAAAATCTAAACAGGTCCACTCGCCCATAGCCTTTCTTTTCCACTATCTCTGGTAGGTGATGGGCTAAAAGAGGGATTAAAGGGTTTAAAAACCATCATTAAAAATAGACTTTTAAAATATTAAAGTTACACCACACAATCCAAGTGCTACAGCCAGGAAAGGTAGGAGAATGGTATGGGCTGGAAGCTGACATCTGCAGTGTGACCCTGCTCCACCCTACATAGTCCTTCAAACCAAATGCAGAGCTCCTGGCTGCTTGAAATTTTTGTGGTGGTACAAACAGAATTACATTCAGCAAAATACCTACTTTGAATTTTAAATTTTGTTTGTATCCCAGGCCAGTGATTCCCTCAGCAATGTATTCTCGTGGAGCTGGGTAATCATGGGCACCTTTTAGACAGTCAATGCTTTTCAGTGTTGCTAAACTGCAGTGTCCCTAGGTTAAGTATATTCAATGTTTTAGACACTTATTTTCAGCTTGCAGCTGGCTGATGGAAATGTTACTTCATCCATCACAACTTGAAGAACAGCTGTACTCAAATCCTATTCTCCAACCGACACTGACAATTTGAAGTCAAGCTGATTAAAAAGTTGTTATGTGGAGCAAGGAGTCAAGGAAAACCAACGAATTAGAACGCCTTAATGTCCCCAGAGACCCTATCAGACAGCAGAAAGATCCCAAAGTGCCTTATCTCGTGGGAATCACCTCTGAGCAGAACCAGCAGGCATATGAGGGACCTATCACCAACTGCCAGAACTAACAGCTAAGTGAAATGGATGCACTATCCTTTCGCCCTGATTGGAGATGTGTTTAAGGATAAGGGTTAGAAAACACTTTGTGAAAGAAAGCTTAAAATGAGAGAGGTGAAAAACCAACCCTGTCAGACGAAAGACAGACTAACTGTGGAATGAAATGGAGAAATGACCAACAATGCAAGACTCTTCCCAGGGTGATAAATGAGGTTTCACGGGCCCTAAACAGACCACCAACAGCTGGAGCCTTGGGTGGAAAAGCCTAGGACCTATGAATGCAGGTTGATCTTCCTCTCAAAACCTCACAAAGGGGCAAAAATAAAAGAGGGCACTCTTGAGCCAATAAGAGCCTAAGTGGAAGAATGATTAGAGAATTCAGGAAGAAGGCCCTTTCAGAAGAAATAGAAGCACATGCCCTTGTGGCATCGTGGGACATCTTTTGGGTATATGCCCAGGAGTGGTATAGCTGGGTCTTCCAGAAGATCTATTTCCAATTTTCTAAGGAACCTCCAGATTGATTTCCAGAGTTGTTGTACCAGTTTGCAATCACTTGCTCCACTATGTTCATGGCAGCCTTAATTGTGATAGCCAGAAGCTGGAAACAACCCAGATGTCCCTGGACAGAGGAATGGATACAGAAAATGTGGTACATTTCACAATGGAATACTTTTCAGCTATTAAGAATGAGGATTTCATGAGTTTTGCAGCCAAATGGATGGAACTAGAAAATATCATCCTGAGTGAGGTAACTCGGACCCAAAATGACATACATGGTATGTACTCACTAATAAGTGGATATTGGCCAAAAAAAAAAAAAAAAAAAAAAAATACAGAATACAGAATACCCAGGATTCCACAGAACTCTAGAAGGTTAACAAGCCAAAGGGCCCAAGTGAGGATGCTTCATTCCCACTTGGGAGGGAGAAGAAAGCAGAGGGCAGACAGAGGGAGGGAACTGGGTGGGAGAAGGGAGGGGCAGGGGAAAAGGGGAACATAATCAGGTATTGTGCAGAGGGAACAGGAGAGAATCTCCAAGGGTCAGTAGAATGAATGGAAATATGCAACCTCTGGAGGTGGGAGATGGGGTGTCCCTCTAGAATGTACTAGAGACCTGGGAGTGAGAGAATCTCAGGACTCAAAGGGAGGGACCTCAGATGAAATGCCCAATAGTGGGGAGAGGCAACTTGTAGAGTCCACCTCCAGCAGAAAGACAGGCATCAAGTGGAGGGATGAGGTTGCCATCCCATAGTCAAAAGCTCTGACCCAGAATTGTTCCTGTCTAAAAGAACTGCAGAGACAAAAATGGAGAAGAGCCTGAGGAACAGGAGGAACAGTGACTGGCCCAAATTGGGACCCATCTCACGGGGAAGTTCCAAGGCCTGACACTATTACTGATGCTATTGTGTACTTACAGACAGGAGCCTACCATGGCTGCCCTCCAAGAGGCCCACCAAGCAGCTAACTGAGACAGAAGCAGATACTTACACCCAACCAATGGACTAAAGTCAGGGACCTTGTGGTTGAATTAGGGAAAGGCTGGAAGAAGTTGAGGAGAAGGGCAACCCCATAGGAAGACCAGCAGTCTTAACAAACTTGGACCCCCGAGATCTCTCAGACATTGAGCCACCAACCAGGCAGCATACACTAGCTGATCTGAGGCCCCAGACACATCATATATAGCAGAGGGTCTGGTCTGGCCTCAGTGAGAGAAGATGAACTTAACCCTTGAGAGACTTGAGGCCCCAGGGAATGGGGAGGTCTGGTAGGGTATAGGGGTGTGTGTGGGTGTGGGGACATCCTCTTGGAGAAGGGGGGAGGAGGAATAGGATGAGGAACTGTTGGAGGGCAGAATGGGAGGGGTATAATGACTAGAATGTAAAAAAATATTAAAGATAATAATAAAAAAAGAAAGGAGGAGAAGAAGGAGGAGGAGGAAGAGGAGGAGGTGGGAGGGAGAGGAGGAGAGGGGGAGGGGGAGGAGGAGGAAGAGGAGGAGGAGGAGGGGAGGAGGAGGAGGAGGAGGAGGAGGAGGAGGAGGAGGAGGAGGAGGAGGAGGAGGAGGAAGAAATAGAAGGACCCTGCAGAATTGTCCAGGTCAAACAAAAGCAAGATGAAACTAAGTAAAGGGAGCCATGCTAAGGAATATCTGGAGGCCTGAGGATGAAGAATGAGGTAGGAAATGGGGAAATATGGCTGAGCAAACAGGGGACATTCTCCAACAAGGGGCATGGGAATCTCATGAGAAACTGATTAGGACAAAGGAAACATAAAGGCAGGAATACAGTGAAGGGAACTGCAGAACTCTGGAAACATATGGAGAGCCACAGCTAGCATCATTTCAGAATAGACTTGATAACTGGAAGTATGACAAACTGAAAATGAGGGGAATGGAGTTGCCAAGAAAGCAGCGTGGAAGCATAGAGGGAATGCTTCAGATTTCCAAGGCATTAGACAAGAATAGGACATAATTACACACAGGGCCCAAAATGAGAGAAAAGATGAAAATACATTTTGCATATATTTACATAGTTTATATGAAGAAAAGGAATGAATTTTCAGAAGGTAAATATAACTTGTGAAATTGTAAAGGCAACAGAGATAATTACATTATCACAATTGGTGAAACAAGATTACACACAAAATGAATTAATTTCCACATTCTCTTCAACATCTTTCAATTTGCCCTAAAGGACAGTCATGAGACTCTGTTGTAAGCTGAGAAATATTTAAGTATATATCATAAAGTTATGCAAGAAATTACAGGAAAGGATGAAAAGCAATAAAACAGCTAATCATAAGCTAGGGTTTGAGATGAAACGTAAAAAGTAACAGAGACTATAATCACGCTACATTATGGATAGATTCAAGACTATGTAAAATTATCAAGGCAACCTTTGTAAGACAAAAACAAACATTACATTTTTATCAAAAGGACAACACATAGTCCAAAAAGAAGAAAAATAGAGAAACTCCAAATTGGATCCAAAAAACAATGATTCAGAAATTCAAAAGATATTTTATATATATATATATGTGTGTGTGTGTGTGTGTGTGTATATATGTGTATATATACATATATATATAAAATTTGTATCAAAAGGTAAATACATATTCAAGATAAACCTAAAACTAAGTGCCTTAGAATAATTAAAATAAAATAAAATCGATGAATATAATAAAGTGACCCCACATTCTCATTTAGGGTTACTGAAGGCCTTGGATTTATCATTTCCTGACAGAAGAGTTAGGAGCAGCATTTGTTCCAATTTGATCATTAGCCAAGCCCCTGGCACGGAGATTTTAATCCTCTGATGCTCTAGGAGAGAGGAATGAGTAGGTTTTGTTCTAGTAAAATGGTTCTAGGTGGGCTCCTAGGAAGGAACAAGTTGCCAGAATGACCAAGCCATGATCAGACACTGCAGACCCTCAGCCCGTCTGCCTGGGAAGAAGTGGAACTAGAGATGGGGTCTTGCCTAGGTAGCAAAACCTCTATAAACTTTCCTGAGTGGCACACTTTCAGAATTCTGGGTTGCTGAGCACAGAGATGTGATGGGGGATGGTGCTCTGAGCTGCACAGGGAGGTCCCACAAGTGTATCCCAGCAAGCTGCACTTTGCTTCTGAATCTCTTCTAAATGCTCTCCTTGATGAGGACACCTTTTAATAACAGCAAAGGCAGTTAAAATACGTTCCTAAGTTCAGACCTTCAAAGGGGCTTACAGAAACCTCTAAGTCATTCAGCAGATGCCTTTGAGAATTTTCCTTGCTTTTTTTTTTTCAATTATTTTGAGACAAGGCTTTGCTACAAGTCCATGCTGGCCTTGAACTCATGATCCCCCGTCCGCCCCCTCAGCCTCCTATGTGCTGGTGTTATAGGGTTACACAACCATTCCTGACTCTGTATGTTCTTATTTATCATATGGAGACCCTAACTTTACTGTTAGCAAAATTTTAGCTGCCACTGTATGCTTTAATATATAGTACTTTTATATTTGTTCTATTTAAAAATCTTTATTTTAAAATTACATGAAATTTAAAACCAAGCCTATGAGTGCCATTTCTTAGTAGATGCCTGCCAGGTCCTTACCTCCTGTATGGAAGCAGCCAACTGATTCTTCTGAGCACTCACGTGCTATTTCTCAAGGCTTTCCCACAATTGCTGGCTTTCCAGCATCAGCTGAGCACCCTATGAATTTAACTTAGTCTTGATACTCACTGCCCAAAGTAGGACAGACCGCACAGGGCTGTGACTCACAGGTGTATCCCTTCCCTTGAAAAGAAGAAGTGGTGTCTCCAACCTACAACAACTGCCAGATTTGACTCCAAAATAGAGGTTTCTGTGCTTGCCTACAGGCATGCACCACCATAGCTGGTTTTAGCTGCATATTTTATTTTAAAATTAATCACATCACCCCAGTATAGATGCCCCAGTATAGGGGAATGCCAGGGAGGGAAGACGGGAGTGGGTGGGTGGGTGGGGAGCACCCTCACAGAGGCAGGGGAGTGGGAGGGGATAGGGGGTTTCTAAAGGAGAGATCTGGAAAGGGGGAGACATTTGAAATGTAAATAAAGTATCAAAAAATAAAACAATAAAAAGAAATTAATCACATCAACTTTTGAATAGAGTTGCATAGTTTTCAACAAAAGCTTTAGGATCTCTGACTTGGTTTGTATTTGTGATGATTTTTCACTTTTAATTGTGTGTATTTTTCTTTCATCTATGCTTAATGATTTGATCACACACACACACACACACACACACACACACACACACACACACGTAGATATTTGGACACAGATAATAAGATATCTGCCCTAGACTGACCTAACACTTGGTAGTTACAGCAGAAGACAGGTGTCCTAGTTTGCTTTCTATGCTATGATAAACACCATGATGAAAAGCTGAAGCAGGAGAATTTTGAGTTCCAGACTAGCCTGGGATACAGAAATAGTTTCTATCTAGAACACACACACACACACACACACACACACACACACACAATTAAAATTGACACCAAAAGTTCTAGAAGATCTAATATGTTGAAACATGGGAGAAACCCAGAAACGTGGACAGCTCTTAGGCAGTTCTTGCCAACTTATGCAAAAACTGACTAAAACCAATCAGAATCATCCTTCAGTGTCCTTAGGGCAGGAACTCCCATGCATACAAAATAGAATATGTTCAAGTCCATCTCTAAAGTGGTGTGCTTTTGGATATAACCCCCATATACCCTCTCATTTACATTATACCATCTGTGGGTTACTTATAGTATAAATGATACATGCTTGCTATATTGCACTAACAATGGAATAACGACAAGAAGAAAAGCTGTATATGTTCAATAAAGATGTGACTTTTGAATATTTTTCATCCAGTTGATTGAATGCAATAGTACACAAAACAAGCTATGGACAGCAAAAATCCTAAGGCAATGTAGGCATCACCTCTGGAATATATTAATGATATCACCTTAAATATTCTGTAAATGAAACCTTCTACGGGGGAAAATGGAAGTGTCTGGTCCTTTCTATGGATACTGGGAAGGCTTTGACAGAAAGACACCATTTCGATTTTTCCAGCGAGCAGTAATAGTTGAGAGGATACATGTATAATTTTTATTACGATGAAGAAAATACATGTCTTCATACAAGTAAAGTTGTGCATCATTAAAACATCCATCAACATTAAGAACAAGACAAGTATGCAAACAAGCCAATTACTGTTCTCAAGTGCAATTCTATAGAAAATGAAATAAAGATATTGGGAAGAATGAGTTAAAGGAAAATCTTAGAAACAAAACAGTCACAATTGTGGTGACTAACTATTTGACATTAACATACAAAACCCAACCACTGTCCTATATATTTGGCTAAAAAAACAAAACAAAAAAAAAGTGCCAAGTTAAAATGGTAACCAACTGATAAGAGAGCCAGAAATGAACAGCAAGAAATGTATAGGGCTTTTCTGATCAGCCCTACTGACTGCCATAACACTAGATTTGAGTACAAGCTGAAACTGTGCTAACAGAAGATCGGCTGTGTGAATCCATTGTGAACCAAGTTCATGACACAGAGAATAAGAGAGAGGGATCAGAAAATAGTATCCACTTGATAATACCGAGAAAATGTTGGAAATCAACAGCATTGAGACAGATTCATCAATGGAACAGAAAAGCACTTGGAGAAACACAGTTTACACAGAGGGTGACAATCTGAACAGCGTGGAGTTTCACTGCGTTTCAGAAATGCTTATTATACATTTGTGTACCAGTGACCACTCTTGGAGATAAACAACTAAATCTTTATCTATATTTCCTATAATGAATCTTAAAGAAAAAACGTTATAAAGGCGAACAAGTGGAAACGTTAAGCTTTAGAAAAAAATATGACTAATTTATTTGTAATTTCAACACAGGAAGGCCTCTTCAAACCTAGACGGTAATCATGTTCTACAAAGAAAAACATAAATAAACTAACAACACAGAGTTTTAACCTTTCAAATATAAACAGGCAATCAATGAACACCATAAAAAACAAATGAGAAATAAAATTTAAAAGAATAAAAAAACCAAAATTTGTATTAAGATATAAATATTATAAAACTGAAATTATATATATATGTATGTATGTATGTGTGTGTATATATATATATATATATACACACACACACACACACACACACACACACACACACACACACACATATATATATATATATATATATATATATGAAAACTTCAACCCAGCTTATGGTACAATGAACTAAAATCAGGATGTTTTTGTCTCATCATTTTTAACCATCAGATCAAAAAGGGAAAAATTAAATTTGAAAATATTTAACAGCAGAAAACTGAGAATCTGGCCTTTTAACTTTAGTTAGGGGTATCCACTGACCAGTTCATTGAGGACCATCTGGATATATTTATCTAAAGTCTCACATAGTCTTAGATCCAGTAGTTCCATTTCTAAACTGGAATTTATACACAAAAACTTTGGCAAAGCATGAACCAAAATGCTAACTATAGACTTGTGTATAAAAATAAAACTTGGAAATGTGTTCATCACTAAAAGGCTCATCCAATAAATTATAAGCTACCAATGGAGTAGAACTCTAAGCAGCTATTCAGAGGAACGAGGTAGACCTTTAGACCATTATGGAAAGCTCTCCAGGACAAAACACTAGGTGCCTAGCACCTTTCAAACAGGAGTTTTAGGAAAGCAACGACAAAGTCTCTCCTATTCTCCTCCATCTCTCTGGTCCCACCTTTCCTTTCTTTCTCTCTAAAACTGTCCCTAGAAGGAAATGGGAGCAAGGAGACTTTTGAAACATATACACCTAACTATGAGCACAGCTATTCTTTATCATTATTTTTATAATGATAATAACTACTCAGATAGTCAAAGCAATGGCTAGGGTTCAATTTTTAACATTAAGACACAAAGCCTGGTCTTTAGGTATCAAAACATATCTATTTGTTTCTAGTTACTTTAATCAAAAAGCATAATATCAGCAAAATATTTTATACAATTTGTTGATATTATATGTTACAGATGCATGCTGGGAATGACCTTGCTCTAGATGGTGGGTGCTGAAATCAATAGTCTCCAGATTTATCCATGTCACTCTGTACTATCTCCTCTCTTCTGCCAAGCACACACACACACACACACACACACACACACACACACACACACACACACACACACACTGCATACATGCACATGCCCACATACTCACAGGGTACCACCAAGCCTTCATCTTCCTATAGTAAAATTAATGGCTGGGAAAATGTGAATTTTTGTTTGGTTGGTTTTGTTCTTCTCTCATGATTCCATTTCTGGAGTCAGAAGCGTAACATTTCTGGGAGCTTCAGAAGTTTCATGTAGTTTTCAACCTTGAAAAGCTCAACAACACCATCAAACAGTTTTTCTCGGTGAAAAGTCCTCTCACCTCATTAACAAATAAAGATGTGAAGTACAAACAGACTGGTATGAGCTATAAGTCAGAGGGACCCTAGCTCAGAAGAAGGAAAAAAAAAAAAATCAACGTACAAACACCACCACCTCCCCCCATCCTTAGTGAATCCATGCACTGACTCCGCGTGAACTTTGCATCTGAAGCCATGGGAAGGCAGACCCTCAGAAGCCAAATCTTGATACAAAGCCATAGCGTATGTGCACTTGGTATGCAGCAGTACAGATGGAAAAACTTCTAAGACTTGTGGAGTCTGACATGCAGAGCAACTAACACACTTTTATTTTCAACATACACACACACACACACACAAACACACACAAAGTTTAGGTAAGCTTCAGCTACTCCTTAGTTAACACTTAGAACTCTATTTGCCCTTCAGGTTTTGTACTAACAAATTCACTTAACTCCACAGGACATGGAAACAGCATGAAGGTTGGGGGTTACTGAAGATCTACAGGGGCCAAAGCCTCAAAACCCTTTAGGCTAGGTAAGTCCTAGTTTTGAACTGACACAACCTGTGTGCTAATTTGGGGGGGGGGGGGTCAGGATAAATCTACAGGATTTAGCTTGCTCAAAACATCATTTAGAAGGACAACTTTCTCCCTGGTATAAAGTTGTCATTGGTAAAAACAAAGATAGATAGATAGATAGATAGATAGATAGATAGATAGATAGATAGATAGATAGATAGATAGATAGATAGATAGATAGATAGATAGATAAATGTAAGTTGAATCACAGAAAAACAAGCAGAGAAGTTTGTAGTTTGAATTTGTATTTGCCTTCCTTTCTCAAGGCAACTGTTGAAATGGATCCAGTGGAGACTGCTCTCCATTGGCTTCAGCCTGGGTCTGTGCATGGCAAAGGCAGACAGCAGATCTTGTGTGAGCCCATGATAGGGGGCATGCAGTCATGCACCACCAACTGGACAGGCCTCTACTGGGCTACTAGAGTCATTAAGATCTACCCTGTAGGGCTGTCCTGAATGGGCAAATAACCATGGAGTGCCCCTGCTGAGTACAAGGATATGCCAATATTAAGTGCAAGAAGAGGAAAACAGAAGGCTACTGGGATCTTTTTAGTTAAAGTAACCAGGAAACTAAATCTCAAAACTGACAGCTACAGGGATATCTCAGAGTTCTTCCATTTATCAAATGTGGAGTTAGGACCCCAATTCTCATCCTCCAGATTCTCTTATCTGTGCATTTTCTACATGATAATATTAAGCAAAGTCTTTGGACACAGCCTCCACAAAGTTTGGGGCGGACATGAGGATTCCGATGGTGCAGATGATGGTAAAGACTGAAAAGGCCATGAGGCACAAGCGGTCCACCACACAGGCTGCAAACTTCCACTCACTGCAGATCACCTCACTCTCATCTTGGCAGCGGAAGCGGTTGGCAATGTAGCGGACCTCCTCTAAGATCTTGGCCAGGTCGGGGTCCCCATCAGAGGGGTGCGTACCATGCATGAGGTGCTCATCATGTGTTGGGGAGCAGGCCAAACGGCCACACACGACCCCAGAGTCTGGAGTTGGGGCACAGTGCATGCCCTCCAGGCCTCGGAAGCCAATGTAGAGCAGGTTGCCATTGCTGGTGGGTGGCCCAGCACCTGCACTCAGCTCCACACTGGCCAGGCTGCAGCGCCGAGGCTTGTGCTGACAAGCTGGCCGCACCTTGTCTTCTCCGGGCCGCTTCATGCGCAGAAACCATGCACACCAGTTCAGAAGAATGATTCTGGTCTGCAAGAGACAAGAGGATGTTAAGAGCACCTCAGAGTTGTATATCAGATGAGCCCCCACAGCAATGTGACCCTCACAGTGGAAGACCTGCTTTACAGACTGTAGAGGAAACAGGCTCCTCTGTCTTCTCAGTAATTTTATAGAGCAAATCAGTGAGGAGATCTGGCAAGGATGGAGTCAAACGTGAGCTGAGAATATGACCTGTGTAGATCTGTCACTGAAGGAACACGCTGAAGCGCCCTCAAGGTAGACATACTACACCCTATGTGAGAGAAGAAGACAGCTGGTTAGGTAAAGATTTCTGAGATGTGTATACAGGGAACACCATTTCATTCCCAAGCCTTCCTTTTTTTACTTCTAGAGATGTGCGGATCTAATTCCCTGGCTCCCATGCAGACTGTAAACTCCCCTGTAAGGTCACTACAAGCTAAGAGAGGCTCTGCAATATGTCAGACTCCTACCTTGGAGTAACTTCAGGGTTCTAACTTCACACAGCCACATCTCTTGTGAATAACTTTGTATCTTTGCGAAGTTGGTTTTAAAGGTTGCACCGAAATTACCAAGAGAATCAATGAGAAACAGAAAATGAGGGTGAGTCTCTAATCTGCTCCCAGGAGTTGAGAGGACATGTTGTACTCCCTGGGTGCCAGGTTGTTTAAGGCAAAGACATGAAATGACTTGTTTAAACCTATGTAAATGGACTGGTGGGCCTCGGAGTCCTATGATCAAAACAGGTGGGACATAATATGGAAGGAAGTTTAGGTGTTTCTAACCCAACTCATTAGGCTATGATGGTGAGCAAGTAAGACCATGTGTGGGACCGTATGCTGAAAAGACAGAAGCAGGTGTTAGCACACTTCCTATGAACAGTGCAGGCCACGAGGCTCGCAGACAACGATGCTCCCTGTTGGTGTGCACATAGTAAGTGCATGAGTGAATGGGTATAAAGGTTGCCTAAAACAAAGGAACAAACAAACAAAAAAACCCTCATTCTTATGTAAATTAATTTTAAAAGACTGAGGGCTGTAGATGGGTACTGGAATCCTAGTTTTTCAATATGGTCTTCAGTGTTTTATAAATGTACAGTGGCTGAAGCAATAAATGATGAAAAGTTACTCTGCAAGCTTATAGGCTTTGTGTTTTGAGACAGCCGATCTGGACAAAGAAGACACCTGAAGACAGTCTTAATGTGTAAACAGTGGACCTTGTTCTAAACCACCTAGACACACACTTCATATTCATCTTGACATGATCACAGGAAAATTTCCCCAGCCTCCCCTCTGTAGGGAAGATGCAGTTGTTAAGTTCCTGTCTGTAGTCCTTGACTCTTTGGCAGTCGTTTTTACAGCATCTTTTCAAAAATTGCAAACAGCAGGTCTGTAGATAAGGAGCGAGAGGCACAAGCTTAGGTTCCTCACAGCTGGGCAGCCTGTCCCAGCCTTACACTTCCAGTAGACGACTGAACTGAGGGAAACCCACGGCTGTACAGATTTTTCAAGACTAGGAAGAAGCAAAGGCACATAGCTACCTTCTCATGAGCCTGGGTCTAGCTCAGTCAGTCAGGAGACATGAAATGAGAATAAAGCCTCTATTTTACAGATAAGATACTGTAAAGAAGATACTGAATTGGATCAAGGTCAGCCCCTTATGGTGTCAAGATTCCTCCAAGCCTCTACCCAAGGAACCCCTGGTTCTCTTCAGAACACCTATCTCTTATCCCAACCTAAGACCCTAGAAGGCCGGTGCTAGATCTCAAAAGAGACTGTCAAACTGTATGTGAATCTGAATTCAGAGGCAGCTGTGCACACAAGGGATGAGTAGGGCTGGGCACCTGTCCTGCCACAAGGGAGTCAGTGTGCCATCTGAGACGCAACTGTACCTAGTATGATCTGTGTCACCAAGTCTGTTTTGAATTCCATGGGCCGAATCATTATCTTTCAAGGACAGCACATCTCCAAATATGGAATTATTCTGTCAGTAGTTATCAAACCATGCCCATGACCCCTTCTGTTAGCCTACGGTTTTGTTGTTACTTGTGAAAATGTCACATAATGCCATTGCACCCGGCAGTATCTTCTTCATAATAGCAACAAATCATAATAAGAGTCCCCTGGAGACTGTTTATATTTCAGATACACATAGAACGAATGAAAAATGCCGCATGGTTTATAAAATGAGACATATACACTTATGTTTTACTTGCAGCTAATTGGTTTTAATGATCTTTTATTCTGAGAGGCTTGTGATAGACAAAGCTCTTAATTAAGATCCTAGGAGAATAAAGTGGTACCCATTTCATTAAAAATGGCTGTGTCTTTGTGTATCAATTCCTTTAACTTCACACCAGCCAAAATACTTAAAGAAATAAATATGAATGTATTTTTTGTGTTAGCATAAACACTAAAGGAAAAATAGGGAATTCATTAAAATGGTTATCAATATTTGTGGTTACAAAGGGTGGGAGTAAAATGGGAGGCAGACTTCCTTATGTCTAATGTTGATTTTACTCTTGCTTCTGATACAGGTAGTGTGTAATCTGCTTCAAATGGATGGACAGGCAGAAAGACACGTAAGTCACACCTCGCTTATTTTGTCCTAATAGATCACAATGCTAAAAACGAGGAGAATATCAGTGAATGTACCTCAGCTCTGTAACAGGACTTCTAAAACAAGATTCTTGGTCCTCAGCAATGGCACCTGAGGCAGAAGCACTGAAGCGGAGCACATGCTACAGCTGGTACTGTGACCTTCATGTGGGATTTTATTATGTGTCTAAGGCAAGCAGAAGGAAAGGAGAGCTAGGACTTTCACGAGGCCACTGGAAAATAAAAAGCTCCCTTTCCCAAGTTAGGCCGCTGTAAGCTATTGCACAATGATTGCATTCAAAACGCCGGAAGCCCTTTGCTCTACTGGAGATCTGAATGTACCTTTTGCTATTTGACACGTGGTTGATTCCTAGATTTCTTTTTGGACTTGAGTGCTATTGAATGAGTCTTCAGACAAGGGATAGAGAGGGCTGCTCTTCTTATCTTCGGACAGAAAGACAAGAGATATCTGCAAGGCTTACCAATGGCGGGGGGAGGGGTTAGGGCAGCTCCCTTCTATCTTGGATTACATTCTGGGGGGGGGGGGGGGGAATTTGGGCTCAGACTGAGCCTGAGTCAATGTCTCCGGGTATCAGCTTCAGATACTGTGTTCTAAAGATGGCATGACAAGTGAGCATCAGAAGCTAATAGTGCTGGTCTGATGCTTGCAGGCATAGGGAAGTGACGACGTACCCTGGGCTAAGATCACATCCATTTCCTTTTGTTCTCTGTTATTCACTGGGAACTATTCATCTTATATCACAGGTTTGGGTAGAAACTTGGCCCTCTGCAGCACTAGTTTCTGTCCTTACTAATTCTAGTAAGCACAACTAAAAAAGCCTTAGAAAAAAGTAAACCTGAATGTGTACTTGAACATGTACAGATAATTTTCCCATAGCATTCCCTAAACAATATAGCATAAGAACTACTAGAATGGCATTGACTCATCAGGAAGATGCGTAAACATCTGGAGATGATCTGTCGTACACTGGAGGATGTTTGCAGTTTCTGTGCAAGTGCACACTTTTTTTCTTTTCAGACTTCTCTATTGCTAAGAGTTCTGGAACCAGTGCCCTGTAGATACTGAGAAACACTCGTTCTGGTTCTCATTCTTCGCACTCCTCAGTCTGCTGTGAAGCTCCAGCCATGTTGCTTCATGGCCTTCACCCTGACTCTCCTAGTTCTTTCAACTACTACGAAGTACTGCTCAGTGGGAGAGCAGTTAAAGAGCAATGCTAGCAAGACGCAGAAGCCACAGTGTGGAGTCCTACTTTGGCACGTGAGTGTGAGACACTTCCGCCTCTGCTGGTTCAGCCTCAAAGACAAAGAGAGGGGCGGAGTCTGTTCAGGGGCACTAACCCATCCCCTCAGGGAGAGCTGGAACTCCACAGGGACACAGGACATACCCACTTAGGCATTTTGCCACCATCAGGGTCATGGTGGTGATACCGCAGCACAATCACTGTCACCACCACAGAGAGGCCCACGATGATCATGGTGCTGGCGAAATACTGTGCTGTAGAGAGAGCAGAAGCAGTGTGAACCCTGGATCCTGAGCAGCACCTACTGGGATGATATTTTCCTATCAGGCCATACTGTGTGTCATACTGAAAAGTAGGCTGTGGCCTAATAACCACACATCTAGTGGAAAAGGAACAGATAGCCTAGACCTCAACTTCACTCCCCTCCACAAATCGGAAGTGGCAAGTCTCCTATTGAAACGTAAAAGTCCCTAGCAGCATACAGTTCCCATCCCCATGGCACCCTGACTAGGAACTGAGTTCGGGATGCAGCAATGAGAATCAAAAACTAACCTGGACACAGCATCCTTTACACACATGTGCATGCACACACACACACACACAACCATCACCACACACACACACACACACACACACACACACACACACACACACACACCACACACACCACACATACCACCACCACCACCCACCCATCCCCCCTACACACCCCACCATCACCACCACCATTACTACCACCACACACGCCACACCACACACACACACACACACTCACACACACACACACACACACACACACACACACACACACACACGCCACACGCCACCACCATCATCACCACTACCACCACCACAGATAACCCCCTCTTATTTGTTAAGATGGGTCATGCTTCTGACTAGTCTTGAACTTCTGAATCCTCTAACCCTCCTGCCTCAATATCACAAATACGGAGACAACAGCTACACACCACCACTCATTCCCATTTCTTCAGAATAAAGGCAAGCCACAAATTTGGACATCTCTTTCCTATCTCTCCTACTTTGGCCTAGGTATGGGCCATAGTGTTTTGCAATGGTTTCAGCAAGTCTTGTGCCCACAGCAGAGAACAGAGGGGTAGAATAAATCTCTAGAGCCTCGTCCTCCATGTACTTGCTGGGAAATCCTAGGCACAGTTGAGCCCTTGTCTTACCTATCAAGGGCACGGAATCAGATGTTGCTGGCATGATTTCAGCCACAAGCAGCATGAAGACAGTCAGAGAAAGTAAGACAGTTATTCCTGAAACAAAAATGTGAGGAGTACCTTAAGCAGAACAGAAAACTAGGTTGAAATTCCATCTCACAGGAGCTCACAAGGGAGTTTCAAAGCACTAGTTAGGTCGCCCATGCTGCCATAAGTCCCATGGTTTCTGTACATATAGACATATGCAGTTTTCTGGGTACAGTTCCTGTCACCTCTCAGAACCCAAAGGTACCTCAAAAGGAGACCAATTTAGAAATCACAACTTTGAGAGAATCAAGCAACATGATTACTTCTCAAGGTCTTTTCTGCATTAATACTAAGAAGCAGTTTAACACAGCAGGATCAGGAAACCATGTGGCCAGAAGACTTGGTTTCATTCAGGTCTTGACTCTGCAGCTTAATTAGCTGTGTGACCTTGGGTAAGATATTTAACATTCTAAGCCTTATGCTAAGAAAATAGAAGACTTGTGAAAGCTTCTTCAACACATTAAATATGTATTTATTTAGTAATTGTGTATAAGAACCTCATTTTACCTTTCAAAACCCACTTTTTATATCTTCACAGGGAATTATAACAAATTGCATTCTTACGTAATGTGTACAATAATTTACAGATGCAAGCTGATATTAAGTTAATGTGTCTGCCATCCATACTAGAGGCTGGCTAGCTGCCACTGAGGAGCAAGGTGGGTGGTAGTGGGGGAGAAAGATAGCCATCAGTGTAGAACTAATTTGATCTCTCACTGTATCCGGTCTTCTTCACAGACCATGGAATCCCTGGATCCTGCCAGATTCTCAGGAAGACATTATGTCTCCTTAAGAGCCAGAACCAGGAGTTTATGATGCTGTGAGACTGATCCTGGAACATAGGTCCATGGACAGTAGGTCACAAGGAACTCCTACATGGCCTACAGTGTCCTGTATAGCTAGCCTCAGAGACAAAAAAACCATAGACACTTACCAAGAGAGATTTTCTCTCCAGAGTCTGCAGGCAGCAAGAATACCAGCAGAGCCAGAGCTGAAATGAGCACGCAAGGGATGAGCAGGTTAAGGCCATAGTAGAGTGTCCTACGACGCATGGTTACTGTGTAGGTGACATCTGGGTATGGCTCTTTGCAGCATTCATAGAACTTCTCATTCCTTTTGCCAGGGATTCCTGTAAGGGGTGCCAGAGAAAGGAAGGAGGTCATCAGGTCATCAGAAGACAGAGTTATCTTTTTCTTTTTTTTTTTTTGCTAAGTGTACACAGCCATAAAAACATGGGTCATAGGTGTTTGAACAAACCCTTACTGGTATGCTATAGCTGTTTAAAGGTATCTCAGTGATATTCAAGCAAACTGAGAGATATTCTCTTGATGCATTAAAAGTACTTATATAATGTCAATTTTATAGAATTACAAATGCAATTATAAGCAAGTGCCACAGAATAGTGATTCTGTCAAAGAAGTAAGAAATGCACAATGGTGATATTCCAACCATACTACAAGACTAGAATGGATCTCATGAGCACACAAAATCTGCACCAGTATTGCTGGCTTCACATTGTATCATTATTGATTCTGTAGCTGGCTTACTCTGTGTACTGTACCTGAATTCTATCATGTTCACACAATAAAATTGCATAGTGACACTTTTCAGAATGTGTACCTGACAGTAAGTGACTCATAATAATATTGGTTTGGATTTTGAAAAAGTGCAATATAGGTTCCTATTGATAAAAATAAATGTCAAAATGGCTACAGAGAGAGAAATAGTCAAACTATTTTTCTAAGACTTAGAGATTTGCCAACAGGGGGTAAATTGTCATGCAGGCATCATGTCAGGAAGTGTGTCTGCTAGAAGGAACAATTTCTCAGAATCTCACCATAGTTTAGAAGATTGAAAATGCTAGAGTAACCAGTTTGCTCCCTGGCCTAGACAGTCCAGTGGATTTAGGAAATTTGCAACCACCGTGTGATCTACACCATTTTCAAACTACTTGACTCACCCTTTGTATCCCCCTACCCCATCCTAAACTGTTACGTGTACTCTTTGCTTTAAAATCCAAAGCCCATCCCCTGTCAGCAGAGCACTGACTTGGTGTCTACTTGAACTTGTGTCTTCCAATGTGAAATTTTGTCCTGTGCCCAAACGCTGCTGTTTGAGCCCTGCTTGTGACTTTCTTCACTTATATCATCGCTGCAATGTGCAGTCCAACCGTATGAGAGGACTAGAAGAGACCCCCGAGCACACAACACCTTCACCAGCACCGCCACTTTTAACAGGCCCCACCATGGCTGTTTGCTGCATTCGCTAACTGTGTTCTGCTTCCCGTTCTGGAGCTCTCAGGACATAATGGAAGAGACTGCCAAGTGTAGTAAATGAAAAGAACAGTGGAAAATCCCCAAGTTCTTCAGCTCACACAAGCAGAAGGCAACTTTCGTCTGCGATGGCCTTACCCATGAGATCCCATTCTCCATTGGGGATATAGCTGCTGATATCTGCCTCTTGCATCTGCAGGTCCAAGGACCACCCTCCATAGGACCAGGACCCAAACTTCAGTTTGCACTGCTGCACATCAAAAGGGAACCAGCGTACATCAATGTAGCAGGAGCTCTTGAATATGCCTGTGTGACCGTGGAAAATGACCAGATGGGAAATGATCAAAGATTGAAATGGACCCAACTGAAACAGGCTCAAAATACTTAGCAGTTCCTAAAGCCTGCTCACCACCCCAAACTCTTGCTACCCCCATTTAGGACAAACTGAGATGCCTCCACACCCTCCAATTTTTTTCCTTTGTAAAAATCTTTAGAGCAGCTCAGCCAAAGCTTCATTGCCTTTTCAAATTAAAACACAATGCTAGCCTCTGCTATAGGAGGCTTTTCTTATGAAAGTGTGCAAATAATTCATTATAAACTTTATTTGCCACAGGCACATTCAGACTCTAAGCAGTATGAGAGAAAGAAGGGACATAATAAATCTCAGAGACATTGATATAGATGATGAAAAACTTAGAAAGAGAATTGGAAAGATGTAGGGAGAGGCTGTTGTTTTAAAGTAGCAAACTGAGAAAACATTTAGTTATTTGAATATATTTGCAACCTGTTCTGTTGCCACAGCTGGAATGAATAGGTGCAAAGTTAAAGAGAGAGTTTGAATGCAAAGGAAGATTCTACTGAAAGAGCTAGAATTCTCAGAGTAGCTTTCCCATAAGGCCATAGTGAGGAAACAATGAATCCAGTCCAGATTTTTATGGCAGGTGCTCTTGCCTGCTCTCAGTTGACTGGACTGTGCTAGAAGGCACATATGGCTGAGTTGCCCCAGTGCTAGTAGGTCAAGGGCAACACAGTTCACATTTCTTTGACTGAATTAAAAGACTGAATGAAGGAGAGAACTAAAAAGCTTTACACATATAAGCTCCACTACACACCCATTGCTGAGATAACATAATGAACTGCCCTTTTAAATATGATTTAGAATCTCAGATACTTAGGGAGATGAGTCAGGAGGATGACAAGTTCAAGGTCATCCCAGGCAACTCAGTGATGCCCTGTCTCAAAATAAAAAGGCAGAAAGGTTAGGGATATAGCTCAGCAGTATGCTATCTACTTAGAATGTAAGAGGCTCAAAATTCAATATGCAACTATATTATATATATATATATATATACATATACATATATATATATACATATATATATACATATATATATGTATGTATGTATATATATCATATACATATTACTTACAGAATTACTTCAGATGTTAACATGAGCTTGAAAGTCACTCTTGGTATTCCTCTATCATTAGTGGGCTGAATTTTCCCTAATCTAAACTGTATTTGACTCCATTTCTATAAAAAGGAGCCAAGAAGAAGATGGAAATGATTGTGGTAACTCACTGGTTACTCAATTGCAAGTGTGCTGGAAGGCATCACACAGCCCAGTCTGCAAGGTGCTTGCAGTACGGAGGAAGGGCTGGAGTAGGCAAGCAATGATTTAAGACAGAAAGCCCCAGAAGCAACACTTCCTTAATCAATATAAACATCAGTGAGAGGGATCTGTCTCTGCTGGATCCAATCACTTATTCATTCATTTATTGACAGGCAGCCACCTGCAGTTGAGGAGTGATGGATTATAAGGTGAGCAAACACAGATTCTGTCTATAGAATTCTTATCATCTGCTAACAGGAAGAACATTGCAAACAATAGGCAAAGCCAGCTTAGGTGTGTGCTTGGAGATAAGGAGGGGCTGAATGACAGAAAAGGGCGTGGCGGGTATTTGTGTGTAGTTATGAGAAGTTGTATATTCGAGGGTTGCACGTGCTGAGAGGGTGTTAGTGTGTTATGAGCATAGGGGTAACAGCGTGGCACTGGGTTACAGATTCCTTATGTGCAGTTACAATGTGGAGGATAATTCTTGAAAATCTGTTAACAAATCAAAGGATAAGGTGAAAAAAATTAATCCCTATATGCTAAAACACACCTCAAATGTGTGTCAGAGGGCAGCAGTTTCTCAGCCTATGGGCTGCTCAGTGAGCAGCCAGGGATCCTGTGAGTCCCACAGTAATGACAGGCAGGTTGACAAATAAACCCCATAAAGCTCTTTACCACCAGGAGGATAAGAAGGAGAAAGAGACAAGTCGACATACAAGTCACTAGTGCGTACTTCCTTGAGAGCACTGGGCCTTGCATCTATCTCGTGAATAGTCTTGAGTGCATGAACCCAAGATGTGAACCCAGAATGTCCACCGTCTTACTGTGCCAACTGGGAAGAGATGGAGAAAAGCCTGCCTATCATGTTTATGGGCATAAAGAAGAGTTTGAAATTACTCAGAAAAGAAGACTAGAGTGTGAATTAACATTAGTAAATACATATGACAGACTCTGGCAAGGACATTCTGAAACGCGATGTCAATATCAAACAGAGCTGACACCCAGAGTGAGTTGAAGAGATAAGTGCGAGTTCTGATGGGAAGGGAGGGGAGAGTAGAGGGTAGCATGGAGCCAGTCCTCCCCTCCGGAGGGCAGTCCTTGGGACTGATGCACAGAGGTGCGTAAATCTTCTCACTGGAAGGAGTCCGGGATCTTACCTGGTGGGAGATACTGGCAATGCCCAGAAGCATTCACCAAGACGTTGGTGTGGAATGTGGCATCAAAGCGTTCGTCAGCACTAGAAACAGGAAAAGGACTCATGAGTCAGCATCTCCAGGCAGTGGCTTCTCAGTGTCCTTAGAGTTGTGCTTAACAGGCACCAGAGTAGCAGCTTTCTGAAGGGTTCCTGCTTGTAGCTGGACAATCTCACACCTGCCTGGGAGAGCAAATGGGCTTACCTGGAAGGTCTTCTCATGGAATGTGCTCTTCCATTTCATATGAATTGTGACTTTGGAGTTTTCTTTTTGTTGCTGTTTGTCTACAACTTAGGGAGTAGAGGGTTTATTTGGTTTGTAGGTTATAGTCTCTCATCAATGGAAGCCAAAGCAGGAACTTAAAGCAGGAATCTGGAGTCAGAATTGAAGCAGGGGCCACAGAGTAATGCTGTTTACTGGCTTACTCCCCATGGCTTTCTCAGCTTGCTTTCTTATATAACCATGTGCCCAAGGGTAGTAGTGTCTTAGTTAGGGTTACTATTGCTGTGATGAAACACCATGACTAAAAGCAACTTGGAGAGGAAAAGGTTTATTTCACCCAAAGTTCCACATAATAGCTCATCATCAAAGGCAGTGAGGGCAGGAACTCACACAGGACAGAAACCTGGAGGCAGGGGCTGATACAAAGCCCATAGAGGAGTACCACTTACTGGCCTGCTTCAGTCGGCTTGCTCAGTCTGTTTTCCTATAGAACCCATAACCACCAGCCAGGGGTGGCCCCAGACAATGAGCTGCCTGTCCTCCCATCCGATTTTATGGGGGCAGTTTCTCAATTGAGGCTTCCTCCTCTATGATGACTAGCTTGTGTCAAATTGACATAAAACTAGCCAGTACAGGCAGCATAGCCCACAGTGGGCTGGGCCCTCAACCATCAATCATTACTCAAGAAAATGTTAGAGAAATTACACATAGGCCAACCTGATGGAGCAATTTCTCACTTGATTTTCCTTCTTCAGATGATACCAGTCTGTGTCAAGTTGACAAAACTAGCCAGCACACCAAGCTTCAAGAGTCCCCTTCAAATGTAAATTAACCAAGGTGGAGCCACAACCCTACCACCTACTACTCATCAGCCTCTCATACCCAGGGTCCTCACACTCCAGTGCTGCCAAACAGAAACTATCCCTTATCACCAGAACCTGCTCAACTATGTTCTTACACCCCAGTGCTGCCAAGCAGAAACTGCCCCTTGCCACCAGAACCTGCTCAACTATGTTTAGCTAATGGCAAACTCATTTGCCCTTTAGGACTGATCAACCCAAAGGAAATCAAAGGAAAGAACCCTGCCCACCTTCTCCCTCTTCTGTGCCTTCTGCCTCACATCCAGTTCCAGGCTTGGCCCTGTGACCCTCCCAGGGGACTTTACATCCTGCTTTTGGAGCTCCTTGGGACAAAAGAACCACGAAATAAAACAAAAATCTTTCTTAATTATAGTCATTCTCTTGTTTCTATATCAGATTAAAGTCAATTCTATGTGGCCTTAGAACCCCACTCTTTATGTAAATAAAAATAAATTGCCTGAAGAAAACACCAGCAGGGATGGGGAAGTAGTTCACTGGGGTCATGAAGACCCCAGCACAGTCAGAAGAAGTCAGACAAGGCTGTTCACACCTGTAACTACAGCACTGGTGGTCAGAGACAGCTGGATTCCCAAAGGCAACCCAGCCCACACAGGCAAAACAGCGAGCTTCCAGCTCAGTGAGAGAACCTGCTGCAGGGCAGTAAGGTAGATAGTGATAGAGGAAAGTACTGGCTGTCCTACCTGGCCGCTGCAAGCTTGCACACACACACACACACACACACACATACACACACACACACACACACACACACACACACACACACACACACACACACACACACACACACACAAACAGTCTCTAAATAAATAAATAGAAAACCCAGGCATCCAGTCAAAGTGTTGGCTACACAGAAAAGTCCCCTTCAATTTAACAACCAAGGTCCCCAATTGGGACTGCCCATGCAGACAGCACCTCAGGCAGCCTGCTTTATGCCTGAGGTCCCTCAGTGGAAAACTCAGAGTCACAAAGCACCAGTGATCTACCTTCACTGGGAGCCACACAATCACCAGTAAGTATTTAAAACATTTAAAAATAAAAGAAATTAAAAAGAGGAAACTTTCAATGAAAAAGATTAAAAATTACTTTTTTAAAAAAGTAATATCCTCTCCAAATTCAAGAATATATTACAACTGGGAAATAAATAGAAATTAAAGCTGTGGTTGATGAAGTAATTTTAAACACATGGTGGGAGGTTCTGCTGGTAAGCATCACAGAAGACAAGCGGACCAAAAATGACAAATGAATGCCACACAAAGGACAAGGCCAGCAGAGCCCACATCACTGACAGGAAGACAAGAGCCAGAGTGGGAGGGAGAGAACCACCAAAGAAGAAACTACACAAAGGAATTCTCTAAGCAGAAGGAAACAATTCAAGTGTGAAGGCGGAGAGGGGAGAGGGATATTTATATGAGGGCCAGAGAGCCAGAGCCTCAAGCATCTGTCCTTGGGGAGCTTTAGAATCACATGAGGGTAAACATGGAGGGAGGGAGGGAGGGAGGGAGGGAGGGAGGGAGGGAGGGAGGGAGGGAAAGAGGAAGGGAAGGAACTTCTGTACTCAACTGGGAAGGGAGACCAGGGTCACTGTGGTGATCTATGCAGACAGCTAGAATAGCTGGCGCCGTACTGGAGAGGTCCGTACTGGAGAGGTCCGTTCTCGAATGGCAAGACATGGGCATCAAACAGAAGAAAGCATGCTTTGGAACGCGGGCAGTGTTTTGCTGTGTAGTCTTGCCTAGCCAGGAACTCTAAATCCTCCTGCCTCAGTCTCACAAGTGCTATGACTACAGCTGTGCATTACCACACCTAGCCAACATTGTGGATCTGATTAAAGGCACATCTGTAAAATCTCTAAGAAGCAGGTCTTTTGTTACTGCCATGGCCATTGCTCTGTTCAGTGTACTAAAAGAATTTCTCATTCTTTTTTTTTTTTTTTTTTTTTTAAATATTACATCAAGGTAAAAATAAATTCAAAGGGGAAAATGTACAAGACTTAAATATGAAACAAAAATATGATGAAGTTTAAAGGGAAGGAGGGAAGCCATTCATCACAGATGACTTGGGACACAGCCACCTCCTTACACCAAACTCAACAGGGAGAGACAAGGAGTGGAAGCACGCTTGACTACATCTGTACATGACTGTCAGTGGGCCACAATATAAAGAGTTACTGGAGGGATTAGCTGACTGACGGCCAGCTTCCACACTGACTTTCCGGCCTTTTCTCTGAGACCCTAAGGCTTTTCAGAAGCTCGTCAGAATCTCAGAAAATGTTTATCTTCTTTCTGTTGTGTATGAAAATGGATATAAAAAATCAACCCACGTTCAAATGACTGGATCTCAAGTTTTAGCTCCTCAAAGACAACCAGTGTATTCATGTGGTCGTTGCCATCCTTTCTGGGTGAAAAAATGTCACAGGATCTTCTCTTCCCCTGAATGCACACACATTTGAATCTCTTATACATGATTCACCACAGAAACCTTCATCTTGTCATTGCGCTTCTAAGATGTTCATGTTTGTGCCTACAGTTTCTCGCAGTGAGCCTCTGTTCCTAGCAAGGCTGATGATCCACGACATGCACACAAGGTGTGGATGTGTACTAAAAACCCAGAGTTTTTGTATATTTTAAGTTTGGGGTTTTCTTCTGATTTTTATATTTATATAAAATGTAAATTATTGATTATATAAAATATTATATATTTATAATAAATACCATCATGGGCATCTGTTAGATCTATGATTCAATTATGAAAAGAAGTAGTCACTAAAAGCTTTGCCTTCAAGTATTCAGATCAATTTAATTGAAGAGTTCTCAAGATCACAAGAGAAATGGGCTACATAAAAGATGAAACACTGTTGCCAGTAGCAACAGCAAACCTGGGTGGCTTCATGACTTCTAAATGTTGTTCATACAAACAGCACTGAGGTGGACGGACTGCAATACTGCAAACAGACCACTGTGTTCAAGATAGCAGTTTCATGATTCTGTCTCATAGACAAATTGATTTCATCAATAAATGATACAAAAGTAAAGTTGCAAAGGAGATTTGTGCTAATACCACTTTATCTGTTCTGAACATTAAGGCTAGATAAAAGATGTTTGGAAAAAAAGCCTTTGGCAAAGCTCTGAGTTTAAAAATAGCTGTCTCAGAAACTCAAATGTCCAGAGACAGTCCCGGACCTCAGTGGCTCTGAATCTGAACAGGTAACCACATGGCCCAGCCTTGTGCCAGTAGAGCGGCCCCCATAGACACCAGAACACAACAGCAGCTGTGTAGGAATCTTCACCCTCAAAGCTGTTGACGCTGTAACACAGGAGGCCAGCTCACGCTGCCGCCCTTTAATACAGTTCCTCATGTTGTGGTCACCCCGACTATTAAATTATTTTCGTTGCTACTTCATAACTGTAATTTTGCTACTATTACAATGAAGAATTGTAGTGTAAATATTTTTGAAGACAGAGGTTTACCAAAGGGGTCTCGACCCACAGGTTGAGAACTCTTCTTTCTCATGCCTTTGTGTATATCTGAAAATTTTGTATTAGTTTGAAATAATTACAATCTACATCCCCCCACCTCCAATAGCTGGAAAATGCAATGCCCGTGCATAGTTCTTGAGGATCTCAGATCTGGTCCCATAGTCCCATCAAGAGCTGCCTTTCCAGGTTCCCTCAACTCTCCACCAGCCAAGGAGGACATGAGCCTGCACTTACTAAGAGGAGAGCTCTGAGCCTTGTCCTCACCTCTAACCACAGAAAGAACAATGAGGAAAATTTAAATCAAATATTCAGATTGGGGTTTTCTATCTTGGGATGGTCAGGTGAGTTGGGCAGAGCTATGCAGGTGAAAATGAAGGCATCCATGACCCTGGCAGAAGGCATAATTGCATTACATACCCAGGGTAAGCTGGAACATGGAAGCTTTGGGAAGCTGGACTCTGCAGTGTATAGGTCTAGCCCCAAGTAGTTATGTAAGAAAAGAGTCTTCAAAGCAAACTGAAGATGCCCATAGGACTCCAAATTCTGTTTTCAGAGCCAGTAAAAGTGTAAGAAAAGAGAATCTTTAGCACTTAGCTAGATAGCATAAGATAGGACTCACGGATCTCTCTTATGAACTCAGACCTCAGCTCTGACAGAGTGCCTGATTCTGCATCAAAGAGAATCTTGTCCCAGCCACTTCAGCTTTCTCTATAGCATTGACATCTACTGCAAAGCATGGGAGACCAATCCTATTCCAGGAAGGTTAAAAGTGACATCATCTATGGAGGAAGAGGAGTCACTGTCCTGAGAAAGACAGTGGGGTAGCAATCGCTACAAGGTTCAGCAAGACCAACACTGTTAGGTAAGTGTTCACAGAATGAAACAGTATCCGGAACTAATAAAGATTTTTAAAAGACATCTAGGTGCACTGTACTACATAGCGGGTATATAGATACAGACGCTGGTATGTAAAATCCGTCATGTGGGTTAAGAATGACTCCTGATAAATGAGGTCTCATGAGAAATCAGCCCATTCCCTCTGAGCTCCAAGTTAATAAAAAAAAGATGAAAGTATGATTTATCTAAAAACAATAACAAAAATATCAGGAAAGGAGGCAATCCATCTGTCTCAGAACACAGTAAGTTTAAGGCACATTTATTTCTAAAGAAAGAGAAAAAGTAGTTTCTAATAGTATGTTAAGTTATAAAGTTAAGCTTTCATGACATAAAACAGGTCCATATTCAGGTCTCCATAAACTGGATAAACTGTAATAGATGGATTTTATATAAATTTTAGTTTTACTTTTTTATTCTAAGTATCTGCAATCAGCTAATGCATGCAGCCTATCACATCACATAACCAGAGAGATTTGAATATAAGCAAATTCTCATGGTCATTTCTACCTACCAAAGATCGTAGGACGGTGGTTCTCAACCTTCCTAAGGCTGCAACCCTTTAATGCAGTTCCTCATGCTGTTGTAACCCTTAATCATAAAATTATTTTTATTGCTACTTCATAACTATAATTTTGCTACTTTTATGAATCATAATGTAAATATCTATGTTTTCCAGCGGTCTTAGGCAACCTCTGTGAAAGGATCATTTAACCCCAAAGGGGTCATGACCTACAAGTTAAAAACCAATGTTTTAGAAGTTATGGCTGAAACACAGGGAAGAAACTTCCAGAAGACTGCACTCAAGTAAGAGATTAACCCATGTGCTAGCACCAGTCCCTGACACTATTAATGACACTCTGTTATGCTCGCAGACAGAAGCCTAGCATGGCTGTGCTCTGAGAGGTTCTAACCAGCACCTGACTCAGACAGATGCAGATACCCACAGTCATTGGGCAGAGGTCAAGGACTCTTATGGAAGAGTTAGGGGAAGAACTGAAGGCCCTGAAGGGGATAGGAACTCCACAGGAAGACCAACAGAGTCAACTAACCTGGACCTCTGGGAGCTCTCAGACTGAGCCATCAACCAAATAACACACACAGGGACTGGAATGAGGCCCCCAGCACATATGTAGCAGATGTGCAGCTCAGTCTCCATGTGGGGCCCCCAACAACTGAAGTGGAGGCTCTCGCTAAAGCTGTAGCCTGACTATGCTGACTGTGGTATCTGTTACCCAACAGAGCCGCCTAGTCTGACCTCAGTAGGAGAGGATGTGCCTACTCTGGCAGAGACTTGATGCACTAGGGTGGGGGGATACCTAGGGGTGGAGGGCACCCTCTCAGAGGATAAGGGAAGGGAGAGGTGGGTTCCAAGGAGAAGGGACCAGGACCAGCATTTGGAATATAAATAAATTAAGTTAAAAAAATAAAAGGTTAAGTCAGTTGTTACAAAGACCGAACTTGCCAGACTTTAGCCAATGGTATCATGGGAAGCAGTTTACATAAATGAAGATGGCGATAATAAGTGATAGGATTCAAAGAGAAAAGGAAAGAGAATAAAAAACAAAAACATGGCTACAAAGGCCAGAGAGGTTTCAGAAGGGAAGGAAATAGGTTGGGGCTAGATTGGAAGATGCATAAAGCAGCTATGCAAGGTGACTAGCAATATACAACGTGAAGTTTAGAAATAATAAAAGTTGTACTGCTGGGGACTCCTTTTAAATGAGTGGAGTTGGCTGGCCCATCCCCCACGAATGGAATGAAGTAGCTATAGAAGATGGCTGGTGCACCATTGATTGCTGTAGAAGATGGCTGGTGCATCACCGACTTCACTCCAGTGATGTCTTCACACTTACCTCTCTCCTAACATACCTTAAGTATAAAGAATGACATTTATTTTGAAGTATCCCTTTTTATCCAATTACAAATTCAATTCAATATAATACAATGTATGTTTCTGTGATAATTACAACTTGATTTAACATTAGGTAGGTTATTAAAATCCTCTAAATAATCCAGGAAGATACTATCCAGCATTAACAATGCTTCTGCATGTTTCCATTGGGTCCAGCTGAACATCGTTAGCATGAGGAAAATGTTTATCCTGCAAGGCATGCCCTTAGAACTAGCTCTTTCTCTTTGAAATTCTCTTACCTGGTTGAGCTTTGTTCCATATGGTAAATCTCGGGATCTATTGGCCCAATCACATAACACCCTTTGGAACTTTAGTTGTAGTAACATTAAACTTGCTTGAGAAAATTTGCTGTTGTCATGGCACACACGATGTAGCCAGACATTTGCAAGGTTTTTTTTTTTCCCCAGCATATACGGATAGTGTTTAACACCTACAGATGCTGGCCATGAAAACCATCACATCACATTTTCTAATTATTTGTTGTAAGAGAAAGAAAATATATTTTATATTTTTATTATTTTGCCCTATCAAATATATTTTGTGTAGACTCCTTGGGGGGGAAAAAATCAATGGATGATACCTTATTTTTTTCTAGATTTTTATCCTTTTAATTTTCTTATTATTTAAAATTGTGTGGTTTCTAGGTTCTTTTTTCATGATGGCAAGTAACCGTTCTATTTTGTACCACATACCACAGTCTTTGACTATTCAAGAAGATTTTCCACAGCCTTCCAGGGGATATCAGAAACAGATGATGGCACCAGCTACTATGTGTGAAGATATAATATATATCTTTATTAAAGTCTGACTCATAAATTAGGCATAGTGAGATTACCAATAACTAAGCAATAGCTAAGAGATTTAGGCATGGTACATCCTGGTAATTCTAACTCTTGGGATCTGGAACAGAAGAACCATGAAGAAAGTATATTTGAAGAAAGTTTAGACAATCAGCAAGATCTTACGTTCAAAAGTATGATTAGATTTAGTGGGGAAACATTATAACTAAAATTTAAGTATTTATGTTTGTAAGTGTTATTTTATACTAGAGGGAACTTTTCTATAATTACATTTTAAAGCAGACTGATTGAAGGAATAAGAAGGTAAATTAGTCTGAGAGACAATATCTGTGAAGATATATAATTGGATAGAACAAGTTACCAAGCCATACAGAAAACACTTAAAATTCAACAATGTGGAAACTACTCCACTGAAAAGATGGGCCAGACAATTTAACAGACATATCACCAAAGAGAAAACTACCAATGAGCACATGAGAGATGTTCCCTACAGTATAATCTGGGAAGTGCAAATTAAACAATGGGACACCACTACATACCTAAAATGCAGAAGGTTGACAACAGCAAATGTTGGTAAGATTGTGGAGGTATAGAAAAGACCTCTCCATTCTTTGCTGATGGGACTATAGAACTTACATTACTTTGAGAGAGTTTAGCAGTTTATTACCCAACTAAACACACTCTTATTAATAAATCTAACAATTCTCTCCCAGCTTTTAACCAACGGAGTGGAAAACTTGCATCTACAATAGCATGCAGCTGTTGAGATCAGCTTTTAACACAGTTGCCAAAGTTTGCAAGGGATGGATATGCACTTCAGCAGGCAAGTGGGTAAACTGAAGTAACTTCAGACCACTGAAGGTTATTCAGTATCAAAATGAAATAACATACCAAGCCACGAGAAGACATAAATATATCAAAAATACATGTTACTAAGGGGAAAATGCCAAGGTGAAAAGGTTGTATGCCATATGGTTTCAATTCTGACTTTCTAGAAAGAGCCTGGGTTTGGAGGGAGAGGCTGAACAGGTCAGACACAGAAAGCATTCTTGCACACTGAATATGTTGCCAGTCAGCTGGCAGAGGACTCAAATTTTAAGAGTCTCTGTGCAGGGCTTACATATCTGGGCCGTTAGAATTTAGCCAGTGTTAGAGTTCTCAGCCTGGGTTCTGAGACCAGGGCCTGGAGGTTTGATAGTGACCTGGAAGTCTTTGACTACCAGCATCTACAGGTTCTTTTCTCTGGCTTTTTATAGCCTTTTCTCCTTTAATCTCAGTTCTCTACTCACACAGACCTTTTTGTCCCTTTATTCTTCCTGTATGGAATACACTTGAACTATTCTACCTTTTTCTATCACTGTTAGGGACCATTCACACCCAGTGGCCACCACTAAGAAAAGTCCCTCCTCTGAGACTGCACTTGGAAGTCAGGGTGAGCAACGGGACACCTGCCAGTGCTCAGGAGTGTGGGCATCAGGAGGGCGGCCCAAGCCCTAGGTATAGTCTGGATGCCTGAGGCAGGGGTACCCAGGCAGGACACGCAGAAGGTGTGCTCTCCCTTTTGTCCTCCAAGGTGGAATTGTAGAGTCATACACAACTATTGAAAACAATGCCATTGATCTCTTCAGATTGGTATTTAAATCACAAATTTTCCCTTTAACTCCTTTCCAATGTAAGTAACGAGATATCCATACTTCTATATTTTTACATGCAAAACAAACTTGTTAAAGATTTACAATATCTGCTTGGGTATTTGCCTCTTTGGATATTTGCCTTTCATAGTGCATCTTTTCTGCTTTGCTTTCACC
Organism: Uromys caudimaculatus; assembly: GCA_028551405.1. NCBI lineage: Eukaryota > Metazoa > Chordata > Mammalia > Rodentia > Muridae > Uromys > Uromys caudimaculatus. The sequence goes on along the minus strand of CM052703.1, from coordinate 126,644,587 downwards.
TCTTGTGTGTATATGGTTTAAGTTCTTACTAAATAGCTTACAGATTTTTCTTCTTTCATTACTGCTGAGAGATTTCTGTTTTGTTTTGTCTTTTGTTTGTTTGTTTAACCAGTCCATAAGGTTTTAGGTGATTAGCTGCGACGATCTGTTTCTGCCATCCAGTGCTGACTGGCTTCTCCACTCACTCACTGCATTTCCTCCTTTCTCCAGCCTCTTGCATTTTCTTTGCTCCTTCCCCTCTCACTCCTGAGATGGAGGATAAATGTACAACTCCCATTTCTGGTGGTCTCTATGGTCTTCCTGGGTAGCTGGCTGAGCATGTTACTCCATGCACTGTGTAAACAATGCCTCTCATACAACTCTTTTCCAAAACTTTAATTCCACCCCTGCTTCTTGGGCTGCTGCTGGTCTTGGACCCACAGCCTTGCTATATACTAAGCAGACATTCTATGCCCGAGCTACTCTTCCATCCTTTGTTTTCAACATTCAATTCACCTTTATTATCTTATACGTTCCAGATTGTTTATAATGAGCAACCACCACCCACTTACCTGATTTTTAAAATTATTTACTTTGCCTACTCTTCTCATACCTCACTCCTAAACTTATCTTCTGGTCATTTCATTTACCCCAGCGTGCGTCCTGCATGGTAAATTTCTTTGGTCTTTGTTTCCATGGGGATGTCTTAATTTTATCCTCAGTATAACGTGGTTTAGCTTGGGACAGAATTCTAGATTGACAATTATTTTCTTTTAATGCTTAAAAGTATTATGATAGTTTTGGCTCCTATTGTTGCCTTTAAAAGCTCTGATTCTGTCTAATTGGCATCCAACCCTCATCTGGTTATCTTTTCTTCTCTATCTTTTTAGACGTCTTTTGGCTTCAGCCTTCGGCAGCTTTATTTGCTCAGCATTTCTTCGGCTCCTTTCTTATTACACATCACTCCTCAGACTCACATCCCCTGAACCTGAGGATTTATGCTTTATACTGATATTATTAAATTCTCAGCAAGTCTTGTGGATCATGCCTTCTATACAGAAAGCACTGTTTCAGTGGAAAGCTCCCCTTCCCCACAACACACACTGGAGTTAGCTGCTCCCACTCCATTGACTGCATGAGCTATTCTGTTGCTGTTTGTAGATTGTAGGCAATTGACAGATGTAAAAACTGAGCGTTTTGGGAATGGTTTAATTGGTAGAGCTTTGACTCTCTGCCCATTGTAGCTAAATAATTTTAATGTTCATTTCCAAATCCTTTTATACCATGTAAATTTGTACTGGTTTGGCTTTTCCATTGAAATGGCCAGAACACCTGCCTTCCCTCATTTTTCTATTTATATGAAAGTTGAACCTTTACCAGTTTTATGAAGACATGTTTTAATGCTCTCTCTTTATTCTTTTGCTGCTTTCCGAAGTGCCAGCCAAGGTGTGTGGAACACCTGTGATTAGAAATGTAGGAGCCCAGTCTCTCCTGATAAGAATTCAGCCTTTCAGACCTGTTTTATGGGTGACCTTGGACATTGTAAAACTACAATTTACCTAATCTAAACTTAATGGTGCCTTCTCTCTAGGACTACTCACACACAGGAAGCATCTGGGTAGACCTGACGCAGAGATGCCGTTGTCACGTCTTTACAGTTTCTGTTTACTATTCTTTCTTACTTCCCTCTGAGTCAGACAGGAAATTGCTTCTGCTCTATCAAGTGCATCTCACCTGGCATCCTATGCCCCCACTGAGTTTTTTAATTTGATGACTATTTCTCATTTCCACTAATTTTACTTGATTCTTGCTTTTAAATGGTATCTAGCTCTTTTCTTGTGCTTCCAACTCTTAATTGTGTTTAATTATGTGTGTCTTTTACTGTGTTTGTAAATGATTACTCAAAGTGGTTCTTTATTTTGTAATTGTAACTTAAAGAGTTCATTTTCAACCAAGAGGTTTAAAATTGTCTTAATCTCCAATGCATTTCTGTTTGGGGTTTTTTGGTTTTGTTTGCTTTTTTGTTGTTGTTATTTGTAGCATATGAAGTGGCTATGGAGCCATTAAAGGTGAAACCCTGAGTTTGATCCTGGAGACCCACAGAGTAGAAGGAGGGGACACTAAGTGGTCCTAAGATTGCCAGATATATGCTGTGGTACATGTTTGCACATGAGTGTGCACATGTGTGCCTACACATAAATAAATTAAAAATGTAATAAAAATAAGGTTAAGTTTAAGAGAAGGGCACGGTCCTGATGGAGGCAGACACTGAAGGAGAGAAATGAGTGATGACTATGGCTCCCTTCCTCAGAGAGACAGGGTTTCTCTGTGTAGCCCTGGCTGGCCTGGAACTCACTCTATAGACCAGGCTGGCCTTGAACTCAGAAATCCACCTGCCTCTGCCTCCCAAGTGCTGGGATTAAAGGTGTGCACCATCACTGCCCACCTCAGAGATTCTTGAGAACCATAGCAGCATGAGCCATTTGTTAGTTAGAAAATCTCAGGGCTCACATGCTGTCTCACAGCCACTATGTGCAGGTTACATGAAGCTTACTGACTGGCACACTGGAATGAATACTGAATTTCTGTAAGGTTAAAATGGTTTACTGACATTCTGGGGATGGAGGGGTAGGACTCCATGTGATGGGCTAAAGGACTGCTCTTCAGGTTCTTTAGAGCCCCTCAGATCCCCCGACTTCTCATGCCAATATAAGTGGACCAAAGTTTTCCAGTGAGATGTTACTACCAAAAACTAAACTGGAGACGCATCAGGGGGCACTTCATCTCCATTACAAACTCACAGTGGAGAGCCAACTTCCAGCACAGCACAATCAAGCCTTCTTTCCACCTTCCTTTGCTGTGGATCGGAATTTGCCCATCCCCACTTCTCCTGAGCAGTCTTAGTTGATCTTGGCCTCCTCAGTTCCATCCACCTCATAAGTTGTGAGAGAGTATGCCCAGGCTATCCTCCTGCTTTGGTGGATAATTAACTTTGTGACCTGCAACTGCTGAATGGATTAGTCAGGACACAGTATAGGAAGAAGAGCTGGGCTTAACCTTATGAGCCTACTAATAGCTTTCGCATTCCTTGTAACACAGTTCCACTTATCCCACAGAACTCTATGTGAAAGAGTTTATGAGATACAAATAAAAAAGAATTTCAATTCTCAAATCATGCGATCTAATGTGTTCTACCAGCTTTAAGCCCATGGAGAAAGAAGAGAAAAGAAGTTGGCCAGCTAAAAAGAAAATATTCTGCCTAATGTTATTATGTATGCTAAGACTGCTCACTACCATAGAAATTTACCTGCATGCATTGCTGTTTCCCTGGCCAGCCTATTCCCAGCAATGAGGTTGACCTGGTACCTATGCAAACTAAGAGCTTCCAGAACAATCTGGGGGATAACGTTCATGCTGAGGTTCCCTATTGATTGACCAGAAAGTACCTAGCCTGATTGTTTTGAGACAGGATCTTGTTAAAGAGCCTAAACTGCCCTATCACAGCTCACTCACTTAGATGTATGGATATCAGCACTAAGAGAGCACACACGCAAATGACTAGCTAGCTATAAGTTTCAAATGGTGACGAACTGTTTAGATGTCATCTAACTGATAGATGATAGCCATATCAAAACAAGGAGAGAATAAAGCTGCCTCCTGCCCAAGTGCCTACCAGCTCTTTTGTGGGTGCACAGGTATGTACAAGCATTTCCATCTCTCTCATTTTTGCTCTCTACTCCTCTTTTATGAATACAGTAAAGAAGTGTATAGCAGACAAGGCTCTCACTATATAACCAAACTAGTCACAAACTTGATCTTGGACTTCCAAGAGTACTCAGGACTCTAAAGGAAACAAAAAGTCTGTTTAAAGACACAAACGCTATGGTGTTTTTTTTGTGGCAGCCCAAGTTGCCTATACACCATTAGTCCTTCTAAGCTGAACAAGTCACTAACTGCACATAACACATGATGACTATGAACGGTGCAGAGATGCCACAGAAGTGATAGTTGACACCCTGTGCCAGGAATAACGACACACGACTAATGATCCAGCCTTTTCTCTTTGTCTCACATATTCTAAAGTGTGTCCTACAGAGGGCTGTACCACAGATATAGGTGAAGCCAAAATAACTCCCAAGAACTCTAATTCTCTCTAGAAAACTAACTTATAGACAGTAACCTGCTCCAGCCAAATGCAGAAATCAAGCCCAGAGTTCTAGTGAAGGTCTGACCTTTGATTTTATCAGATGAAAAGGGGACCTCTTTCCTGTATATGGTTAAAATGATGCCAGAAAGGGCTATATCAGGGTACGGGACTTAGTTTTAACTCAGCAGTAATAAGCTTCCATCTCCAGTGGAGGATGCTCAGAGAACTGGAGCTTCTCTGTGCCTTCTGTACTAACACCTTGAAGAGCCCTTGTCTTTAAGGAATTAGCGGAAGCTGCATGAAAAGCCTGGATATGACCTCTACTTGACAAGAAAAGCTGATACCTCCTTCCTCCACTTAGAGTCTCATTAAGTAATGGCCACAGTGTACATACAGGTTACAACATCCCTTTTGTCTATTAGATAAAACCTTTGGGACAAATTAAATACTACAAGTATCTATAATCTTCAATGTTAAGAATGTTACCACAAAAGATCTGGGACCTACAGCAGAGATTTCCCTACTTCCTGTAACTCATCCACCCGGTGTCACTACCATGTGCCTTGACTTATGACTTTCATTTTCTGACCACAAAGAACTTCTACAGTGGATCATGTCATTCAGGGGAAAACCTATCCAAGATTCTTCTGAGTCATGGTAGCTTCTGGCACAGAATAAACTCTCTCTTATTCTATCAAAAACTCATCAGCCATACCAAAACTCTAAGAAATTCTTACCTCTAAGAAGAAAAGAAACGTGGTAGATCCTGTACCTGAGGTGGTATATCTTAGAATTCTGGAATTCTCTGAGATGGCTTTTAAACTCACTCCCATAACAATGCCTATAAAGCAATGAGGAGTGTCCCTGAAATGAAGGAGAATGGAGATGTTCTCAGCAAGAAATAGTAGATACAAAAGAAGCTCAGTGGAAAATTGGAACTGAAAAATAGAGAAACTGGGGTTAGAAACACACAGGCAAGGCTCAGTGGCAGAACAGAGAAAGACATAGAGAGAATGGGTGTCTAGAAGGTGGAATGGAAATTATCCAATCTGAACCATAAAGGCAAAGAAAAAAGACCTTAGAAAATGAGAACAAAGCTTACAGCGAATGTAAGATGATAACAAAGACCTAGAGGTATTTGTGTTGAGTCTCAGAAACAAATGTGAAAGAAGATGGAGAGTGAAAAGTATTTGAAGAATCAATGGCTAAAAACACTCTCAAATTTAGTGAAATATATAAATATACAGTTAAGAGGCTGAGTAGAACATAAGAGGAATCCAAAAGAAATTAGGCCCACACTCATCATGATCAAACACCTGAAAATTGAATGAAAAGGAGAATCTTAGAGCAGCAGCAGGTAGAACTTAGAAGGAGGGAAAAACCAAAGTGCTGAGACACGAGGCGTTATCAGAGAGCAGAAGCAGGTACACAAATGTACCTCAAGTGCTGAGAGGGCAGTCAGCACAGGACTCTGTCCCTGGAGATACCATTCATGGAAAGCGAAGAAATGCAGAGAAAAACTAAGTAAGGTGATAACCAGGAAAATCACTTTGGAGAAAAATGCCTGAAGGAAGTTCTGGAAAAGAGAAAATAAAGAAGATAATGGTTTTATATTTGAACTAGTAAGAAATACTAATACCACCATTCCACAAAACTCGATCTATATGTAACAGGAAATATCTAAAAACACCCTAGGACAGATAAACAAAGAGATATTCTCAAAATATTATACAAACAAATTCTCATTAAAAAAAAAGTTAGGTTGCCCCATGGGAAGGAAGGCAGAGAAGATGAAACAGTGGAATGAAACATATATATAGTAAAAATGATTCTACGACCATCAGGCAGAGTAGACCTTAGAGCAGAGAAAACTGTGAGAGACAGATGTAAATTCACAGTGATAAAAGCTCAGTCCACCAAGAAGACGTAGCCATCAAAAATGTATTTTCAAACATGGAAGCTGTAAACATCCTACAATATATTTACAGGCTTCAACACATCTCTTAGTAAGAGATATGAAGACAAGCCAGACGAGCAGTGGAGAATACACAGGCATTTTACCAACTATCCACCAAAAGATTTTAATTTGAATTTACAAGACTCACTAGTAACAATAGGAAAAATTATGCTTGTTTGTTTGTTTGTTTGCCAGCACCTTTGAGCACTGAACAGGACAGACATATCCTGAGCCACAATACAGACCTCAGTAAATGTAAAACACATGAAACATCAAAGAATGGTATCTGTCCACAGAGTACTCACACCAAATGTGACAAAAGAAAAGGCTTCACATCTATGGAAATGAAATACCAATATCTAATCCATGACCCAAAGAGAAATCAGCAAGGGAACAAAAACCACAAAGGACTGGATGAAAGCCAACTGTCTCTATAGGAGCTAAGGGGAGAGCTTAGTTGGTGAAGTGCTTGCTACTCCAGCATGTGGACTCAAGTCTGATCAATAGGACTCCTGTTTGGGGGGAGGGGGAGGAAGCTGGGCATGGTGTCTCAAGCTTAAAGTCCCCCTACTGGGGAGACAGTGGCCAGCAAGATATTCCTGGGGTGTGGTGGTCAAATGAAGAATGGCCTCTTAGTTTGTCCTCTAGCACCTGTGAAACACACAGAGGGAAAAAAAATCAATATATGTGGTCTTCTGGGAAAGCAGAACAAAGAATATTACGATAGTCAATGTTCCCATTGGGAAAGAGGCAGTGTAAAAACTACACAATACATCGATACTCTAGGAGAAAACAGAGAAGCCAGGTAGCAGGTAGGAAGGAAGAAGCGATGAGCACACTTCCGTAAAACTGGAAGGGTAAGAACAATAGTGGGAACCAACCAAACAGAAATCTGCTTCCTGGAAAGACCAACAAAGTCAACAAACTTAGACATGATTCCAGGTGCAGACCTACAGACTAGGTATCAAAAGGCCGTCCCGGGGAACTGCAAGCCTGCTCACATGTCAGCAACTTACAGGAAATGCATTGACTCCTTCAAATCCATAGATCTCCCAAACTCAGTCAATGGATATGGGTGAGCTGAAGAGCCCCAAACAATCAAACACAACCCCACTTGATCCTTTAAAAACATTTCCCAAACCAAATAGATTCTAATTCTTTCAAATATTTTCAAAAAAGTTGATATAAATTCTACTCTTCCAAGAAAACAAGAGAAGGGAACAATTACCAATGCAATACATTTTTAAAAAGCCAGTAGTACTCTGTCACCTAAACCATACAAAGACTGTACAGAAAAAAAGAGAAAAAAACAAACCCCCCAAATTAAAGCATGCACCTTCCCTCATGCAACCAGACAAAACTTCTAATAGATCAGCACATATCACTCAGTGGCAGCCATGAAGAAGCACACACTGCAGGTATAGCTTGTTCCACATGCAAAAGAGGAAAGAAAGAAAATTGGCTCAACATTTGTGATTTTGTTAATAAAATCTGCCAAATCAGCAAGCTAACAAGGGGAAAGCACGTGGTCATATCAATTCCTGCAGTACATGCAAGTTTTCAACTTCCATCTTTAACATAAATGCTCAGAAAACTTAACTAGAGGGAGCTTTCTCATCTTAATGCAAAAGAAAATGCTACAGCTAGCATTATACTTAGTAGTGAAAGACAAGAGGATGTTGACATGTCTTGGACATAGTACTGAATGTGTAAGCAAAGGAAGCAAAGAAAATAGGAGGCATGTATATAAGAAAGAAATAGAACTGCCCCTGTTACTGGGTGACTGAAGACTTCTGGGACTCCCCATTCAAAAGGAACAATAAAACCCTCTCAGAACAGGTGAAAGCATTAAAATCAGAAGATAGAACATCAGCATGCAAAAATCTGTGTGTATATGCAAGCAATAAATGTACAAACAGAAAACACAGAGCCCATGTGGCGAGGCCCCAAAGATGCTTTAATAAACAAAACTAACACAAGGTAGAAAATATGGACACATGATGCTGGTGAAAGAAATCACAGAGAAATTGATCACAGATGGGAAGACAACATAGTCAATATGCCATGGGCATATCAATAAACCCACACAGACACACATGTATATACATAATTTAAAATATGAAAAATATGAATCTTTAAAATAACTTTATTATTGAAAATTTTAATAGATATGTTCTTTTTTTCCAATTTCTTATGCCCTATAATTATTTCAAAACTTTAAAAGTTTTACACTTACCAAGCACCCAACAATGGAGTCTTAGTATGGAGACTCAATGGAGTATTAATGTTTATACTTAATGTTGCCATTGAAATCATAGCCAGCGAAAAGCATTTCTGAGGACTGAGGAACGCTTCTGTCATAACCACACAGAATGGACTAAGTGAATGGGCTGAGCAAAGATACATAAAATGAAATTTTGTTTTTTACAGAAATAGGCTTGGAAATTAAATAACCATTATTTCCCATTTCTATAAGTCTTTATCTTCTGAAATCTGACATTTTTCTTTGTTTTACCCTAAATCTGAAGTTCACTGACAAATGAGGTCAACAAAGCCACCATAAAGGGGATGACAACACTCACTGGCAAGTTAGAAAGCACAGTCTTCTAAGCCAGATGGCACAGGTGTCCAGTAGTTCAAAGACAGGATAGAAAGCACAGGATTGATTCATGACAGTGTAGGAAGTGTCAGCTGCAAGTAGAGTCTACACCAAGTTCCGCCCACTAAGAACAACAACAGAACTGTTAAAAAGCACAGCACACTCCTCCTATTCACCAAAGATGTGTGTGGAATCCTGAAATGGCTCATTAGAGTCAAGCATTGATGCATCCATGGGAGAAATGAGCAGCACAGCCAGTGCACTAAGATGGTTAAATTCCAGGTCCTGCTCCTTCTCCACAAGCTGTGTGCTGAGAGCACTATTCATCATTCTGTAGGTTTTCTAGGGACGGCAGGGGGGAGCAAGATTGTAATTGAGGTTAGTGCATGGGCTGAAATTCACAGCTTTCAGCCACCCAATTCCTCCTAGCTTCCACCTAATTAAAGGAATGCAAGCTGGTATTCATGCTCAGCAGGGCAGAGTCTCTCACAACTGCATCCAGGGGGACCACTTTCAGGTGGCAGATTACTGAGCTTCACCTCCCACACCTGCCATACGAGACCCTGTATGACACAGAGCAATCTCCGGTTGTTAAAAACTCAGGAGCTTCTCAGAGACACCAGAACATGAAGCAGAAGTCACAGAGAGTTGCAGCCTCTCAAAACGGAGTGATGAGATTCAAAGGACCAAACAAGGACTATGGAGCACACTAAGATTGGTCCAAGCCTGTCTGAGATCTCTTAACCCATCACTTGGCATACAAAGATGGCAGAAGGGCTTAGTGACTGTGTCCTACCTGGTACCACAGCAACAGAGCACTATTATAATCTTGACCCCCAGCCCCTCATGAAGCAATTCTGCTGCAAGACCCAGCTGTTTTCCAGAGCACACTGGTGGCAGGAGTGGAGGGTAGGGTTAGAGCACACATCTGTTCCTGAGCTGTTTCACTGTTGGGTCTTCAGTTTGCAGCCTCCTAAATTAATCTGCAGAATTTACACCAGATTTCCCTCCTCCATATTCTATGGTCATCATCACTAATGTAAGTGAGGCACATTCCCCTTCAGTTCACTGAGCATCGGTCAACAGCTAATTCAGCTGTTAACTCATCCTTCGACAGCTAATTCAGCTGTTAACTCATCCATGCTTGAACCTCCTAGTTTTCCAAGTTCATCAGCTGAGTAATCACCCGGAAGTAATAACATCATTGCTTCGTACTCATAATATTGAAATCTCTCGTTTTTAACTTTCTCTTTTCAGTACTCTGGCCTGTGTCTCCACCAGAGAGCTAAGTGCAGGGATCTGTGTTATTCAGAGATCTCCAGCAGAAACATTAGTATATCATGAATACAGGGACTTAAAAGGTCAGTTTACATGTTCATTAGGTGAATAGTTCTGTGAGGTAGGGAGAAGCCAGCAAATGCTCAATCAAAGCTGAAATATCAAAGTAACAGATACTAATGATGCAGCCCCGTCTGACGCTAACCCTGGAAGCTCCCTTGAGGGTCTCCCGTGGGCCTGCATTCAAAGGCTGGCGAGTCTGGACTCTGATGCTCCAGAGAATGGAAGCCACATGGCTCATCCTACACGCCTATGGGTAGGATGCAACTCTCTTCTGCTTTTCATTCCATCCAGCCATGCCTATTAAATGTCACTCAAATGCAGAGCAAACCTTCCCCTCCACTCCTTGATCCACTTTCCCACCATCTCTGGAAACCAGCACATCCAAGCATTTCTCAACCCAATCAGGTGTACATGTAAAATTGACGATTACATTACTGAAGTCAGTTTGGAACTACTATGCAGAAAACCATAGTCTGTTTGGCTCAAACCACAGCTTCTTAAATGTTTTTCATGTGTGACTCTTTTCCAAAAGTTTTACACCACTCTGGGTAGATAGGCATATAAAATATGTGTGTAAATCAAACATTTAATACATTTAAAAATCATAGAAAATATTACTTATATTTTGTATCAGGGTCTCATGTGGCATGAGCCATTCTTAAACTTACTATCTAGCTGAGCATGGCCGTGAACTCCTGAAACTCCTGCCTCCCAAGCACAGGTGCTAGGATGACAGGTATAGCCACCATGTCCAGTAACTAAAAAGGTATTGTAAAATGATTACTTACAGTTTACCATTCATCAGAGATGAAAGTATATTGGCACACTAATGAAAGAGATGTATGTGTTTATTTTCAATTATTTAATTAAAATATTTAATTATTAAATCTTGGCAGAACATTCAGTACTACAAGTCACAGAGAATTTTCAGTTGATTGCTAATTTGATTTTAGAATCATAATTGTTGAGAATGTCACCTCACAAAAATGGCAGGAGTATGAGTTAGGGTCATTTCAGAAATTCTTGGAAATTCCATCCTAATTCCTCGCCAAAATTCATTTAACAGCTGCCATTTTTTATAAACCCTATATCAGCAACTCAAATGGCAATTTAAAAATTCAACCATTTTAACACAATTCAAAAGTTAAACTAATTTGGTATGTGCTAGAATAACAATAGGAAACTATTAAAAGTCTGTTTTGAATAATTTAGCTGCTGTTTCTGTAAGAGCAGAAAAGTTGTGTAGTCCACAGGTGACAATATACAGTAGTGTAGAATCTGAGCTGAGATGTTTCAGGCATGCCCTCATTAAGTACCAGATGTGCCATCATGGGGGGTGTCTGTGTGCTGTGTGCTGAACCAGGCCGCAATACAGCTGCGACACACAACAGGCTAGCCCTGAGAAACACCACAGATTCACTGTGCATTTGATGTTTCCATTAAGTTTTAGTTGTTCATAAACCTTTATCTGTTGCTAATTTTTCATGTCTATATTCTGTTACACAACCTGATGGGTCCCATGACCCACAGTGTAAGGAGCTAAGACTCAAAACTAAAGGTTTATCTCCTACAGTTCTGAAAGCTGAGAATAAAAGATGAAGGTGCTAGCAGAGTCAGTTCCAGAAGAACCACTCTCTGGTTTGCAGAAGCATGACTCCTCACTACATCTGCCAGAGAGCAGAGGAAGCACACCCTTGCATTTCTTCTCATATCGGCCCTAATCCCATTTATGAGGCTCCCACCCTATGACTTCATTGCCTCCCAAACCCTGCAGCCTGGTACTAATATATTTGGAGTTGGGATCTCAATACATGACTGGGTTAGGAGCATAGATATACAGTTAGAATATGTCACCCCTGTCTAAGATGTGGATGCATCTGACATTTCGAGAGCAGGCTACGTTTACTTTGTTATTGTAGATAGCACTTAGCCAATTGTGAGTGTTTTCTTTTAGTCTTAGTGTGACTTGAAGGTACTTACTTTTTTAAGTGTTTCAAGTATCCTTAGCATAACTTTTATCCTTTGGGTACAGGTTCCTCTTTGCATGTTTTGATTCTGTCTTATCTAACAACTCACCTTTCCTGAGACTGGTTTTTGCCTTCACCTTGATGATAAATTAACATTGACTGCTTGGCCTTTGAAGCCACATGACTGTGTTATGACAATTTCTCAACAGAATTCCCTTTAAGCAATATGAAATATCTACCAAGTCTTCTCGTGCACTTTGTCTTAAATCTTTGTCAAATAAGAATATTAAATCCAGTTTTTCTTTTATAATATTTTGTAGACATGACTTTCAAATGCCTCTGTTTTCAATCACCTTGATTAAAATCTACTTTTGGTTTATATGTGATTTTGATTGGTTTTTAGTACAATTTTGTCTAAGGGAGATTATTTAAATCAATTTGTATTTTGTAGTTAGTGACTTTTAACTGACTGCTGCTTCCCTATTATTTGTCCTTGTACCATATTCTCTCTAATGGTGGGAAAAAGAAAACTTTTCGATTGCCCCTTAAAGTTCATAACTGGAGGCCTGTGGACTAAAGTAACAAAAACAGATTAGCAGGAGCAAACATATTTTGATTCATGGATGCATGAACACACAGAAAAAATATGACTTTCCAAATAACCCAAGGTGATGGGTGATTCAGCAAGCTGCAAGGCAAAAAAATGTCTCCATGGAAGAACAAGTGAGTTTAGAGACAAGAAGAGGTAACGGAGTTGGCTATGGTTGTTCATGCGGCCCCAGGCGACCTTCTCTGTCTCCTCTGTGGACATTGAAACATCACTGGAAAGGGATCCCGAGAGCCTGTTCCCAAAGGCATGTGCTTTCAGGCACAGAGGAAGCTTTGCAAAGGCTTCTTTCTGTACTAGTGAATGTCAGATAGCTTTAGCTTAAAATCATCCTCGGGGACAGGGCAAAGCTCAGTCATGGTAGAGCGCTTGGCCAGACTGAGGAAGGCCCTGGGCTCCATTGCAAATATTACTCGAAACAGAAGCAACAATAAAAACAACATAAACGTCTCCACTTCTATAGTCCAAGGAGATTGCTTATATTTACACTGCTTGTGTTTCTCTTCCTGCGGTTTTGTTGTTCTTTCTTTAATATCTAATGGTCTGAAGTGTGCAAGACTGCTTCTGCTCCTCTCACAGCCACTCCAGCACTCAACAGAGATAGCAACCTGTATACTTCTCACTTGTATATCTAACTAGGACCTTTTTATCAGACATAAACCATAGAGGCCTATCTGTAAACTCCCACTGTTACTTTCATATTGCTAATATTGTTATATATTCTACTCTGCAGCTTATGGAAGCTTCTTCAAAACAGACCACATCCCAGGACAGAAATCTCAACAATAATAGCAATGACAAGAAGTAATTCTGTGCACCCTATCTTAAAACAATGCAAGAAAGCATAAAATCAACGACAGAAGACTCTTTAGGAACATGAACTCATGAAGGCTAATACATTACCGAATAATGAATGAATCAAAAAGGAAAAACATTTCATGGGGGCTGGCTTACAGTTTCAGAAGTGTAGCCCATTATCATCATGGTGGAAAGCATGGCAGCATCCAGGTGGACATGGTGCTGGAGATGGAGCTGAGAGTTTAACATCTTGATCCAGAAGCAGCCAGGAGAGACTGTGTGCCATACTGGATACAGTTGGAGCATAGAAGACCTCCAAGCCATCCCCCACAGTGACACACTCCCTCCAACAAGGTCATACTCCTAATAGTGGGACTCCCAATGGGCCAAGGAGTCAAACACGTGAGCCTATGGGGGCCATCCCTATTCAAATACTACAAAACCCAAATCAAGAAGATAGGAAGAAATTAAAGATTGGAGCAGAAGTTAATGAAGCAGAAACAAAGAAAACAAAAGAAAGAATCAACTCTCCAAGAGCTAAGTCTTTAAGCAGATAAACAAGATCAATAGACCTTTAGCACAGTTGACAACAACAACAAAGACTCAAACGAACAGAATCAGGGAAACAACAGAACACGATCGGTAATAATTTAAAACCCCATACTCTGTTAAGTTAAAAAACATAATAAATGAATAAATTCATCTGAACCACCAAGGTTAATGAAGAAGAGATCAACGACATAAACAGACTCATAGCAGATAAGGAGGATAAACAGCAATAACGTCTTCTGACTGAAAAAACAAAACAAGCAAAAACCCAGGCCCAGATGGATTCACAGCAGAATTCTACCAGAATACCAAAGAAAGTCAACAATCAATACTTCTTAAATTACGAGAGAGAGAGAGAGAGAGAGAGAGAGAGAGAGAGAGAGAGAGAGAAACCAGGAAAAGAAAAAGAAAGTATAAACTGAAGGAAAACTTCTAAACTCCTTCTTCTGTGAAGCCAGGATTTGGTATCTAATATCAAACCTAAGTTAAAAACAGAAGAAAAGAAAATTAGAGTCCAATATCTACGATGAATACAGATGTAAAAATATTAATAAAACACTTGCAAATTAAAAACAACTACATATTTTAAAAGTCACTCCCCACGATCAAGTTTGCTTTATCAAAGAGATTCAGGTTTTGTTTAATATATACAGGTCAATAAATTTAATACAACATATAAATAAGACTTAATATATGCCAAAAAAGCTTTTGACACAATCCTATATGGCTTCATGGTAAAAGCCTAGCACTAGGGGGAACATATCTTAATGTAAGAAAAGCTACATTTGAAAAACCCACAGCCAACAGCATCCTAACAGAAGTGAAGCAATCCCACAGGATCAGAAGTGAGACAGAACTGTTCACTATCCTTACTTCCATCCAGTGTAGTGACTGAAGCCCCAGCTAGACTAATAACACGAGAGAAGAAATTAAAGTGATGCATAGAGGGAAAGAGGAACTTAGATTCTCTCTATTGGTATAACGTGACACTCTATATAAGATACAAAAGTGATATAAACCCCTCTGGAAAATCATATCAGTATTTATTATATAAAAAAACCTATTCTAAATAAATGGAAAAAATTCTAGAAAAGATCAACATTTTAAGCAAATAAGTAGGGAACAAAATCACTCTTCTTTTTAAATATGAATAGTAAGCATGCTGAGAAATTGTGAAACACTCTCACACATAATACACACACACACACACACACACACACACACACACACACACACACACACAAAATCACAGAGAAAAAGCCTAAAAAAGGAGACAAAATACATTTACAATAAAAGTAAATCTCTAAAGAGAATGAGGAAGAAACCAGAAGATAGAAAGACTTTCCTTGCTTATGTGTAAGTTGAATTAACATTGTGAAAATGACCATCCTACCAAAAGAAGTTGCAATGCCAATCAAAACTCCAATGACGGGGGACCTCAGCTTGGGCCACAGGGCTCCATAGCCAATTAGCACCGGGAGAAAGATAACCTCCCAGGAGCTTGGAAAAGCCGGGAGTGGGCCCAAGACAAGCTCCACAGCTCACCAGGAACAGCCCCGAACCTGCAAGACACAGGGACTGAGGTAGGCGGGCATAGAAACCCCCTGGATCCCAACAGCGGCAGCTGAGGCAGGAGACTTCTGCATGGGCCACCAGGGTTCCATAGTCAAGCAGCACCAGGAGAAAGTTACTCACTCAGGAGCATGGAAAAAACACCTCTCAGAGAGAGCTGGTCTTCAAGGAGTATTGATACAGAGACCTGCAGGTGAGAAAAGCCATAGCCAGAAAGTAAGATCAGCTAACATCAGAGTTAACAAGATGGCAAAAGGCAAGGACAAGAACCTAAGGAACAGAAACCAAGGCCACATGGCATCATCAGAACCCAGATCGCCCACCACAGCAAGCCCTGGAGTCCCCAATACGCCAGAAAAGCAAGACTCAGATTTAAAATCATTTCTCATAATGATGATAGAAGACTTTAAGAAAGAAAGTAACACCCTTAAAGAAACACAAGAGAACAGAGGTAAAGAACTAGAAGCCCTTAAAGAGGAAACACAGAAATCCATTAAAGAATTACAGGAAAACACAATCAAACATACAAAGGAAATGAACAAAACCATCCAGGAGCTAAAAATAGAAATAAAAACAATAAAGAAATCACAAAAAGAGACAACCCTGGAGTTAGAAAATCTAGGAAAGAGATCAGGAGTCATAGATGCAA
>CM052703.1:126595185-126627922 GCA_028551405.1 Uromys caudimaculatus | reverse complement strand
TCCTTGAATTTAATGAAAATGAAAGTACAACATACCCAAACTTACGTGACACATTGAAAGCAGTGTTAAGAGGAAAACTCATAGCTTTGAGTGCCTCCAAAAAGAAACGGGAGAGAGCATACACTAGCAGCTTAACAACACACCTGAAAGCCCTAGAACAAAAAGAAGTTAATACATCCAAGAGGAGTAGAAGGCAGGAAATAATCAAACTCAGGGCTGAAATCAACCAAGTAGAAACAAAAAGAACTATACAAAGAATCAACATAACCAGGAGTTGGTTCTTTGAGAAAATCAACAAGATAGATAAACCCTTAGCCAGACTAACCAGAGGGCACAGAGACAGAATCCAAATTAACAAAATTAGAAATGAAAACAGAGACATAACAACAGATAGAATTGGTAAAGATCTTTTCCCAATCCGTTGGTTGCCGTTTTGTCTTATTGACAGTGTCCTTTGCCTTACAGAAGCTTTGCAACTTCATGAGGTCTCATTTGTCGATTCTTGATCTTAGAGCATAAGCCATTGATGTTCTGTTCAGAAACTTTTCCCCTGTGTCCATGTGGTTGAGGCTCTTCCCCACTTTCTCTTGTATTAGATTTAGTGTATCTGGTTTTATGTGGAGGTCCTTGATCCACTTGGACTTGAGCTTTGTACAGGGAGATAGGAATGATCAATTTGCATTCTTCTACATGCTGACCACCAGTTGAACCAGCACAATTTCTTGAAATTCTTTTTTCCACTGGATGTTTTATGTCAAAAATCAAGTTAACATAGATGTGTGGGTTCATTTCTGGGTCTTCAATTCTATTGCATTGATTTACCTGCCTGTCTCTGTACCAATACCATGAAGTTTTTTTTTTTTTTTTTTTTTTTTTTTTTTTTTTTTTTATCACAACTGCTTTGTAATACAGTTTGAGGTCAGGGATGGTAATTCCACCAGAAGTTTTTGCTATTCTGGGTTTGTGTTATTCCAAATGAATTTGCAAATTGCTCTTTCTAACTCAATGAAGAATTGCACTGGAATTTTGATAGGGATTGTATTGAATCTGCAGATTGTTTTTGGCAAGATGGCCATTTTAACTATATTAATCCTGCCAATATTTGAGCAGAGGATATCTTTCCATCTTCTGAGATCTTCTTCAATTTATTTCTTTAGAGACTTGAATTGAAGTTCTTGTCATACAGATCTTTCACTTCCTTGGTTAGAGTCACATCAATGTATTTTATATTATTTGTGACTATTAAGAAGGGTGTCATTTCCCTAATTTCTTTCTTAGCTTTTGAGTAGAGGAAGGCTACTCATTTGTTTGAGTTAATTTTATATCCAGTCACGTTGCTGAAGTTGTTTATCAGGTTTAAGAGTTCTGTGGTAGCATTTTTGGGGTCACTTAAGTATACGATCATATCATCTGCAAATAGTGATATTTTGACTTCTTTCTTTCCAATTTACATCCATTTCCCTCCTTTTTTTATCTAATTGCTCTGACTAGGACTTAAAGTTCTCCATTGAATAGGTAGGGAGAGAGTGGGCAGCCTTGTGTAGACCCCGATTTTAGTCGGATTGCTTCAAATTTCTCTCCATTTAGTTTGATGTTGGCTACTGGTTTGCTGTATATTGCTTTTACTATGTTTAGGTGTGGGCCTTGAATTTCTGATCTTTCCAAGACTTTTACCATTAAGGGGTGTTGAATTTTGTCGAATGCTTTCTCAGCATCTAATGAGATGATCATGTGATTTTTTTCTTTGAGTTTGTTTATGTAGTAGATTATGTTAATGGATTTCCATATATTGAACCATCCCTGCATCTCTGGGATGCAGCCTACTTGATCATGATGGATGATTGTTTTGATGTGTTCTTGGATTTGGTTTGTGAGAATTTTATTGAGTATTTTTGCATAGATATTCATAAGCTAAATT
Source organism: Uromys caudimaculatus (assembly GCA_028551405.1). Taxonomy (NCBI): domain Eukaryota; kingdom Metazoa; phylum Chordata; class Mammalia; order Rodentia; family Muridae; genus Uromys; species Uromys caudimaculatus. Next base: position 126,626,004 of record CM052703.1, on the reverse strand, counting down.
AGTCTGAAGTTCTCTTTCTCTGTTGGGTCTTTATGTGGTTTAGGTAGAAGCATAATTGTGGCTTCATAGAACAAACTGGGTAGTGTTCCTTCTGTTTCTATTTTGTGGAATAGTTTGAACATTATTGATAGTAGGTCTTTGAATGTCTTATAGAATTCTGCACTAAACCCATCTCGTCCCGAGCTATTTATTTATTTATTTATTTATTTATTTATTTATTGGGAGACATTTAATGATTGCTTCTATTTCTTTAGGCGTTTGGGACTGTTTAGATGGTTTATCTGATCCTGATTTAACTTTGGCACCTGGTATCTGTCTAGAGATGGACATTTTTAAAAGGTGGGTCTTAGTGCAAGGTTTTAGGTATTATGACTTGCACCTAAGAAGAACTGTGGGACACCAGTGTGTCTGAATTCCTCTCCATGTTATCAGCACTACGTGTGCCACCATAAGCCCAATGGAATGTGGTCAATTGCTCATGGACTGAAACCCCCAATTCCATAAGCCAAAATAAACCTGTTCTTTTATAAAATTTGTGTATACATGTATGTGATGGGATGAATAAGAATGACTTCTATAGGCTCATATATTTGATTTCTTGGTTCCTAGTTGGTGGATCTGTTTGAGAAGGATTAAGAGATGTGGCCTTGTTGGAGCAGGTGTGTTACTGGTGGCTGGCTTTGAAGTTTCATAAAAGAACCTGGTCCCAGTTAGATCTCTCTTTCTACCTTGTGGTTATATCTTAAGGTATGAATTCTCAGCTACTGCTCAAGCACCATTCCTGCTGGCCTGCTACCATGCACCCTGACATGACTGTCATGAGCTATAACCCTATGCAATTGTGAACCCCAAATAAACCTTTTCTTCCATATGTTGCTTTGGTCATAGCCTCTTATTACAGCAATAGAAAAGTAACTAGGACAATTTGCTACAATGACAAAAAATAACTAAATATTTATTGTTATAATCAATATTCTCCCTACTATGCAACTTGACTCATAAAAATTTAAAACCAAGGAGCTGTAAAACTTTACATGTACTAAAACATGCACTTTTAATCACTTTCTAGACAGGACCAGAGGCATGAACAGTAGTAAATCAGATGATATGCTAGCAAAGAGCTATGTGACTGAAAGCTAAGGATCAATCATCTCTGTGTACCAGTTTCTGCTCTTGAGAAGAAGAATATGTACACTCTTGAGAAGAGTATGTATGAGCATGCCAACTTCATAGTCTAGGAAGGACAAAAAGCCCTGGCACCAAGCAAATGAAGTAACAAGCCAAGATAACTTGAGCTCATCTGATAACACAGGAAATTTTGCAGAAGGTGCAAAACACAGTAGGCAGTGCTAAGAGTCACATAGAGACAGGTACTGGTAGCATACACAGTAGTTTTCAGGCAGTCTGAATTAGCTGGGCTCACAGGGGTACATGGCAATGCCACTAACATCCCTCCTTCCTTTTCTCCAAGTTACTGAAAGTATCAAGAGAAGTAACATAGGCTTACTGCCATCAGCAGGGTGTGTGTACAGTGAAGAAGAACACAGAATAACTTCTGCACAAGGTCATCTGATGACTACCAATTGGTAGCAAGAGGAAAGGAAACTATGAAAAAGCACTTGTAAATTATTCAGAGCAAAAGAGAAATGAAATTGAAATTCCATACAAAAGATCAGCCAATCCCATCGCACTCACAGTCAGGCCTCTGACCCTGGGTCTTCATTCTCCATCCTGTTTCTAACTCTCTCGTTGCTGATCCTATCCTACCATCCAATTCTTTTGGCCACGCAGGTCCCTTTTATTCCTATAATAGATTCAGGGACATGTTCTTGTCTCAGGGTCATAAAAATAGATACATTTTTCTTTTTAAAAAAATGATGATACTTGCACAAATATAAATGGGTCATTTGTCAAGGAAGACATTTAAGTCATTCATTGCCAAGTGAACAGCAAGACATAGCAAACAATTCTGAGGTGCATCCAGAAAGGAGACACATGCACAGCCATCCAGGAAGTCTCAGTTGACCTGTGAAGAGAGAAAGTCACTTACCACACAGAATCCATATGCTTTCCCATGGACTACACTCATTTGTTTTGCTATCAGTTTTCCAGAACTTCCAGAGTTGACAGTATTCAGACAACAACAGGCATAGTTCATTGCAGAAGCAGATAGCCAGCTAATTCAAGGAACACACCAAGAGGAGCTATCAATAGACCCTGGGTATCTCAGGCTCCTTTATGTGGGGCAAGTGGACCATGCCACCAGACAGATAATCTGGTAAGGTTAAGTAAGCCTAAACCCCAGGGAAATCTCAGAATTGAGAATGGTAGCCATGAGGCCAGCTCCCTGCTGAAGACCTGATCTGGAACATGTAACCATGACACCCCACTGAGAGAACCATGACAATCAGTCACAAAGCATAAAAACCTGGGGTTCTTGTCCTAATGAGCTATCTAGATAGGCCTGATTGTTTAGCCAATGAGCTCCCCTTCCTGGGCATTCCTCCCACAAAAGTTATTTAATCCCTAGTTACCTTGAGTAAGAGGTATGCATTTACATCCACCATCAAATAAAGCAGTTTGGACAAGCAAGGACCATCTCCTTTATCAAGGATTGCCACAGGGGTGGGGAATAAGGGGTGGGGAGGACTTCAATTGTAAAGAGCCTCACCTAAATCTCCTGGAGAAGGCCTCCTCTCTTCCAGCCCCTCCGTACTCTCTGCACTCACTCGGAACCAAACTAGATTCTACCCTGCCCCAGGTTAAGCCCCTTTCTGCCTGGCATGTACCACAGACTCCTGTTCCCAACTTCCTGAGGTCCCCAGTGGTGTCTGGGTACACAGGAGGCAGGAAACCACACCATCCATCCCAGATCCCACTGTTTTTCACAGGGGTAAACATAGGCTGAGACCTGTCTCATGGACTGTGTTCTGCACCCTGTGAGCAGCTTGCTGGCAGCACTGGGGCATCCTAGAGGCTAGGGAGAGGTGCAGCACAACATCTTTGTATATCTCAGGAGCACCACAGACAAGCCTTTGTCCTACTGCTCTACCTTTTCTCCCCTGGACACCACAGTACACTCTATCGTGAACGTTTCTCTCCTGCCTCTGACTCTACTTCAACTGTCCCCATTTCTGGGAGCACCTACAGTCTGTCACATGTTCTCTACCTTTGTCTATGGGACAGGGACTTAATCTGGTTTGACAATATTGCATCCTCAGTTTATCACACAATGTGCAAAGGCAGTGTGGGACCTTCATTCAATATTGGCTGAACAAGTCAACAAATGAAAATCAAACAGTGGCAGCAGCCAGGGAATGTCATGATAGACCTTTTGGAAAATAAGCCTGGAAGTGCAAATATAGATTAGCTTCCCTCACCTCTGTAAAACATGCCAGTGCTTCGTACCCACACAGTTTAGAAAGAGCACCACCCCCATTAGATGGGAATATTTGATAAGGCAGATACTCCCAATACCATAATGCTAAGCTTCCTTCTCAAAGTCCCAGTGGCAAAACCAGGAGATTTCCGCTGCATCCCAAAACTACCGTGGTAACTACTAAGACACGTCTTTGACCCTACCAGGGCCCACCCCTGCCTGAAGGGCTTTGTTCAATAATGGACCCACCTCAGTTCTATTCCCAAGCACCATGATTTCAGAAGTGTGAGATCACATTTCACTTATGAAGCCAAGTGGAACCTCTGTGAACGCACTCCAGCCCATGGCGGAACAGGCAACACCATTAAGATACAAACCTGGGCTTCCGGTTCTCTCTGCTACTTCCCTTGTATGTTGCCTGTCACCCAGCCTTCTCTAAGAAGCCTATCCTAAGAAGCCTCCTGGACGTTCACAATGCATCACTCTGCTGCTATGATCCCCACTGGAAGCCAAGTTTGGGTCTACAATCATGCTGAGTGACATGAGGGTGGACCTATAGGGTAGAGTTGGAAAAACAACATTAACAACTGTCTTTCCTACATCCAAGGTCTTGACAGCTGCCTCTCCAGAGGCTTTCCAGTCCATGTATTAGGACAAGTTGGAAATAGGCTCAAGGGAGCTAGCAGCTTTGTACAAACCCTAGTCCGAGGTTTCCCAGAGCAATATGAGATAGGCACATTGTATCTCCTAGTGGGCACAGCCCAACTGCCACACTGATGCTTGCTTTCACCACCCTTTCTCATCACGTAAGCCCTCCTGCCCAGGACTTCTGGTATTACTTCCCTAATAAACAACTTGTACTGACATTCCAATCTTGAGTTCATTCTAGAAGAATATGAGACTTCACAGGGGGAAACATTCTGTTCGAATGATGTGTCATTTGTTAGCACTGTAAGACACCATAACAAGCTAGAGCACACAGTCATCTCTATAAGTTTGCCATCAACTAAGGAGTCCCAGGGACATGGGAAGAAAGATATTTGCTTGCAGATGTGCAAACATAGCTCCTCACAGTCTCTGAAAGACATGGCTGACCACAAGTGCTGCTCTCAAAGTCAGAGCTATCAAACATATCTTTAAATATATTCATTAAAATTTTTCCATTATTACTAAAATTTTCTCTTACTAGGCAATGAAAAAAAGATTTGTAGGAAGGCTGAGGCATTTGTTTGCAGTTTCAGGGGCCACCTCTACATCACGATACAGAATTCCCTTTTGGGAAATGACTACTGACACCAGAAAGGCATTTAACGCCATCCAAAACAGGAAGACTGTGACAAGGCATATGTAATTGTCTAGCTCATGTTGAGCTAGATTATGTTCAGAAAAATCCTTGAATTGACGGCCCTAAGCACAATAGAATAAAGTGAAGGAGAAACTACTGGAATCAGCATCAGGCAGAGCTCTTATTAGCACCCATCCTCTCCTGACAGCAGTCCAGCTGGCTGGCAGCCATCACTAGTTCCTCATCTATCAAGAAAATGCATCCACCCATTCTAGAAATGGTGCAGAGATAACTGTTTTACAGTGAGCCAGCCTCTTAAATCATGGAAAAATGCATTCGATCTCAAAACCATAGTGCTACACACATGGACTCAGACACCAAACTGAAACAAGAAATTCGCTATGGTTGCAAGACAGCTCCAGATGCCCTAACGTGATCTCCAAGAATGATGACATCGTAACTCTTTCTTTGGGAACAGCCGCAACATCTTCATCCATGTGTGGATGGACCACAGTATGACTATGAGAGAGCACAGTATTCTGTGTGCCTGAAACAGAGAGTATTAAGCTTACCGTTCTCAAAAATCACCCAGTATAGAATACTTAAAGGTAAGAATTTACTGAAGACAAGCCTGTGCTTGCTGTCTCTGGGGTTGATCTTTTGACTCTTTCCTTTGTTTTCTGGGTTGCTAATGTGAGTTCTTTCCCTTATTTTATTTATATTTTGTCCTTCCTTTTTACAGTGTGTGTGTGTGTGTGTGTGTGTGTGTGTGTGCGCGCGTGCGCGCGTGTGTGTATGGAGAGTGGCACACACGCTACCTTACACATGTGAAGATAAAAGGACAATTTGTGGAGAAGAGTCAAGTGCAATCAGTCTGTTTCTCTTGAGTATGCAGGAAGGGGAGGCAGACAGTGAATGCAGGAGAACGCCCATAACACACCAAAAGAGGACAATGGGTAAAACTCTGCAGGCAGACAGTGAACGCAGGAGAACGCCCATAACACACCAAAAGAGGACAATGGGTAAAACTCTGCAAGTTTGAAGATTTGGGGACAAAGGACAAGAATAGGCTGAACTGCTGTCTACTCTGAGCAATGGAATGGAGTGTGTGGCTGCCATGGGAGTTGTGTTCAGTCTTAGATGCGTGGTGTTCCCCACTTACGTCTTCTTAAAGTACTCCTAGCCATCAAACTGGGGATACCTAGACCTGTGAAAAAGGACTGAGGAATAAAACCAAGGTGGTGTTGACCTTATCCATGGCTGTCACCCCTGCCAGCAGCCTAGTCTATGTGTCCCTCAGCCCCAGTAACTGTAGTATGCCAATGTCACATGCAGCAGACATGTAAGCAGATTGGTTTGGTCAGGACAAAGCATCACACAGAATAATAAAGCAAGAGTATGAGATTTTTCAAGCCACTCAGTTTGAGGTAGTGTGCTTTGTAGCAATAGAAAAATGACAAAAGTCTATGTCTGGCTTAAATAAAAGTCTCTGAAATCTGTGCATTTTAGATTCTAGGTGTAAAAGAGAGCTAGCAGCTGATTTATCACAGAACTTGTATGCCCCACTATATTAGTTACTTTTCTGATGGACTGGACAAAAGACCTGAAATAACTTAAGGAAGGAGCTATTTCTTTTTGGCTCATTGTCTTAGAAGGTTTACTTCATGACTGTTTGAACCAAAAAGCCTGAACAGAACATTATGGTTTCAGGAGCTTCTGGTAGAAGACAGCTGCTGTTCACGTTACAGGGTACCAGAAATGAAAGGTGGTGGGAAGGAAGTGATGAGAGACAGTATATCCTGAAGGACCCCCTCCCAGTGACATATTTCTTCCAGCTAGGCTCACTTCCCAAAGTTTCCAGAGGACTTCAGATTCAAACAATAATATAGATTGCTTAGAAAAACTAAAGGGAACATTGAGGTGGCCCCTCTGAGCTCCATGGGGGACAGTGACGATAAGATCAACAGGCACATAGAGAAAATAACAGGGAAGCCGCTAAAGGGTGATGTGCAAGCAAGATTCCAGACTGCGGTTTGTTCTCTGTACGGGACACATTCCTAGAGCCTGGTGCCCTTAGACCAGGTGGACGCTGCTCTATCCATGATCTTATGAAAGTAATTGCATAGAAAAATTAGTAACTCTCAATTAGCCAGAAGTTTGAGAACATCAAACACTTCATGTTTTAGAGTTAACAGTCTTACACACAGCCACAAAACCATCTCTCATTGCCTCAGTATTGAAATTCTACTACATTAAAAATATATTCATACTTGCAGATAAAACTCATCAGGAACTATGGAACACAGTTTTAATTGATAGGTGACCCCGTCCTCCTCCCACAAATAAATACTCAACTAGCACTGAATGCTGGCACTGGATGTCCCCCTTTGCAGAGGACTGCACTAGGTGGGCTGCATGCACTACAGAAATTTCCTTACAAACCTAAATTGTTTTTTCACACATTTTTACCTTTAGATTCTAAACCCTAGTACCGGAAAATGTGACTGTATTTAGAGACAGGCCCAGAAATAGCCAATTAAAGAGTCAGGGGTGGCGTTGCATGCTTGGAAGTCCAGCACTTAAAAAGTAGAAGCAAGAAGGTCACATGTAGCCGGGCAGTGGTGGCGCATGCCTTTAATCCCAGCACTTGGGAGGCAGAGGCAGGTGGATTTCTGAGTTCGAGGCCAGCCTGGTCTACGGAGTAAGTTCCAGGACAGCCAGGGCTACACAGAGAAACCCTGTCTCGAAAAACCAAAAAAAAAAAAAAAAAAGGTCACATGTTCCAGGCTATCTTTTACTATATAGCAAGAGTCCAACACACACACACACACACACACACACACACACACACCCATGTGCATAGTATTTAAAATTAAGGCGGTCACTAGACTAGTGTCCTGGCAAGACGTTAGGGCACCAGATAGCTTACAGTACATATGTATAGACACAGTGAGAAGGCTGATACTTACAATCCCAGTAGAAAGATACAGAAGCCAAGTCTGGCTACACCTACAGCTCACGCATCCTCCATCACCATGAGCACACAAATGTCTGCTGTTTAAGACAGTGGCCAATGGTGCTGTTCTATAGCAGACCCAGAGTATCAGTGCAGTCTCCAGGAAATGGATGACCCAAAGCTCAGCTGTTTCAACCGCTCAATAAAGGACAAGTCATTCTGACTTTAAACATCCCATGAGCTCAGTTATTTGAACTTCCTTCAAGAAGCTGACAGGGGCAGCAAATGAGGAGGTGGTTTTCTTATAGAGACACATTCCACCATCCAAGGGAAAGGCAATTAAATGTGAATACAAGAAACTGAACTGCTCAGGGTTTGGAAGTGGCAAGTGGAACAAATCAGCTGCCCTAGACATTCTCTGAGGAATCACTGAGCAGTGGTGGACAGTCACAGTTCTCTGCGTCAGGAACACCTGGGTCTCTCTCTTTCCAAAGACAGGAGCAAAGAAACAATGGTCTTTCAGTACCTTCCCTTTGCATGACATCATACTGGTCATCCTGTTTAGAACAGAGATGTTCGAAGCTCCCTTATTAAGTCTACATGGCCATGACAATGAATTTGCCACTTTTAGAACTTAAAACTGCCTAAAACTGACTTTTATTGGCCATCTTGTCTGCAAATCACATTTCCTTGAATTACAAATGAATCCCTTTATTTTCGCCCCTAATGTAAAAACATGACTGTCATCCCTATTACCTAAGCCTACGGATCTTCTCCAGCCTGTGCACAGGCTTCTCTGAGACACATGCTCTGCAGATCTTGGTCAAAATGCAACAGACACCCAGCGTACAGTGGGGAGCAAGTCAGATGAGAATGTAGGTCTAAACTGCAGTCTCCATGCACATGCTGTCTGGCACCTTCTGCTGTGAACTGTAATGGTTGCCATTCCGAAATAGCAAAGATACTGCCTTAAGCATGCCTGGCAGTGGTGGCACACGCCTTTAATCCCAGCACTTGGGAGGCAGGGGCAGGTGGATTTCTGAGTTCGAGGCCAGCCTGGTCTACAGAGTGAGTTCCAGGACAGCCAGGGATACACAGAGAAACCCTGTCTTGAAAAAACAAAAAAACAAAAAAACAAAAAAAAATGCTTTACATTCCTATAAATGGTGAACATTCTTATGTATGTATAGTGCAGCCCCTTGGATGGAGTATCTCTGGCAGCAGGTGAGACAACCCGAACTTAGATGCAAATACCAGCAGAGGGACAGAGCAGCCTCCCAGAGATCTGTCCACTTGGAAAGCCTCAAAAAGAGCAATGTCTCCAAATTAAAGATAACCCAGCCAGCTTTTCTGTAAAATACTCAAATATGCTTTATCGCCACATGGATGCAAGTGAAGATCATTTCCCATCTGTCAGGCATGCTTACCTGTTATAGAGGAGAATGTCTGGTTTCCAAATCTGGCCATCTGGAAAACGAACATTCTTCACTCCCGGGTACTCAGACATATTCCACTGCAAATAGTGATCTGTCCAAGACTGACAAAGATGGAGAATTAGAGGCAATTTCTTCCCTGGCTTACTTCTATTTCTTGTAAGAAATTATTAGGAAAGTTTAAAGCCAGAAAGAGTTCAGATATTATTCCATGACTAAGTTGTTATCTATAATGTGTAAGAAAACTGGGAATTAAATAATCCCTTCCAAAATGATCCAGACTAGCATAAAAATTGCATTTGGGGACCTGCTGTCACCATGACCACATTCTTATGATGGCATTAAAGCCAATTCCAACTCACTGCACACCTCTAGCCTTAGGCTTCTCCTCCCCCAATGGACTGGTTACTTCTAGCCAAATGAATAATGGATCTGCTTTCCACGTTTCCCTGAAAGGGCATTTTGAAAAAAAAAAAAATTCACTTATTGCAACTGGAATCAAAACAAAACTATTGAAATGCCAGCCATTTTTTTCCCATAAAGCAGAACCTCTCAGAACTTCTGAGGGCACATTTAAGTACTATTTTTGATTTTGTCTTATAGACAGTGCTTTTGATACTACAAGCTGACATCTCAAACCCTGGGCCTCAGCAGCAGAACAAAGACACAGGGATGAGGACTTAGGCGCATTCATGAGTACAGGAATGAGTATAGCAACTCAGGGTCAGGCCCTCCAGAGTGATCTCCACCCTCAGAAAGGTCTATAGTCCTTTCTCCGATAATCAGGTACCTCCAGCCATTTCCAGGGCCAAGATGGCAGAGATAGCACCATAGAGTCCTCCCACTACTGACAGGCAATCAGCCTTAGAGCTCAGGCCTTGCAGCAAAGGAGCCACCAACTCTAATGTGTCTCCACTGACATTCACATGGCAAGATCCAGACTGTCCAGGTTAGGAAGGTTTGGAGTGCTATACCTCCATCTAAAATCCCCGCACCCATAATCAACACATTCTTATTTGTGCCCTGAAACTTATCCGCATCTTTATGCTAAGACACATATAAATGCTTCAGCAATCTCCATTTGATTTCTGACCAGTTATGTTTGTCATCATAGTTATAAAGCAATACTCAAGTGGAAGGAACCAAAACTGTCAGAGCTATTGGACTTGGAATATACAGATGAATGTTGCTAGTGATTCTGGCAACAAAAATCCATGGACAGGTCTCAAAGGTCTGGCCATCCTCTGGAGGACCCACAGTGTTCTAAAATTCTACTTCAGAAACAGAGTCAGAGAATAGCATTATTCACAACTGGGGACCTCAGCAAACAAGATATTAAATGAACACAGCATGCTGCACCATTACTGGAACATCAACATCTGTCCTATAGGGTCCACAGCTGATGAGATTTACGGGGAGTGGAACACTAAGGAAGTTCTGGCTCATTCAAATGGTTTGCTGAACCATGTTTGTAACAGCCTGCTCCATCTGGATGTGCTTGGCTCTATGTTCCCCTTCAGTTCTCTCCCCTGCTTCCATGTCAAACCACTTCCATCTATTCTTTACCCTGGAAAGTTGCTCTGAGTTCATCATGGTGACCAATATTGTGCCCACAGGGACTGGGGTTCCAAGAACTACCCTTGAAGGCACACTGCCATGACAGATACGGACCCTTCCCCTAAACCTGATAGGCAGATGAGTAGGAAAGTCAGGGAACAGGATCCCTGGTTGTTCACACTTGAGACCACTTAGTAGTAGCATATCAGAGCTGCCTCACCCTCTCATCTTCCCCACATCCCCTAGCTTCTGGGCACAGTCAGCTGCGGGTGCTCCACTGCCTGGAGACAGGTGACATCACTGCTATTCTGCCTGCTTAGTACTGTATGTGTGCCTTCTGCCTCACCACAATCCAAGTTTGTCAATGCGATGAAATAGAAGAAAGCTCTGATCACTCTAGATTTAAGTTGGTCACTGAGTCAAGACTCAACTGTGTCATCAGACCTCAAGTAAATGAACCTCTGGGATGCCTCAGGACTGGTTATTCTAAAGCAATGTCTCTGTACTACAAGCCATCAGCCGTAACAACACAGACCAGATGCAGTCTTTGAAGGTGCTGATCTGTACGTGGTATTTTCTTTAATGTGGAAACCAACCTGACCAAGTGGTGGGGAGGAATGGCTGCAAGAAACTTTGAAACCAGACAAAGCTGGGCTGTGAGATTTGCTGTGAGAATTCAGGACTGAATTATCTTCTCTGAGCTGCAATTTCCCATGTGTACACATCCCCTCAGGATAAAATAAGGGTAAACTGAAGCTTTGCCTTCAGCAGCAGGGCAAAATCATGCAGTACTTACAGGCAAGCAACAAATGATAGATGTAGAAAACAATGCTTTCACTTTATAGAACACTACATGATTCAGGGCTACAGCATCTCCAATACCTGAGGTACAAACAATGGTGTTAAAATTGTGGAGAATGTCGTAGGGAATGCTGACACAACAGGGGAGCCTACTGGGAACTTCCTAGAAAAAAATTAGAATGAGGTTTTTGTAGTCAGGCTTTAGAAGAAATAGCTGTGTGTTCTTAAGCTGTTTCCTGCCACTTGGCTCTTGGGTCTGTGGGGATAGGAGCCAAAGGCATATCTCTCCATGGATAGCATTTAGCAACCTTTCAACACAACAGCTACTGAGAAACCACATGAACGAACCAGACAGAGGTATTCCTTAACAGCCCTAAACTGAAGAGTGTGCAGGTTGTAAGGTGCCACAGGGAAGGGGAGGTGGTAATATAGAGTGTACAGTACTGGACTATTGTGCAGGCCCGTATACAATTCCAACACTTGGCTTCCTATGAACATGCCTTTGGGTTTCAGGGAGCTTTTCCTTTAAATTTGGTGTGTGTGTGTGTGTGTGTGTGTGTGTGTGTGTGTGTGTGTGTGCGCGCGCGCGCGCGCGCGCGCGCATAGCATTAAAACAGGGCTGGACAGAACAGGTGAAATAGCTTCTCTTCCAGTTCTTGGTCAAAGAGTTCAAGAATGCCCAAAACAATATATATTATTGATGTTGCTCTTGGTTGCCTCCCAGAACTTGAAGGTGAAATGTAATTCTGAGGATACCACATACTTTGATTGGACATAGGACTTAGAGAAACCGAACTAGGAGCAGCCTGGAAGCTGTCTCTTTAATGCCTAGCTCTCATAATATATATAAAGGTGCTATAAAAACTACCAAGGACTAAAAACAGACAATAATCCTCCCCAGCTTTAAAGCCTGGGCGCCACCACAATAACCAGCAAGGCAAGACTGCCCTAAAGGTGAAATAGTGGCACTTACATTCTGGGAGTAACCACAGGCTTTGTAATTAGACCAAAGGCCCATTCAATAGGAAGAAATTCATGTCTGATACTGTAAGTCTAGCCAGCTATCCAATGGCTGGTGAGATCATGGACCCTAAAGAAGAACCTACCACCACCACTTGTCTACACTGGCACACTTCCTAGTTGCATTCTAAATATTTATACTCACAGATAAGTGCAGCTCTCATCCTTCATCAAATAACTGTCTTTATGAAGCAGGCAGAGATCATTACAGAAACCAGCCAAAACGCAGAAAACAACTGTTGGCGGTGTTCTTAACCCCAACTGATTCACCTACAACACAATCCTTATATCTAAGGCTCATGCAACATCACAGAAGATGGAGCAGACATATTTACACCACTCACTGACGTGCCAACGTGGATGGGAAACTCTCACGAAGCCCCATTCCACAGAGAGAAAACTCAATCTCCTCCAGGCACCAGCCACCTGATAGGTTACCAATCTCCTGTGGTCAGCCCTAAACACACATATACATACGAGCAACAATAAACGGAACCTCATAAGGTTCATACGTGTGCATACTCACCCTCTCCCTCTCTCCTCACTCCCTCTGTCTCTTTGGTATGTCTGTGTATTTGTAATAATTAAAGTCTAAGAGGTCAATAATTTGAAGAGGAGTGGATGAGGACACAGAAGACGTTGGAGGAGGGAGAGGTGGAAATGATACAAATACCCAATACTAACGCATGAAACACTCAAAAAGTAGAAATATTTTAGAATGAAAATAGTTTTGTTTCCTTTCAAAATATATTGCAATGTAATGAGAAATATATTTGGTTTTCTTTGTATAGAGCTCCTTAAACTCTTGCAATTTATTGACAGGAATATCTTTTGCTAAAATCATCCTTTGGACCGTATCTGAGTTTATGCTAATGTAGCAGCTTTGGGGTTGGACCTCCTCTCAGTTTCAGGAAGAAAGCCAGACTCCATAAGGACAATCTGCCTGATTAGAGATCTGGAATGATAAACGCCATCTCATCCTCAAGTCCAGAGTTGGGAGATGGATTTGGAGACTGAGGGAGACAAACTTCTGTAGAAGTGCAGTGAAGTTCCGGGTGAGTGAACACACATGAGCGCAGGGAAGTACAGCATACCCTGAGGAGCAGGGTAACTCCTCCCTCAACAGCTGCCTGGGGCCTCTTCCACACCTGCTTCTGAGTGGCGTCCTTTAGAGCAGGGTCCTTTAGAGCAGGTACCACACTATCTGTGTACCTGAGAGCCAAGGCTGTAGAACGTGTGGGTGAGAGATGCTATCATGGATACGGGTATCCAGGGCAACACATCTGCAACATGTTTCCAGGGAAGGAACAGCCTCCTGGGACCCAGACCTCGAGCCTGTGGATTCAGACATTAACTCAAGATTTGCTGTAGGTATTAAAAATGAAATCATATAATTGGTGTCAGAAATTTGGGTACAAATTCACCTGACTCAAAGGAAGAATGTGAGTCCCTTCCCCTGCTTTTCCTGATGACATTTTTCTGTCTCTGTGATGTCCAGTGCCACTCACCTGGTCGCAGCTGCAACCCAGCCCCCAGCAGCATATTGCTGGCTAATGTGTAAATACAATGTGTGGTTTTTCTGCTCCACAGATAATACATGCAGAAAATTAAAAAGGAAGCAGTTTAGAACTAATTATGCTTTACATTCTAATAATCTGTGATGTGAATGCTATTATTACTATAATTAGAATTAGGAGTCTAAAAATAGAGAGTAAGTACTGAAAGATGATCGAGTCCGAAGGCAAAATTGCTGGCGTTCTAAAACAGAAAAGGAGGGTTTTAAAAAGAAAATGTGTGCGTCTGGGAGGTTCCAGGGGTTCTTTAGAACCTGAAATGTCCTCTGTCCTATCCAAACACACATTAGATCAAAGATGTCTAACAGTCTCCCAAAATGATAAAACCTCTGCAGAAGGAATCTCCCACCAGCTCCCCCCTCACCCCAGAATAGGAAGAGACTCTCAGAAATCAGCAACTCAGTATTCTTCAGGCTGTTGGAATAATCTCAATCATGCGAAATGAAAGACAGCTGGGAAAAAGGATAAGAAAATCCGCAAGGGGTAGGTCGAGGGGAATTTAATTTTTAAAAAAAAAAACTTTTGTGACTCTGCCATTTTGACTGGAGTGAAAAATCTATAATTTTCAGAAAATTGACTGCAGAGTAGAAACACTCTGGAGAAAAGATTATGTGTATCAGATTTCAGAACAGAACTTAGTGAAATGAGGCTTCGGGAACTGAGACCCAGTGCTAAAAGCCATTCCCTGGCAATCCATCTGCCTCCGCCCTCGCTGATGACTCCCGGGGACTCTGGCCCTGCGTCCTTCAATCCTGAGCCCGATTCTCATCCATGTGTAATATCAAGGCTGGGTCAGGTCAGGCAGGTGAGAAGTCGAGAAACACAGAAATAATCAGTGCATGTCCTAAGGAAGCTCCCACACCTGCCCTTGGTGACATGCAAGGCGCAGTGTCCACCCTGCAACCAGGACTTACTCAAAGCACTGCCAGGTTGAGGCAAGAGCACAGGGACATGGGATTTCAATGGTAACTGTTCTGGAGCGCCTTTGAGAATGCAGTGGGGAGGCAGTGTCCTAGACCTCCACACCTGAGGTATCACTTTCCAGATCACTGTCAACATTCTCTTATGGGCACAAGCTGCCTAGGTCGGGGCTTACCTGGGTAGGCTGCACTAATGCAGAGACACACAGTAGAGCCAGCATTGCACAGCTTCCCTGTAGAAGAGTCAGGCTGCTCTGTTTCCCATTTTGATAAAGCAGGACTGTTCTTACCTGTGACATCCACTGTATACCCACCCATGTTAAAATATTCCAGAGAAACATCAGGATTTGCTATAATGACCACTTTATTTTTGCGATTCATTAGAAATCAACTGACATACAACTGCACATATTTATAAATACACTATGCTAATATAGTACATGTATATATCAATGTATAATAATCAAGTCAGGGTAATTAGCATCCTCTCTCCTCAAACATTTATCATCTCTCAGTGCTTAACCTTTCTTTAAATGAGGTAATTGCACAGCCTGATTATAAAAGGCTGAAAGAGGAAATGTGGCTAATACCTTTCTAAGTGCTCTCCCATGGCTCTGGTCAATGCCTTCTAAAAAGCAGGCCCTCCCAGTGATAAGTTCAATAAGTAAATGGGATTTTAAAAGTGAAATTTTAGATATTTCTGCAAATGCAACTCTAAATTAGAGTTCAAAAGAAATCTAAAGGTCTCTAGTGGTACCCTTCAGAAAACAGGTGTTTTCTAAGGAATGTCTGAACTCAGCACGTTAACAATCCTGTTGCAATTTTCCTGGAAACCAGCCCCCTTTAAAATCACTTGCCATGTCTGAGACATTGCTGGAGAGCAATGAATTTTTGAGAGCCAGGGAGGTGGGTACAGGGACAGATATCTGTCAACCTGTCCATGACACATACTTCTCTCTGTAGAATGGCATGGTTGGGTACAATGCCAGCCCTTGGGTGTGTATGTGGTGTGTGTGTAAGGGGTGGGGGTGATTAAAGCAGGAGAATCAAGTCAGGTTCAAGGCCACCCTGAACTATACAACAAACCAGGGCAATCAGAGCAACAGAGAGAGATACATTAAAAGAAAGAAAAGAAGTAATGTTGACACCTGTGTTTTTGCTGTGTTTTTGTTTTGTTCTTCATAGGTCCCAGGAAAACAGCCATCATCTCCCAGAGTTCTCAGAACTTCAACTAACTCGAAGCATCCAATTGGGATGTAAAGAGTTGGCTTTAGTGTGGCTCATACTTATTCCTGTGCCCCAGGTCGATGTGGAGTTTTGGGTTTGTTCATTCCTTCAACAAAAGTTAATCAGTGCCTATTGCAGGTGAGGCAGGGGACTAGGATCTGGAGCTACAGTGGGGTTCAACCCCAGCACAGGATACCTGATGGTCGGAGGTAGAGAGACCTGGAGGCAGGGAACATAGGAAGAAGTGGGTGCTCAGAGTAATAGAGAGTGAGAAGTTCCTTGGGAGAAGAGAGCAGCAAAGAGGACAAATGAGGGGCTGGATCATAGCTTGGTGGTAGAACATCTGTCTAACATGATCTTCTGTTCCCAGCAGTGAAAAAGATGGAGGAAGGGCAATAAGCAGACTAGACTGAATATCGCACAGGAAGGTTTGGGAAGAAGCAACTGAAGTGGTAGTGTTTGAGAAGAGAGAAGAAAGCAAGGGAACCTATCAAGTGGCTTTCTAGGTACATGCAAAATCCCAGGTCATTCTTGAACAATGTGTGGATAACATCAGATGGGGGGGAGTGGCGGGGAGCAGAGCCAGGAAGAAGAATGCAGAGGGAATGTAAGTAAGCAGGGAAGGGACTCCGGGGAAACCTGGGCCCCCCACCGCACCCCACCCCCCCCCACCCCCAGAAGAGGAGGGTTCTGTGCCTAGGGGCACTCATTTTCACTTAGGTCAGTCTGGCTGCTGTGCTGAGAACAGACACAACTAGGGAAGAAAAGGGAAAGAACGGGATGGCTGACTGTAAGACTATACTGAGGGAGGTGAGGCTGAGAACAGTGGGGAGCCATGGGCTGGTGAGCAATGCACAGATCTAGGATCTGTTCTGAAAGGTGAGCTACCAGAATTTTCTGAACTGGGCTCCCTGGTCTGAGCAGATGGGCTGCTGTTCAGCCAGGTAAAGATGACTGTGGCCAAGACAAGAATAGGAGACTGAGTGCCCTGGAGGATGCAGCTGGCCTTCCCAGACACCATGTATCTAGGCGTAAACAAAGGAGGCCAGGAGAGGGGCCCACATGAGCAGGTAGACTGTGTTGTTTAACTCCTACTTGGGACTATCTCCAAACCTCCACATTATTGTTTCAGCTAGCTCAGTGAGAGGGCTCTTCTGTAGCCAAGTGTGACCCCAGTGCCTGCTTTAACGTCTCAACAATTCATGGGTTGCCTAGAAACCTCATCTGCCAAGGGCCACCCAGTAATGTACTCTGCCTCTGCTATTGCTTCTCTTGACACCGCACTACAAGACCAGCTCACCTCAACTTATCAGCGTCCTATTTTTGTGCCACGGACTCAAGAACCGAGCAAGGGGCCAATCCACAGCATCAGTCCTCGTGAATTACCAGACAAATGTTTCCAAAACTCAAATGGGTCTAATTCCTTTAACGTTTTTATTTTCAACAACAAAAGGAGAAACAAATCAATCTGTCAGCAGACGCACATTTGAAGAGAAGTTTAAGGAACTGAGTAACAGGGCTGCACAAAGACCATTTATTACCAACTCTGCAGGCTCCTGCATCTGTAATCAGGCAGTGATAGAACAAAGGCCATGACTGCATCGGTCCCTCATTTCTAGAAATAAAAAGTCACCTATAGATGAGAAAATCAATTTAAAGCAAAGTGTCATCTTTGATGGACAAGAATCTCCAATTAGAAAATGTTTAAATTTTGTAATCCATATCACTTTGATGAATTATATAACAATGCTGGCATCCTTAAATCAGTTCAGAAGATTTTTTAAAATGTACTATGGCCTAAAGGAATGATATTACATAAATATTTACATTTGAGAGAAATCTAGAATAATTAATGGAGTTTCAAATATAAATTTTGCAATAGGACAAAACCCTGATTTTAAAAATTCACTAGATATGCAAGTGCACAAGCACACGTGGTGATGTTTGCCTGTACTCCCAGAGTCTGGGATGGTGAAGCAGAAGGATTGGGAGTTCAAAGTCACCCTGAACCACATAACAAGGCCCTGTCTTAAAACAAAAGAAAAGGGGGGAAAAAGTAAAAAGAAAGAACCTAAAAGAAGAGGAAGAAGAGAGCAAGAAAGGAAGACACACAGAGAAAAGGAGCAGATGTAAAATAGATGAGAGACAGAGGGGGCTGTGTTTGTAAGAATTACACGTGCACAAAATTACAGTGGCATTAAAAACTCCACCTAAATTAAAAACTGACAGTTTGAAACTCAGATTCTAATATTTACACAACTAAATAATTTAGATTAGAAATCTGAATACCAAATAAAAAATTCAAGGATAAAATACAAGATGAATATCAATTTTTTGTGCAAAATGCTAGCAGCCAAAGTGTTTTCAGGTTTGGGGGATTAGGGACTTTGGAGTAGTTTGCATAGATTTCTTTTTCCCAGATGACCATCCCTAATCTGAAAATTCCAAATTCCAAAGCCCTCAAATATGAAACATTTTGAATGTCACTCTGACAATCAAAATGTTTTGTCCTTCAGAGCATTTTCTGATTGTGAACTTTCAAAACCATGGATGCTTAACATCTGTATCCTGCAAAGACTCTGGAAGAATCTCAGTCCATGGCATGGGGTGTGAGCACCCTGGTCAAGAATCCCTTGGTTCTCTTCAAACATGCAGCTCTGGAGCATGAAGACAACAGGAGAGCTAGGGAGCAGCTATAACACAGGCCATCGATCTCTAGATGTGGCCCTGCATCTAATTATTTCTCTGGTATGCAATGTTTTAAAATGCCCTGAGATCGTCCAGCAGTAAAATACAAGCAAGCATAGAGCCCTGCTGGTATCAGGCTCTCATTCTTAGCTCCATCCTATCATACATGACAGTCCGCACGCAGCCCCAGCACTCTCAGCTGGCCAGCGCTGGGTCAGACCACCAGCCTAGGCTCTCTTAGGAACTTCTTTCCATGTAGTTTGAGCACATGCACAAGGGAAAAGAATAGGCAGATAAGTAGTATCTGAACTTACCATTTGTAGCCAAATGTTGGTCGTTAAAACTTGGTTCTTCTCATCCTTAAAAATCAAAAAGAAATGGGTGACATAAATATGGCTTATGTGCTTCACAAAAGAAGCCACAACACAAGTATTCATGTACAAATCTGACTTGGGGGACCAACATTGTCTGTGGAAATTAGAATGCACCAGGCACTTCTAAATCTATGCCAGTAACATTTCCCCAGAGTCAAGCTTTTCTATTTATTCTGAAGTAATATACATTTATTACAGAGCACTTACAAAGGACAGCAAAATATAAAGAAGAAAATTAAAATCAGGCCAGCCTACAATCAGAAATGATGCCAGCTAAGGCCTTGGTAATTTATCTTTTTATACCACCCTCCCCACCCCAGGAAGCACTCCTGACCCATGTTAAGAGCCTGAATGGGCCACTGTATTCACTTTATCCCTGCATGGGTCTTGGCTCTTTCCTCTTTTCTATCCAGCTGGCAACATGTCAGACCCTAACACCTTTAATGTAAACACAAACAAGGCAAGTAAACAAAGGACTCGGAAGGTAATACAACCTTACAAATGGGCTCACCACAGTTCAATCTTTCTGATTTCAAAGTCCAGTTCTTCATTTCCAAAATAGGATCCAGCCAGAAATGGAGTCCACATACCACCCAGGAGTTTGGGGCAGTACAATTACCATGGCTATCAGGCACTGTGTATCTCCTACATTTGGGTCTTGGGTCTACCCTAAGTCTACCTTGACATCCCACATGCCAAAGGCACCAGCACCACCTTGGCATTACTGGGAGATGATAGTACAAGATGGGTCAGTGGGGGGGTTCTCAGGTGAAGTGAAGCATGCACTTTCCAGACATGTTAAGATGTCAGCCCCTTCTTACTCTTCCCTTTCCCTTCCTGGCCATGAGGAAGCAGTTTTCCTCTGCCACAGGCTTCCACCATGATGTGCTGCCTCACTACAAGCCAAAAGCAATGGAAACAACTACTTAAACACTGGGTCCTCAAAAACTGTGAGCCAACTTTTTTCTCTCAATAAGTTAATTATTTCAGGTGTTTATTCCAGTGCCAGAAACCTGACTAGGGGAGCATCTAAAAGAGTCTCATTGAATGAAGTATTTCCACCAGCCCTTTTTTCGTAGCTGGCCACACCCAGCAGTGTCAGCAAACTCCAAGTGCACAGTGGGACTAGAAAGTTCATTCAGTGGCTAAGGACACTGGCTGCTCTTCTGAAAGACTCGGGTTCCATTCCCGGCACCCACACAGCAGCTTGCAACCATTTGTAACTCCAGTTCCATGGGATCTGATGCCCTCTTCTGCCCTCTCTGGCACACAAGTGGTGCACATATACACATGCAAACAAAACACCCTTAATGCATAAGAAAAAATTTCAGTTAAAATGTTTAAGGAGACACGTTATACTGAGAATGATGTCAGACAGTTTGGAATCTTTAATTCCAACCTAAAGGACTCTGAAAACCAGCAACTAATACCCTCCAGGAAAAGTATTCAAGAAAACCTGCCCAGAAGTGGACACCCTTTAATTCTTGAATCAAGAATTGCCCTGGCTGGGTTCACTGACAAACACATACTCAAAACTGATCTGCAGCATAAAAGCTCAGGGTGTCTTCCAGAGTGCAGTCAGTGGCTGAAAGTTCACATGAGCACTGAATGCCACCCCTTAAGGAAAATAAAATGGAGCCCACATACAAGGAATTAGCAGCAAGAGTTTGATATACAGATGACCCTGTGCTCAGATGCTCATCTATTGGGTACCGCGGAAGGTGTGATAGGCAAGTCTGAGCAACTGTGAAAGAGAAGATTGGGCTGTGTGTGGATGGACATAGGACAGGGCACCAGGGTAGCCCCAAGCCAGGACTGAAGTCTAAAAGAAACTTCAGTTTGATCAAGGCAAGAAATATATCTACTTTTCTAAACTAAAATGTGCCACAATGTTTAGAGATAAATCACTGCCACAGGTTAACGTCTCCTATGCTCTATGCTAAGAAAATGTTTTCTGATAGAGCTATATAAACTGTAATCACAGCAATGCTCCCATTTCTGATCAATCACCAACATTACTGGGAAGCACTACTAAGTTCTTCAGCATGTGGCTCTCCAAGTTCTTCAGCATGTGTATCTGGTGCCTCAAGTTATTAGGCAGCTGTTGCTACTAATAGACTTAGAGTTAGCAAGAATTCCACTCAGGTGCCTTTCCTTCTTTTAATTGCATTTGTGCCTGCCTCTCCCGAGAGAGGCTTCAGTGGTTTGGGAGCTCAATTACTACCAATCTAATTAAAAGCCTTTCTTCTTTCCAGAGTCTGGACAGAAACCTTATTAGAGTGACACTGGATTTCCTTACTGTGTAGCAGCATGGGACCAAAGCACAGCGCTTCAAACTGTAATCAACAAGCAGCAGCCAGCCACCACCTGGCAGCGCAGCAATGCCAGACAGAGCGGTCCACACCAGGCTGCAAAGGAAGCCCAGGACCAGGCAGGATGCTGCCGCTCTCCATTTGGATTGCCTCTACGTCTGTCACCATTGGTCAGGTGGCAAGGTCTCCCTTACCTTCCCACCACAGTATGCAGCCTCCTGCCATACAGGCCCATGTGTGCACACCCAAACATATACATGTGCCAGTTTGCTTCCATGGGGGCTTCCTGCTTACAAAGATGTTCAGTGCACTACACAGAGGGTCACCCACAAGTCCACAGTGCATCACGCAAGGCTTTTTCTACAAGTTACGGTCCAGCCAAGTTTGCATTCTTTCAGGAACTATTGGAGGAATATTCCCACTACAGTCATCACACTGAAGTTCACAGTGGTCACTTACTGCTCCTGAGCTCCTGGAACATAAGATGAGGTGGGATTAAGGTAACAGTGACACACCTGTGCAAGGGATACGCCTCACTGAGAGAAAAACACAGGGCCCTTTAAAGAGGTTAGTGAAGATGGATTGTATCCAGTGTAATATTCTCTTTAACATACTATTAACCTTAACTTTTACATGCTAGGATCTCTCAAGTCCGTGTATCCTCTCATGTCTATCATGTCTACCGCAGCCATGACCCCTGCTGACAACTGTGCCTGCCAAGACACCACACGGGTAATCCTGTGCTCAAGCCTTCCTCAACTGACCATACATGATGTACTATCAGCAGACCTCACCTCCTGGAAAGTGGGGTTCTCAGCTAACCTCAACCCTAACCTCAAAGGGGTCTTATTGAAAGGTAGCATAAGTGAGCCTGGAGAAATATCTTGTTTGCAAGACTATGAGTTGCGTACAGGTAAATCCATCTCCTCTGCCTGAAAAGTTGTTCAAAAAGCAGTCCCAAAGTCATGTCTCTGCCCCTCTGCCCAGGCTCCAGTCAGGCCTAGCCTGCCTACCCTGCTACCTGACACAGCCATGCGCACAGCAGGCCCCAAGTATATACCACCAGGCCTGAATTTTCTTCCTTGCCTTGAGCTTGCACACATCCTTGTTTGCCATAGGGAAGAAGAGGAGACTAGGCTTCTGTGCTCCAAGACTCTGCAGATGGTACTCCATGTCCCTCGAGCCTCCAGCACAAGGATGTTCAGGCAGGGCAATGCCTACACAGATGCTACTCACAACGCCAAGATGGACATGGGGATGAGAACCAGTTGCTCAAGCCTCCTCTTCCTCATAAGTATCCTCCTATGCAGCATATAAGCTGATTTAAACACCCATGCATCAGTGAATGCAGCAGCCAATTTACTTCCATCACAGCCTGGATGCCACCCTAGGGACTGGGGGAAGGAGAAGGTTGATAATTCCAAAGTGGTTAAGGGTGAGGGTGTTACTCTAACTACAACATACCACAGATACCCCACGAGCAACATAGGCCCTGGGTCTAGATCTGTTATGACAAACACCAAACCAGCTGACTGTGATGACACATAATTGAAATCCCAGAGCTTGGGAGGTGGAGACGGGAGATTTAGGAGAAGTTGATACTCAGGTATGTAGCAAGTTTGAGGCCTGCTTGATTTACACAAGACCCTGTCTCAAAAATAAATGAAACAAAACGCAATAAGACAAAATTAATTAAAGCTAAGAAGCAGCAACACTGCTAAAAACTGAAATAAGAGCTTGGAAAGCATCCTAAGCCACGAGGCCACCAAATGGCGAGTATTTGCTTCTCAGTTTAGAGGTAGGCTGTCTGAGGAGGTCAATATCCTGGAGGGGTGGAGCTGGCAGCCGGTGAGGGCTTAGGTTCATGGATGGGTTTCTCCAGGCGGCACCTGGCTCTTACTTCCATGAGAAGCTGGGCAACACAGAAAGGGCAAAGACCATCTCAGCCCCCTCCCCCCCCCCCCCCCAGTGTGCACAACTCGCGGTTTCTGGGCTCTCTCCTGGGAAATGACAGTTACAGCTGCCACAAAGGCCTCCTTAAACCAGTGAGGAAGAGTGCCACCTAGTCTGTGAGAAGTCAGTCAGTGATATTAGTTGTCACAGCATAGGTGTCACCTGATCAAGCCTTCCTTCAAGACACTGGAGGCAGGATCACAGACCAACATGAGCTGCCCAAAGTAGGCTAATCTACCCCCAGCATTCTATTTTAAACTAAGCACATCAATAAAGAGCATCCTTTGATTTGTGTGACATATTTTGAAAAATCAATCTTTCTAAATCATAATGCATCTAACATTCAGTGTAACTGTTCTGACCGTACTCACTGTGCAGCCTAGGATTTCTACAGCCATCACTCTTCCGGAAGTTATGGGGAGGTGTTATTCAGTGGTATTTTCTAAAACTCTGAGAAAAACCATATATCAACCCTATCTAAACCCTCATTTGCAGAAAAGATATAAATTCACATTTGGTGAGCACTCATAGTTTATAACAAACATGACTTATTTTTATCCATTTTCTCGTTTTACCCGTGACAATCCAACAAAGCTAGTTTTTTCTTTTTTTGAGTAATTCATCATGTGTAGGTGGGCTCCCCAATTTCATTTTCTATGTCTGTTTGGTTTGAATGTTTTTATATGAGCACCTACTAGAGTAGGGAATGCATTTATGTGTAAACTGGGAAATAAAGTAAACAAAGCTTTGGCCTTAGGGCACACAGTTAAAGACAAAAGATGAGCTGCACACACTGACAATCCCACCATTCTGTATGCTGACAAAAAAGGATCAAGGGTTTGAGAGTAGCTTGGCCTACAGATTTAAGACCTTGTTTAAAGAAACAACGAGCTGAGAACTCTTCTATCTCTTTGACCACATATGTGTGTTCTGAACTACAATGTCTGTCTTTACCCTATGCCGTCACAGTGAACAATGATTATATAACAAAAAAAATGCTTTCATTTGACATTTGACAACCGTTCAAGACAGAGGACCTCAGAAAGCAATCGGGGCTATGTTTGGGGCAGGGGTTCTCAACCTTCCTAATGCTGCAGCCCTTTAGTACAGTTTCTCAGGTGTGGCCACCCCCAATCATAACATCACTCCATTGCTTCTTCATAACTGTAATCTTGCTGCTTGTAAGGTATGCGGGATATCTGAATGAGACCCCTGTGGGGGTCACAGCCGACAAGTTGAGAACCACTGTTTGAGAGGCACACTGAAGTTAGAACTCTTCACAATCACGACAAGTTACTTTTCTCTTTCTCCTTCCTTGGCTGTGAGCAATGGACAGTGCTCTATGGAGGCTACAGGCCACGACAGACTGATTGGTCTGAGGCTGAATGCAGACTCAAATTGAGAGTTGCCTGCTAAATGAATGGCTGAGGCAAGTTTTGCAAAACTATAAAACAATAACCCTTGTCACTCAAAGTGCTACGTTTTGTGAAAGTACAGTAGTATTCCAGGAAATAATATTTAACTCAATAGTCTTATCATTATAAATGAATAGATTTTATATGACATTTTGCATATATTTTCAACTTGGTAAATACTGAAAGCTATAACACATACACATAAAGCCTGGGGATCCTCAAAACCTTTAAGAGAAGCTAAAGGAGCCCTCAGCCCTCCAAGGCTGAAGTTCACTGTAACAGGCCTGGCATTTCCCAAAACCGGACTCTCATCCCAGGGGCCAGGCCCTGCTCGGGACAGAAACGCCTCCTTCCTCACTCTCCGTTTGAGACTGTGCAAGGTCCGTGCCTGGGAATAATATGAAAAGTCTGGATATCACAGACAGACCTAGGCTCTTCCACACACTGCCTGTGAGGACTCAGGTGGCTGATGAACTTTTTCATAACTGTTTCCTTATTTGCAAACCTAGCAATGACAATGCCAAGAAATTCAGTAAGTCACCCAAACTATCTAAACACAAAGTGGCTCTGCACTGCTCAGTGAGAAGAGCAGCGACTGTTAACACAATTGATCAAAGGCTTAGAGAAGTGGCCAAATTGGGAGCATCTCTTCCACATGCAGCTGTCTATGGTTGGGGTAGTTTTACTTTTGCTGAAAACAAGGCTTAGAAAATAAATGCCTAATGGTCACAGTTTTATCATAAGAACTCAGATACTTTGTGACAGTTGAATCCACAGATGTCAGAGTGTGAAGTAACATGTCTAAGCCTTGGTTACTGGCTCTTTAGACCCAAATATCCACAACAGTGGAGAGTTTCACTCAGGATCTTCTCCAGAGGAAACACTACATATATGGACAAATTTCTGACTGTGTTGGTACATCCCGAGAAGCAAAAGAAGGCCATCTTTAACCTGGAATGGGAAGACACAGAAGCTGACAAGCCAACACAGTCCCCACTGAGGCAGCCTGCAGCCCTTGAGAGGCTACTTCAACAACAGCTTCCCAAACAACTCTGAACTCTGATTCTATTTTTAACTACCAGAGCCAATCGTGCATCACTTGAGAGTACTGTTTTCAGGAGTGATTCAGAAGAGAAGGCTTAAGGGATTTTTAAAAATCAAAGCAGAATAGAACAGAGATTTTTTTTGCCTTTCCCTACTGATCAGTGTTCAATCCCTTGCTGACATCATCCCACCCCAGAGAAAGCACAGGAAAGCAAACTGGAAATCTGGCCAATCAGGCTGATTCCTTCAGGCTGGATAATTGTAAATACAAAGAGGCAGGTGTCTCCAGAGCTTAAGCCCTTGAGCCAGGCAATGATGACAATGGGCTGTCATTTCCCCCCACTGTGAATCTCACTCACCATTATGAAAGGGATCAAAACACATAGCCAAGAAACTGCTCCCATCTTATTGCCCACAGCCCCAAAGATGCCCTTCTCAGGAGTCGGTGAATCCAAAGTGCACTTCCAACTGCATGCACAGACTCCTTTCATTAGGAGAAGCCATTTTCTTTCTCCCCTAAGGAATGAAGCCTGGCAAGCAGACTGTGAGAACAGTGCCTAGGAAAGAAGAGCAGCCTTGGAGATAACAAAGCGGGGGCAATGCGGATAGAAGACTGGAAGAGGAGAGGCAGAAAGAGGAATCTGGCTCAGATGGCCAGAAGAGGGAGTAAAGGTTTATATAGTTCTGTGCTTAAACCATCATCCTTTCTCAACCGGAACTGGACATCTCTGCACTGCTCACAACAAAGACAGACATGTAACAAGTGGAGAGCAAAGATCTGCAAGCGAATCAGACAATACTTGCACAAGTACCAGAGGCCTTAGATAAAGATATGGTCAGCATCGGTATGAGGCAAGCTTTTCCAAAAGCTTATTGTCATGTGATCCATCAAATATACGACATCTTAGTCGAAGGCATCCTAACAGACAAAAAAAATAAATGGGAGAAGAATGAAGTGTGCTCGTAGGGGTTAGGAACAGAATTTATCCATTTATTTCATAACATTCAAACTCTATACCTATTGAATGAGCAGGCTGAGGTTGAACCCAGGGCCACCCTCATATTAACAGATGCTCTAACACTGAGTTCTATCATTAGTCCTAATGTTGAAATTATATGTAGAAATCAAGTCTCACTAAGCTTCTGGCTGGACCCTTACTCCCTAGCCTAGGCAGGTCTTGAGCTTAAGATCCTGCCAACTCTGTTTCTGAGCATCTGGGATCACAGGGGGCACGATGACACTAGGATTAAATTTATCTTTAAATGATACACAGAAATCACACATACTTATGGAGTGTTCATGATGTTTCATTACATCATATATGTATATATCATATAATGTCTAAGTCACATTAAACATACCTATCATCTCAAACTTGTATGATTTTTTTCCTCAGTGAAAACACGCAGATGCTTTCCTTGTTGCTTTCTGTAATGCACAGTGATCTATTGAAAGCCACCCGATGCACAAGGCTACATCAGAGCTTCTTACTCCACCCCACTCCACCTCAGTGTGCACTGCCAAGTCTGTCCCCATGCCATTGTCCCTTGAAGCAAGATTTAGAAGCAGCAACTTCTCCTGGTTTTTATTATTTGATGTTTAATAGTTCAACAAATAATATATATTCATTCCTTTAATAAACTAAGTAAACATGGATCAAGGCACAAACTTAAAATAAAAGAATGAAAAGAAAAAATTGTATGGCTATTCTAACATTAAAAATAAAGTTATGAATAGGCATAAGGTGTAAAACAATGGAAATTAAAACAAGTAATACTTTCATGAACATAGTATGATTATGATTGAGAAAATAATAAATGACCCTTGGAAAGTAAGTTATTATATATTGTTATATATTATTAATATATATTTTATATGATTAATATAACTGCATATTTTATATATAATTAATATAATATGTTTACATATCAATTATATATAACTACATATTATTGATATAACTTTAGTATGAAAAGGGAGGTAAACAGTCAGCTATAGTCTGGAAAATGAGCAGTCTAGAAAAGGACCAAAACCATGCTTCTCGGTTTTTATTATAAAACTCAATAATGTCTTGGATTAAATTAAACATGATTTAAAAGTCTCGGTAACAAGATAATGGAAAGAAGTGAAAGGGAAATCTGCAGACCTAAATAAATAATCTGGGAGCCCAAACAACACTATTACATAGTTAATAAGTTAGAAACAGAAAGGGACAAAACAGACAGCTAAAAATTCAGTTACTGGCATGAGGTAATCACAGTTTGTGTAGATGGAAATGGAGATTAAAGTCAATTAGGCAAGAAGCCTGAGCAGAAGTGAAACCAAGAAGACATTCTGGGTTGGCTCCGCCAGCACAGCACCTGGAGGGGAGTGGACTGTTCCAAGATGCTAAACAGAGCATCTGCTCAGAGTTGAGCAGAACAGCAGGCTCCATAAGCTAAATACCAACAGCCCTGCTATACAGGATCTACAAAGGAGGTAAATCAAATGACTATTGGAACATAAATCTAAGCTCACCATAAAGAAAAAAAAAGAAATTTCAACAACAAACTTAAAGAGAATATTAAAAAGTTTTCCAAGTGTATGCACTAATACTGTGGTGGACTGCAGAAGCAAAAGAGCCATGCAAAGCCAGGGTGAACTTGGAGGTACCTATCTGAAAGAAAAGAAACAAGACTCTTCTACCAAACATCCAGTCCACACACATGGCACCATGACACAGAAGAAGTCACTGGGATGACAAAAACAGTTTGTCAGTTTCAGCCTGGGCACAAAGCAAGAAACAGGATGGACTATCATCCTCCTAACAGATTGGTCTCTCATCTGTGGGAGAGTTCAAACTTAAAGAGTCCCTGCTACCTAAAAGCCCTGGAAGCCATGGAATGAGCTTGTAAGTAGCTCAAATTACTAAAGCTATAAAGCACCAACAGAATCAACAAATTACCAAACAGAAAAATAAACAAAAATTAACTATGCCTAGAAGCATAAGTGGCTTCCGGTTTCTGTCTGCAGCCGGGGAGCTGATCCTGTAGTATTCCAGGAGTGTGGACAAGCCTGTAAGTAGAGGTAAGACCAGCACTTCTGCGTAGAGGGACCCTCCCAGAACCTTCAGGAAAAAGGGACCAAGGAGGGGCCTGGGACAGGAGCCTTCTAGTTTCTGTCTGGGGCCGGGAATTGAGCCTGTGCCAAAGGGCTCCATACCAAAATAGGGCCAAGAGAGAGCTAGCCTCCCAGGAGTGTGGAAAAGCCTGTGAGTGGAGTAAAACCAGCACCTCTGCTCAGAGGGAGCCACCCGGAACCCTCAGGACACAGGGACCAAGGAGTGGCCTTCCCACTTCCTTCTGTGGATGAGGAGCTGATCCTGTGCCACAGGGCTCCATACCCAAATAGTGGCAGGAAAGAGCTGGTCTCCCAAGAGTGCCGACACACCTACAAGCACAGGCAAGACCATCACTTCTGTTCAAATTCCTGGCCAAAGAGGGACCCTCATAGAGCCATCAGGGCATAGGAACCAAAAATCAGCTGGGGACAGGATCCTTCTGATTTCTGTCTGCACCCTAGAGCTGACCCTCTATGACAGCTCTCCAAACCCAATTTCCTCTCAGAGAGAACTGATCTCCCAGGATTACTGACACAGAAGCTTACAGAAGGGACAAGCCATAGTCAGAAAGAGCAAGACCAGCTAACACCAGAGATAACCAGATGGCGGAAGGCAAGGGCAAGAACATAAGGAACAAAACCCAAGGCAATTTGGCATCATCAGAACCCTGTTCTCCCACCACAGTGAGCTCTGGATACGCCAATGCACCAGAAAAGCAAGACTCAGATTTAAAATCACATATCATGATGATGATAGAAGACTTTAAGAAGGACATTACTACCATAAAGAAATACAAGAGAAAACAGCTAAACAGCTAAAAGCCCTTAAAGAGGAAACACAAATATCCCTTAAAGAATTACAGGAAAACACAATCAAACAGGTGAAGGGAATGAACAAAATCATCCAGGATCTAAAAATGGAAATAAAACAATAAAGAAATGACAAAGGGAGACAACCCTGGAGATAGAAAACCTAGGAAAGAGATCAGGAGTCATAAATGCAAGCATCACCAACAGAATACAAGAGATAGAAGAGAGAATCTCTGGTGCAGAAGATACCAGAGAAAACATCGACACAACAGTCAAAGAAAATGCAAAATGTAAAAAGCTCTTAACCCAAAACATCCAGGAAATCCAGGACACAATGAGAAGACCAAACCTAAGGATAATAGGTATAGAAGAGAGTGAGGATTCCCAACTTAAAGAACCAGAAAATATCTTCAACAAAATTATAGAAGAAAACTTTCCTAACCTAAAGAAAGAGATGAACATAAAAATTCAAGAAGCCTACAGAACTCCAAATAGATTGGACCAGAAAAGAAATTCCTCCTGTCACATAATAATCAAAACATCAAATGCAAAAACAAAGAAAGAATATAAAAAGCAGTAAGGGAAAAAGGTCAAGCAACATACAAAGGCAGACCTATCAGAATTACACCAGATTTCTCACCAGAGACTATGAAAGCAAGAGAATCCTGGGCAGATCTCATACAGACCCTAAGAGAACACAACTGCTAGCCCAGGCTGCTATACCCAGCAAAACTCTCAATTACCATAGATAGTAACACCAAGATATTCCACAACAAAACCAAATTTACACAATATGTTTCCACAAATCCAGCCCTACAAAGGATAATGGAAGGAAAATGACAATACAGAAAGGGAAACTACACCCTAGAAAAAGCAAGAAAATAATCTTCTTTCAATAAACCCAACACAAACATAAAAATAACATCTTAAAAACAATGACTTAATGAAATTTGCAGGCAAATGGATGGAAC
>CM052703.1:126569864-126595085 GCA_028551405.1 Uromys caudimaculatus | reverse complement strand
TGGACCACCAACCAAAGAATACACATTGATGGACTTATGGTTTGGACCACATATGTGGCAGAGGATGACCTCGATGGCCATCAGGGAGAGAGGAAAGGCCCTTGGGCCTGAGGATGTTAGAGGCCTCAGTAAAGGGGAATGTCAAGGTGGGAATATGGGGATGGGTGGACGGGGGGTGTGGGGGGGTGGGAGGTGGAATTCCCTCCTAGAGGCGGGTTGGGGAGGGGACAGGGGGTATCCAAAGAGGAGACTCAGAAAAGGGGAAACATTGGAAATGTACATAAAGTAGCAAAAATAAAAAAGAAGAGAAAAAAAAAAAAAGAAAAAAAAAAGGAAAAAAAAATAACAGGAAGGAACAATCACTATTCCTTAATATCTCTTAACATTAATGAACTCAATTCCACAATAAAAAGACATAGACTAACAAACAGGACCCAGCATTTTGCTGCAAACAGGAAACACACCTCAGTGTTAAAGACAAACACTACCTCAGAGTAAAGGGCTGGAAAACAATTTTCCAAGCAACCGGTCCCACGAAACAAGCTGGAGTAGCCATTCTAATATCGGATAAAATTGACTTTCAACCAAAAGTCATCAAAAAAGATAAGGAAGAACACTTCATACTCATTAAAAGAAAAGCCTACCAAGAAGTACTCTCAATTCTGAACATCTATGCTCCAAATGCAAGGGCACCCACATTCATAAAAGAAACTTTACTAAAGCTCAAAGCACACATTGCACCTCACACAATAATAGTGGGAGACTTTAACACCCCACTCTCATCAAGGGACAAATCTTGGAATCACAAACTAAACAGAGACACAGTGAAACTAACAGAAGTTATGGACCAAATGGATTTAGCAGATATCTATAGAACATTTCATCCTAAATCAAAAGAATATACCTCCTTCTCTGCACCTCATAGTACCTTCCCCCAAACTGATCATATAATTGCTCACAAAACAAACCTCAACAGATATAAGAAGATTGAAATAATCCCATGACTCCTATCAGATCACTATGGATTAAGGTTGGTCTTCAATGATAACAAAACAACAGAAATCCCACATACACATGGAAGCTGAACAATGCTCTACTCAATGATAACTTGGTCAAGGAAGAAATAAAAAGAGAAATTAAAGACTTTCTAGAATTTAATAAAAATGAAAGTACCACATACCCAAACTTATGGGACACAATGAAAGCAGTGTTAAGAGGAAAAGTCATAGCTCTGAGTGCCTCCAAAAAGAAACTGGACAGAGCATTCACTAGCAGCTTAACAACACGTCTGAAAGCTCTAGAACAAGAAGAAGGAATACACCCAATAGGAGTAGAAGGGAGTAAATAATCAAACTTAGGGCTGAAATCAACCAAGTAGAAACAAAAAGAACTATACAAATAATCAACAAAACCAGGAGCTGGTTCTTTGAGAAAATCAACAAGGTAGATAAACCCTTAGCCAGACTAACCAAAGGGCACAGAGACAGTATCCGAATTAACAAAATCACAGATGAAAAGGGAGATACAACAACAAAATCTGAGGAAATTCAAAAAATCATCAGATCCTACTATAAAAAAACTATAGTCAACAAAATTGGAAAATCTGGATGAAATGGACAATTTTCTAGATAGATAGCAAATACCAAAGTTAAGGCAGGATCAGATAAACCATCTAAGTAGTCCCATAATCCCTAATGAAATAGAAGCAGTCATTAAATGTCTCCAAACCAAAAAAAGCCCAGGACCTGATGAGTTCAGTGCAGAATTCTATCAGACCTTCAAAGAAGACCTAATACCAATACTCTTCAAACTATTCCACAAAATAGAAACAGAGGGAACACTACCTAATTCATTCTATGAGTCCACAGCTACACTGATACAAAAAACTGACAAAGACCCAACAAAGAAAGAAAACTTCAAACCAATTTCCCTTATGAATATCGATGCAAAAATACTCAATAAAATTCTCACAAACCAAATCCAAGAACACATCAAAACGATCATTCATCATGATCAGTAGGCTTCATCGCAGGGATGCAAGGATGGTTCAATACCTGGAAATCCCTCAATGTAATCCACTACATAAACAAACTCAAAGAAAAAAACCACATGGTCATTTCATTAGATGCTGTAAAAGCACTTGACAAAATTCAACATTCCTTCATGATAAAAGTCTTGGAAAGATCAGGAATTCAAGGCCCATACCTAAACATAGTAAAAACAATATACAGCAAACCAGTAGCCAACATCAAACTAAATGGAGAGAAACATGAAGCATTCCCACTAAAATCAGGGACTATACAAGGCTGCCATCTCTCTCCCTATCTATTCAATATACTACTTGAAGTTGTAGCTAGAGCAATGAGACAACAAAAGGAGGTCAAATGGATACAATTTGGAAAGGAAGAAATCAAAATATCACTATTTGCAGATGATATGATCCTATACTTAAGTGACCTGAAAAATTCCACCAGAGAATAAACAACTTCAGCAAAGAGGCTGGATATAAAATTAACTCAAACAAATCAGCAGCCTTCCTATACCCGAAAGGATAAACAGGCTGAGAAAGAAAATAGGGAAATGAAACCCTTCACAATAGTCACAAACAATATAAAGTATCTTGGTGTGACTCTAACCAAACAAGTGAAAGATTTGTATGACAAGAACTTCAAGTCTCTGAATAAAGAAATCGAAGAAGACCTCAGAA
The DNA here is from genome assembly GCA_028551405.1 of Uromys caudimaculatus. Lineage (NCBI taxonomy): Eukaryota > Metazoa > Chordata > Mammalia > Rodentia > Muridae > Uromys > Uromys caudimaculatus. The sequence continues at coordinate 126,592,378 of CM052703.1, read as the reverse complement.
GATGGAAAGATCTCCCATGCTCATGGATTGGCAGGATTAATATAATAAAAATGGCCATCCTGCCAAAAGCAATCTACAGATTCAATGCAATCCCCATCAAAATTCCAACTCATTTCTTCATAGACTTAGAAAGAGCAATTCTCAAATTCATTTGGAATAACATAAAACCCAGGATAGCAAAAACTATTTTCAATAATAAAAGAACTTCTGGGGAAATCAGCATCCCTAACTTTAAGCTGTACTACAGAGCAGCAGTGATAAAAACTGCATGGTATTGGTACAGTGACAGGCAGGTAGATCAATGGAATAGAATTGAAGACCCAGAAATGAACTCACACACCTACGGTCACTTGATCTTTGACAAAGGAGCTAAAACCATCCAGTGGTAAAAACACAGCATTTTCAATAAATGGTGCTGGTTCAACTATGGTCAACATGTAGAAGAATGCAAATTGATCCATTCCTATCTCCCTGTACAAAGCTCAAGTCCAAGTGGATCAAGGACCTCCACATAAAACCAGATACACTGAATCTAATACAAGAGAAAGTGGGGGAAAGTCTCGAACACATGGGCACAGGGGAAAAGTTCCTGAACAGAACACTAATGCTCTAAGCTCAAGGATGGCTTATGCTCTAAGATCAAGAATGAACAAATGGGACTTCATAAAATTGCAAAGCTTCTTTAAGGCAAAAGACACTGTCAATAGGACAAAACAGCAAACCAACAGATTGGTAGAAGATCTTTACCAATCCTACGTCTAATAGAGGGCCACTATCCAATATATACAAAGAACTCAAGAAGTTAGACTCCAGAGAACCAAATAACCCTATCTAAAAATGGGGAGCAGAGTTAAACAGAGAATTCTCAACTGAGGAAACTCGAAGGGTTGAGAAGCACCTAAAGAAATAGTTCAACAGCCTTAGTCATCAGGGAAATGCAAATCAAAACAACCCTGAGATTCCACCTCACACCAGTCAGAATGGCTGAGATCAAAAACTCAGGTGACAGCAGATGCTGGCAACGATGTGCAGAAAGAGGGACACTCCTGCATTGTTGGTGGGACTGCAAGCTGGTACAACCACTTTGGAAATCAGTTTGGCGGATCCTCAAAAAATTGGACATAATACTATCATCAGGACCCAGCTATACCTCTCCTGGGCATATACCCAGAAGATGCTCCAACCTGTAATAAGGACACATGCTCCACTATGTTCATATCAGCCATATTTATAATAGCCAGAAGCTGGAAACAACCCAGATGTCCCTCAACAGAGGAATGGATACAGAAAATGTGGAACATTTACACAATGGAGTACTACTCAGCTATTAAAAACAATGACTTAATGAAACTCACAGGCAAATGGATGGAACTTGAAAATATCATCCTGAGTGCAGTAACTCAGTTACAAAAGATCAAAAATTGTATGTACTCACTGATAAGTGGATATTAGTCCAAAAGTTCGGAATACCCAAGATTCAATTCATAGCAACCATGTGACTGAGCGTGGGGTCCCAGATGGAGGAGTTGGAGAAGAGACTGAAGGAGGTGAGCAAGTTTGCAGGCCCATGGAGGGAGCAACAGTGTCAACTGGTCAGCCCTCCCCCCATGCTCCCGGAGACCTGACCACCAACCAAAGAATGCATATGGAGGGGTCTATGGTGCTGGCCTTGTTGGCCATCAGTGGGAGGAGAGGTCCTTGGGCCTGAGGGTGTTAGATGCCTCAGTATAGGAGAATGCCAGGAAGGGAAAACAGGAGTGGGGGTTGTTGGGGAATACCCCATAGAGGCAGGTGGAGGAGGGATTGGATAGGGGGTTTCCAAAGGGGAGACTTGGAAAGCGGAAAACATTTGAAATGTAAATAAAGTATCAAAAAAAAAAAAAAAAAAAAGCCCAATGGATGTGTTGGTCAGTTTGTGTCAACTTGAAACAAGCTTGGGTAGAGGGAAACTCAACTGAGAAAATGCTCCCATAGGACTTGCCTGTAGGCAAGTCTGTAGTGGGGATTGTTGTGCTACCACTGAGCAGGTGGACCTGGCTGCTAAGAGAAAGTAGGCTAAGCAAGCCAGTAAGCAGCAATCTTCCATGGCCTCTGCTGCAGTTCCTGCCTCGAGCTCTGGCCCTGACTTCCATTAGTGAGGGAACCATAAGCTAAATTAAACCCTTTCCACCCTATGTTGCAGTTTAAAATCAGTCACTCCTATATTGAAAAGAAAAACACCAAACAGACTGAAAATCAATAGCTTTTCTCAAAACACAGGAGGCACTAAGGTTGTAGGGTAAAGTGAGACACAGAAATCTGCATGTCAGCAAATACAGAAGTATAGGGTAGACACCTGAACTTGTAGCAATGCTGAAATGGCAAGTTGATCCTGACTGTAAACTTGAACAAGACAGGATTCTGTTGACCACAGACACTGGGTGTCCTGCACATTCACTGCTTTCATCTCTAGGAACTGCCCTGTGCTCTATCGAATTCCCTATGTTGGCTAAAGCAAATTTAAAGTAACTTTGGGAGCAGATGCCCGAGCGCTCTCATAAGAACGCCTGTATTCCTGACAGAACCTTGTCTGTCACCCCTCTTCGCCACCACACAGCAGTAGTCCCGTCATCTCTTTGTTTGAGGAGGAAGGCTCCAGACCAAAAGAGACAACTGTGAAGGTCCCAACTCAGAGAGGGGAGCCCAGGAAAAGACTGACATTTAACCAAGGACACTTGCCCTAGCACCTACAAGATCACCATACCCTAGCTCCAGCATAAAAAGTAACCAGAGTAGGTTATGGCGAGGAGAGGCTGTTCTGAGGAAGGGCTTAAGTGTGTGTGGTGTTGGGAGTGTGGGGTGTAACTAGGTTGGTAAACAGCCTGCCTGGCATATACCAGTCCGAGCCAGAGCTCCAGCATGGTGTAATCTGGGTGTAACAGCACATGCTTGTGGTCCTGGAGCAGTTGGGAAGTAGAGAGAAGAAAGTCAGGTATGAATGGTCATCTACTACATAGTCTAGATTGAGTTCAAGGCCACCTGAGACTTTGCCAAAAGGGGGGAGGGGCAGTGATGAGAAAGAGGAAAGACTGAGAGGATGCATAGCAACAGGAACCCTCATGTGTTTCATGGAAAATCTATCCTAGTGTTCCACTGCTTGAATTCTTAGGCATTTACTCAAAAATGTTGAGTAAAGAACAAACCTACACAAAAACCTGCATATGAATGTCTATGAAAGTTTTATAATTACAGAAATTGGCATGTAACCAAAGAGAGCTGTAATAGATAAATAGATATAAGCAAACTGTGATATACAATGGATTATTTAGGGTTAAAATGAATGAGCCATCAAGCAATGAAAGATATAGAAGAAACTTAACTCCATCTCGTTAAGGGAAAGAAGTCAGCTTAGAAAACTACAGTGTATGGTTCCAAGTACAAGATGTTCTGGAAAATGCAAAAGCTGTAGGTGGTAAACAATAGATGGGTGTCAGACGTAGGGCTAGGGGTCAGCAGGTAGGATATGGGGGATTCTATATGACATGGTAATGGTGGGCTGGAGAGATGGCTTAGGCTAGGCTCACAACTGAACTGTAATGATGAGTACAAGACATAAAGCATTTGTCAAAACTCACAGATCTTTATAGCATAAAATAACCCCACATGTATAGAGAATACATAGTAATCACTGAGGAGTGAGGAGGTCTAATTCAGAGTGCAAACTGTGGCCAAAGGTTCTACATGACAGAGATGAGAGATTTTGACTCTTAAACTCCCCAGGGTCTAAAAAGATTCCGAAAACACTGTGTTCTGTCTGATGAAGCTGTTCCCAGACAGAGGTGGTCTAAAAATTATTTCTGAAACCACCACACATTTTTATGGGGGGCATGATGGGAGTCTGATGTCTTAATGCTGGAGTAAGAAGAAATCAGGATCTATGCTGTAATGAATTAGAAGGGGAAACATGAATGCACATTTGGTGTAATAAAGGCACAGATTTCATCTACAGGATCACAAAGTTATGTGAATATGTAAGTATAAGTGAATTCTACACAGAGATACTCATAGATGTGCACAAATATAAATATATGTGAGTTAAATACATTGGAATCTTTTCTGTCAGTTTAGAAAGTCTAGAAATGAAATTTCAGTAGCACTCTATATCCCAGATTTGATTTTGTTTTTTCATCATTCTCCAATAGAAAGATCCAGAGTTCCCTGAGAGATAGTTGATTTGAGTAACTGACAGAATTACCTATGATGAACCTGGAGCATTGTGTGAAGGCAGAAAGAGGGGAAAGAAGCAGAAAGAACAAGTGACACCACAACAACAGTAGTGTGTGGAAGGAGCACAACGCACCTATACCCAACGGCCTAAGTTACACTCTGAGCAAATAAATACTGGATTGCAGTCAAGCCTATAAAAATAGTATCATTAAGTCTACATTGACTTAAATAAGTGATTTAATAAATGAATACACAGGATGCAATAGATAAATCGCCTATGCAAAGGCCAGATTTAGCTATTCTGCCTCTAAAGTGGTAAAACACATTCCTCACTAATTGATGGTGGTCTTACATAGTGACTTTCTTCCAAAGAATATAGTATGGGAAGTAGGAGAAAGAGTGAGTTTCGAGTTAGAAACCTGAAAGTGTAATAATGCTTGTCATACAATCACAGGTCCATTGGATAGTATATATGATACATAAATATGATCTGTTCAGTGTGTATACTGTTACTTGTAAGTATATGTTTTCAGGGTTGAACATCTGGTATTGGACAACCAATTAATGTGTGCTTCTCCAAGGAAGACTTTCTCCTGCTCCCAGCATTCCCTAGTTGTCTTTAGTTCTTTGTTTAGGGTTGATGCCTCCTAGACCCCCTTCCATTCCCCTACCTACCACCCCATCCACACCAGCATGTCCACTGTTGTCCCTGTTCAGCTCATGCGTGTGTCCTTCAAGCATACGATGACAACATGTATGGCCTGTCTTATTCAATCACAGAATTCCAGTTTTACTTAAATCAAAATGCCCAAAAATTCCCAATGGAAAGACACTGAACAATGCCTTCCCAGCACTCCCCAAACAAGTCAAAATCACTGAAAATAAAGCCTCAGAAAGGGGGCTGTAAAAATGAAAAGGGAGCTATAAAGCCCTGATGACTGAGAATAATGGGGTGCTGAACAGGCGCAGGGAAGAAAAGTGCATTCAAGTTGTTAAATGCAAAAGCCCAAGAAAACAAAAGTAAAGTATGGAAGTTAGTTTTAAATAAGCTATTAATATCCACTAATTGTACTGAAATATAAGATAATAATTAGGGTGACAAAGGCCATCCTTGCAAATCTTCTAAAAATATAATCCTGTCCATATTTAACAAAAACACAAAAGAGCCGGGGTTCGTGTGATGCACTCGCAGAACCGATGAGGTGGATTCAGGAAGAAACCTCGGACTCGATGGCTGGCTGAGTTATCATACTTGCAGAGTTCCACAGCACTGAGAGACTCAGTCTTCAAAGTAGAGGGAGCAATGTGGAAGGCAATGGTGAGAAGCAAACAACAGCCCAGACCATGTGCCTACACACACACACACACACACGTACACACACACACACACGCACACACACGCGCGCACACACACACGCACACACGCACGCACATAAGGTTAAATGCATATAGTAACAATTAATTTAAAAAGAGGCCATGAATTTGAAAGAGGCGCCTATGGGAAGGTTTGAAGGTAGGGAAGGAGGGGAGGAATGATGCATTATAATCTCAGAAAACTTAAAACATTAAGATGCCATTCAGCTTCAATATATAAATGATTAGTTTTCAAGTGGAAATGTGAAAAACATCTCAAAGTCTGGACTCCAGATCTGAAGAACATTACATGGGATAAAGACCAGAAATGGAAGCTTTATACCAGAATCAACATTGATTTTTCACAAATGAAATTAAAGGAAGAAAATGTCTACGTTTTCAGTTGCCTCGAACATCTACATAGAGATAGCCCGTGGCACTAACATACAAGAATGTGTTAACTTAACAACGAGGGAAGAAAGTAGGTTTCATCTTGGTAATATGAGGGTCTACCACCAGGAAAACCTGGCCTTCTTATTCTGGACTTCTCAATCAATATAAGGAGCAGAATAGAAATACCTCCTGCAGATATTTTCAAAAAAAAAAAAAAACCAAAAAAAAAAAAAAAAAAACCAGACAGTAAAGATCAATATTGAAAAATAATCAAACCGATGGAGGCCGGGCTACATGGCAGCTCAATGCTAAAGTGCTTGCTTAGCATTCTCCTGGTTCTCTGTTTGATCCCCAACAGCGTCAAAATACATCCAGGCAGGGCTGGACGGCAGGGCTACTCTAGATGCTAAATTGTCACTAGATGCCTAGAGGAGCAAGAAGCCTGGCCAGGACTGGCAGCTGGCGTTGCTGTTGACCAGGGAACTGATGCCAGTGAGTTAAAAGTAGCCCATGGAGTTCCCCAGAGCAGCCAGCCCAACACATCTTCCAGACCACTGATGGAGCAGAGTGCCCGCACAGGTGACCCATTCCTCTTGCTCTGTAGAGTAAGATACCTAGCAGAAAGGCAGGAGTACAGACCAATCCTGGAGCCACAGAGAGACAGATCCAGCCCTGACCTACCAGGGCTCCGTTCATGGCCTTGAGGGAATGCTCCAAGTGATTCTGCTCTAGTGAGTTTGAAATTCAGGCAGCCCCAGGCCTAACCTCCAAAGTTGCAGAGCAGAAGAGACAGCCTGCCCTCTCGAAGGTAAGCTGGCATCACTCTGACAAAGAAAGGCACAGCTCCTGTGATGGTCACTGATATCCGTGAGGAAGCAATAGAAGTCCTTCTCAACAACTCTTCATTCACACTGTTACCATGAGTAGTTCCCTAAATCCCAGAAAATCTAATTAAACTCACAGATTCCTTATGTATTTATAATTCCTTTTTCCCCTGAAAATCTATAAATAATGCCTTCACTACAGACATTTGGACTCCAGTCTTTCTTATAGACTTGCAGAAAGCTAATAAATTACTGTGCCCAGAAATATCCTGGTGATTCATTTTAACTAATCATGGTAGTTTTGTCTCTAGGAGAAGCCACGCATCTCTCTGTACTGCAGACCCAAATTCTATTTCCCTTCCAATCTGGAGCATATCCAGGTGTCCTCTGTACATGGAACAAAGAGGCACTGAGAAAACCAAATTCAACTTTCGAAGCCTTCTTTTCTCCCGAGCCTTACAATGAAGTGTCATACCAGGAAGCATATACACCAATTACCAGGAATAATGTTCATATCACATATCAGGGACAGCATGACTTCAGCACTTCCTCATAACTTAGGTGATTAAGCAATTTGCATACATTTCCGGAGGAGGGGAAAAAGTTTCTAAATGACCTTTTGGGATATATTAGTCTCCTGATATATCAGGAAAATATTCTCCAGTAGGTCTAAATTGTGAAGTAGTTAGGGAAAGTTGCAGAGCAGAGAGCGGAGGCCACATTTAAATCCACACAGCAGAGCCTGTTCAGTTCCTAGCCCAGATCTCTGCATACTCAGCAGATCCTGCTATGTGGGGGCTACAATAAATAAGCATCTATCTCTCTATTCTCTATAACCTAGAAAAATAATCTGTTCATCTTCAGTTTGACCAAGCAATGCGTTTGTCCTAACAGATTGTTATATTTAGGTCATTACAGATGATCAAGTTAGAAAATAAGAGATTCCCAGAGAAGGAAGAGTCCCTGGCATTTAATAATCTAGCCCAAGAATTCTCATTCAGCTACCATTTCCAGGTTATTCTGACCTTTCACAACCTACCAGGCATGGCTACAATTGCCCTACTTTCATTCTAAGCCACAGCACTCTCTGGTCTCTCAGGAGCGGTTTCCTAAGCCACTAAGTCTGTTCTACCTCAAGTTTGTGTCACTGTGGACCCCCAAGGCCTCCAACACTGAAGCTCCATCTGAACAGCAGATGAAACAGGAAAGGAAGATAAACAGCAGGAGCCCAACTGCCCCCTGTGTGCTTCCAAACCAAACACAACAGGAGCAGAACAGAAAACTGCAACCAAGCAAGTCACCAAAGGATGCAAACAGAAATTCCGAGGCTGTGGGAACCTGTGGCTGCTTCAGGAAGGAGGGAGGGCTTCAGGAAGACCTGAAACATGCAAATGAGAAGAAAGAAACTGTCAGTCAGCACTGTTATCCCCGCTCCTTTCACTAGGTCAATTTTAGTATCAAGTTTATAAATAATGGATACGAATGTCAAATGTATTTCCACATACTGGGTTTCCTCCCTCTGCTAGGTAGGAGCTCATGGTTGCCCCAACTGCTGCTGTTGTTCTTATGCACAGTAGGAAATAATACTGAGGAAATAAAAGAAAGATTGGCTTGCCTATGGGCCATTTCTTTACATCCGTAGTTATGCATAGGTGGCAATATGCAAATAACCAACTTATCATTCAAGACAGTATTTATATTAAGACTCAGGGCTGATGAGAGTAAAACTGAATTATATACTGAGTTAATGTATAAAACTAGCACATAGTCCCTCGGTGCAATCTAGTTAGAAACTTCATGTAAAGAGCTTAAAAAACAAACAACAATAACAACAACAAATTAACGTTGAGACTAGTACTACTACATCTAAAGGACACTAAGTTTTAAGACACCAAAATAAGATGGAAACCAAAAACCCTGACCATCACGTTATATATAATGCTAGAGACAGTATCACCAAGCTAAATTCCCATCAAAAAAGTGTTTTAGACCCACAAGATGGATGTTCTATAACTGTTAACGTATTCTCAGAAGAAGTTCATAATGTGAAGAATAAAATGAAAAGTAGTTTTAAGTGTGACATAAAATAAAGTCTGTGGGGCCTGACTGCTGAAAGATCCGTCTGCATCCATTCTGCGGTCCCTGTAGCTGTCCCCATCCTCTGCAATAATGGGGGATGTGATCTGAGTTTTCAATGACGAACTTTCTCTTAACATCTTTCCTTACAAATCAACTGCATTTCTAACATGACAGGCATGGTCTTTGTGTGGGTGGCTGGGTGGGTGGGTGGGGTGCTGCTGTTTTAGCAATAAGCAACCTAAAGAGATGAGCCTATCAATAGATTAGAGAGGACAGAATAAAACATGAGTGGATCCTCACGCAGCAGAAATCAAAGAGATGAAATATATATAATGAAAAAAATCATGGGCATATGAGACCATCACAACAAGGAGAAGATGGTGAGACAAAAAGTGGCTGGGTCTCAACATCCTCAGTCTAAGAGCTGTACTGTGGGGCAGTGGTCTGTGGCAGGCAATCTGACACCCGGTTGAGCACAGGCTGAAAACTCTAGGAGACCCCGTGGAATATCCACGAGGGACCAGAACATGTTTTTGGCCGACGCTCCCGGAAGACTCCTGTATAAACAGCTACAGCTTTACAACCCCTATATAGAGAGAGGCCTGGCGTGTGAGATTTGTCACGTAGAAAGCAACTCTGAGTCCTCCCAAACAAATGAGGTACCCCAAAGCCCCCAGACCAAACCAATGAGAAGTATCGTTTGCCAAACCCCTGACCCCTCCCAAACAGTATATTAGACCGTCCCAATCAGTGTAGGACTCTCTCTCTCCGCCCGCCCACCCACTGCCACCTTCCAGAAGGAATAAAGGTTCGAGAGCTACTCCTGCGTCTGAGAGCTTCTATCATAAGGGCTGTAACACTTTCGGCCTGGGAAGAGACCCGCTGCTCTCTCTCGAGAACCGCCAGAAGCTTCCCACACTCTGCTGGCTAGCTGGCCTCTTGTGAGCCTAGCCCCGTCCGGACTCAGCACAGGGCGGTGAGTGCAGTGTCTTGGGGCAGCCCAGGCGGCAGCCACAGAGATCGAGGCAAAGGAAACTCCATCTTCGCGCTCCCTCCCCTGCTGAAACCCTCGCATTCGGCTGGGCCAGACACACACCACCCCCCCCCCCCCGAAGGCTCCCACCACGAGGTCCAGAACTGTACCATCAGCTGCTACAGGCACTCTTACCCCCATCCACCCACCCAAGGTCCCTTCAGGAACTGTGACACCAGCAGGCACTTCCTATGGCTGATGCTCTCCAAAGCTAGAAGCTGAGGATTACCAAGTGCTTGGGCTCCTGCTGGTTAAAATCTCGGATCATGCTTCCACAATTCACCACAGACTGGTTCCCAAAGCTGGAGCAATATGACTCTTATACTCTGGGCTTGGAGTTAACTATGAGTCACCAGAGATCTGCCAGTCTAGCCCCAAGGTCTTGAATGATTCAATGACCTGAGGTGGGTGGCCTATATTTGTGTAGAGCAAAATGACTCCAGCCAGCTAGCTACTCAGTAGTATGGTCATGAATGACAGTTGCAGAAGCATAATAAAATGCAAACAATCCCAAAGAAGATAAAGTACTTAGTGCTCCTCATTTACTTAGCTACCTCAATTAAATTACTTATCACTTCAGTGTGGGCTAATAGTTGCCTATTTAAAATAATGACTTTTAAAAACAGCTTTAATGAATTGTAATTTGTAAAACAATGCATTTTAAATGTATGGGCTAAGTATAGACAACTGTGGACACTCATGAAACTACCACCACTATCAAGAATGAAGACTTCTGTCAGGCTATTATTTCCTTCAGACTGGACCAGTGATTGTCATGATGTAGGACAGTTGTGATGACTCAGGGACCATCCTCACAGGATGGGAGTCATTAATATTCCCTCCCAGAGGAAGAGGAGGGTCACATGTTACTCAAGAGACTTCCAGAGCTCCTCCAGAAGCCCTCACCTCTCAGAGGTCATGCAACGTGAACAACCGAACTGCATATCATATATTGTGCCACCTTGAGGCACTCATGCTTCTGTAAAGAACCCCAATAAACTCAGATGATAGAAGAGCGATCCTTTCATTCCTGTCTGTATCTTGAGAGACCAGATATTCCATATATCTCCCAAGACAGCAGTCATCCACAAGAAATGTTCTTTGCTCACTGTGATTCCTCCCTTATCCATTTCTTCCTCAGCTTCCAAAAACCCACTCATCTGCTTCATTACTGTTGATATATTTGTTCACATACTGACTGGATTTTCTATGTTGATAATGAAGGGACTCTGGCCAGTATGGCTCTGGCAGGCCTTACCTTTCTCCCCTATTCCTTTTGCCTTGCTAAAAATCATTAGAGGACATTCCTAATGCTAACCATGGAAGTCGATTCCCTTATTTGGCCACGTCTTTCTCCTGAGGCTCACTACCAAGGTCCAGCTATCAAAGTATTGAGGTCCAGCAATCAAAAGCCCCTTTGGCTCATCCAATTAACATGCCTAATCAAAATATACCACCACATCCTAGCGCATCTAACATAGGCCTCCTCTTCTCTCTTAAAAGCATGTTGTCCTCTGAGAGACTCAGACAGATACAGACACCCACAGCCAAACAGTGGACGGAGCTTGGGAACTCTTGTGGAAGAATAGGAGGAAGGATTGCAGGCCCAGAAGGGGATAGGAACTCCACAGGAAGACCAACAGAGTCAACTAACCTGGACCCTTGAGGCTCTCAGAGACTGAACCACCAACCAAGGAACACACACGGGCTGGACCTAGGCCTCTCTCCGATCATATATAGCAGATATGCAGCTTGGTCTTCATGTGGGCCTCAGATAACTGGAGTGGGGGCTATCCCAAAATCTGTTGCCTGTCTGTGGGATATGTTCTACTAGCTGGGCCGCCTTGTCTGGCCTGGGTGGGAGAGGGAGCACCTAGCCTCACAGAGACTTGAAGTGCCAGAGTCAGGGGTGGGGGTGGGGTACCAAGGGGATCCACATCTGCTCAGAGAAGAGGGCTATGGGGGAAGGGTTGTGGGAGGAGGTGACCTGGAGGGGGGCAGTGATCAGGATGTAAATTGAATAAATAAAAATAAATTAAATTGGCTTTAAACAGTGACACCTGCAAGGTCATTTTCTGCTGTTTGTCTGCCCGAATCAGAAAGCAGCCACTACTCTTTCTTTTCTTCCCTGCTTAATAAAAGATGTCTCTATGAAAATGGGCGTTTGGTTGTGGTTTGTGCCTAATCCGGGGTCCAAAGGGGATCCCCGCTGAGTGGCGTCTCCTGACAGATGTTTTGGAAGTCTTCATAAATTCTAGACATGAGGTTTTGTCTAGTAACCTAACTGCAAATATTTTTTCCCTTATTTGTAGGTTTGCTTTTATTCCTCTTAACACTCTTTCTCCCAAAAATACTTACATAAATCTATATAAGTTCTACTTTTTATTATTAAGTTGGGTTTTTGGTTGCTTTTTGTTTGATTTTTTGTTTGTTTGCTTGCTTGCTTTTTGTAGATTATGACCTTTTCGGAAACTTTTAATCAAGCAAAACCCCAGATGATTGTCTGCAGTTTTTTTGAAAGGGTTTATAGTTTCACATTTTACATTAAAGTTTGTAATCCATGTTGAGTTAATTTTTGTATTAAAAACGTGGCTTATGTCAAAATTCATTTTATCCAATTTTTATAATGCTATCCAATTGCAGAAGTCTCATCTGAAAAACAGCCCTTTCTTCACAAGCTTTGCTTTGTACCTTTGTCGAATCAACTGACGATCCTTTGGTGGTTTTCCTCTAGACCCTGAATGCTGTCCATTAACCCACATGCTCATCCAATCTAAAGTACCACAAATCTTAAAGCTGCTGAAATCAGCCCTCGCATTCTTTTTTTCAAAATTGTCTCATTTCTTCTTTCTTATTTTTAATACAAATTTTGAATGCTCATATCTATAAGTATCTTACAAGGCTTGTGATATAAATTACATTCATAGAAAGAATAGCAATATATTTAGTATATTAAAAGAGAATATATTCTAGCAGACATTGGTAAACTTTGGAGAAATTTTTATACCAATAATCATGTCCTCTGCAATGGGCATGGTTTCCCTTATTCTTTCCTCTTTCTGTGTTCTGCATCCTCTCCTCCAGCCGCCTGTGCAGCCCAGAACTGGAATTGCCAGTACAATGCTGAACAGTATTTGTGAGAAGAGATAACTGCGTGAATTCTCAGTTTAGGAGAAAATTCTTTACTGCTAAATATGACATAATTTTAACTTTTTATAAATGTTCTTTATTAACTAAGGAAGTATATTTTATTTGAATTTTTCAAGCTTTTTATGATGAGACTTAAATTCAATTATAACTATGTGATTAGTACATATTGATTAGTTTTCAAATATTAAAATACCTGGAATCAATAGGATAAACCCTGCCTGGCCAGGGCAGGTAATTTTTTTCTTTTTATGTATTACTGAATTCTGTTTGCTGTTATTTTCTTAAGAGTATTGCAGTCAATATTCATGAGAAATAATCATCTCTCCTTCTTTAGGTCAAGAGAATGTTCTTGCTATAAACTCCCATCTTTCAGTCTCTCTCTACTTGGAAGTGGTACACCTTGACATACCACTCTTGTCCCAAGCAAATAAGGCCACACAATCTTGGTCCTGAGTCTCTAGAACCATGAGCCGAAATATGCCTCTGTTTACTTCATAAATAGGTTGTGTTAGGTGCTCTATTATAGTAACACAAAACTGGATAAAACACACATTCTTTCTCATTATCCTTCTGTTACTTATTTCTAGTTTGAGTGCACCATGCCTGGACAAGAAGCTCTGGAAGATTTCAATTATTAGAAAGGTGTTGACTTTATAGTCATGGTATACCTTGGTGCATTTTCCATGTCTCTTAAAAAGAAATGTGTTCTGTTGGTCTTGAGGAGAGCATGTTAGTGTTGATTACATCCTGTTGATTGACAGTCAGTCGTTACTTTGTATCCTTGCTACTTTTTGCAAGACAGAACATTTGCAGCTGTCCCTGTGGATGGTTTTCATTTCGTCTATTTCCTTCCAGGTGTTTTAAGTTCTATTGCTTGGCTCAAACAAGCTTAGGATTGCTAGGTGTTCTTGGTGGTCTGGCACATTTTTAATTCCACACCAGCTTCCTTAGACTCTGGCAATGTAATTTGTTGTGAAGGACCGTTTATACCAATATAGCCATATCTGGTCTGTTTTAGTCAAGGTTTGCATGCTGTACTTTCTTCTATCATTTTATTTTTACCTTGCCTATCTATGTTGCTATATTTTACATAGGTATGTGGTTTATAACTGGGTCATTGTTTCATTTTTAAGACTTTATTTTTTAGAGGATTTTTTGTTTGTTTCAGAGCAAAAAAGAGTACCTTTCTCCTTACACATAGATAGCCCCATGTAATACTAACATTACCCTGAGAGGTGTATTTTTTATAGTAACTGAACCTACTAGGACATGGAGCTGTTACCTGGAGTCCATAGTTGGCATCAGCATTCTCTCCTAGTGGTGAAATATTTGGGCAAATGTGTGAGAACACTATCCACTCTTAGTGTTTAAAGAGCTGCTTTATTGTCCTGAACGTTCTCTGCAATCCTTTGGCTCATCTCTGCCTCCCACAGAGTTAGCAAGGATTTATAAGATTGATACACACACCTCTGAAGAGGTCCAGGGCAGGGGTTGGTTGTTTTTTTTTGATTTTTGTTTGGTTTTTGGTTTTTTTGGTTTTTTAAATGGACCAACTGAACAGAGAGCTGGAACTATCACTTCAGCTCTGGAGAGAAGATAGGTTCTAGAAATTGTGTTCAATCAGTTTAACTAACTATGACCACAGAATGAAACTCCAATACATTTTCTAGATGAAGCTTAGGGAACCCGCTGGGTGGGAAGCCCAGACTACCAGATTCCAGAGACAGACGCTTCTGAGCAGAGTTTACTAGGCTTTCTCTAGCTCTTTTCATGTGGATGCTCACTGGCTTCCTTTAATGATGGTGATATAAATGCTACATTCCTGAATCTCAGGAGCTTTTAAGTAAATTATCAAAATTGAGGAGTCATGGAAAGGCTCCAAAAGTATATGTGACCCTAGCTTGGCACCTAAACCTCAGAGTGGTCCATGTTTAGGTCCTGTACTTTGGATCTGATGCTAACTCTGGGTCGTGTCAGAGCTGAACTGACTAAAGCATGCCCACTTGGTGTCAGAACTGTTGACAGAGGCAAGAGTAAAGACAGTCTCAGGGTGACAGCTGTAGGACAGGCTCAGGAATCAAACAGTTTGCTTTTAAGCAGAGGGCAAAAAGCATCACAAGATGACTCTAACAATGCAGAAGATGGAGCTCTATACGCATCTAGACATAAGAGAAGAAAAGTATACTTCCACTGGAGGTTTGGGCAGGAAATGGCGATTGCGTGAAAAATCTATAACAAAAGAAAACAGTGTAACCTAAGGAAAAGAAACATAATTTACTCCAGGGGTCAGAGATGAATAAGGATTTCACAGATTTTAATTTACACATTATAGACTATCCAAAACACTTTTCTGGAGAACTATGGGAAGAGACAAACAAGTGTGACTGTGATCATGTGTTCCAAGAGGAGCACATGGAGAATTGAATCCTTTCACGTCTTCTGGTCCTTTTAGCTAAGATTAAGCACTGAATTAGATCCTCACCTTCATTACTGGAAGTCCTTAGATGCTGACCATAACTCTAAAGCAAATAGCGGTGATGTGAGCACTTTATTTTTAGTTATGGATGTAAATCTCAGAGAAACCACTAAACGA
The DNA here is from genome assembly GCA_028551405.1 of Uromys caudimaculatus. Classification (NCBI taxonomy): domain Eukaryota; kingdom Metazoa; phylum Chordata; class Mammalia; order Rodentia; family Muridae; genus Uromys; species Uromys caudimaculatus. The sequence goes on along the minus strand of CM052703.1, from coordinate 126,576,747 downwards.
TCTGGAGCCAGCTATCTGAGAAATATGAATGGAGACAAACACAGAAAACCTCAGATTTGTCTTTCAGTTTTTAAACTGTGAACAGGAATTACTGAATGGCTGAGTAGTACTCTATTGTGTAAATGTACCATATTTTCTGTATCCATTCTTCTGTTGAGGGACATCTTGGTTATTTCCAGCTTGTGGCAAATTGCACTGAGGCAGGAGTGGGTGAGTGGGTGGAGGAGCACCCTCACAGAGGCAAAGGGAAGGGGGGATAGGGGATGGGATAAGCTGTTTGAGGAGGGGGGTGTGTGTGTGTGCGTGTGTGTGTGTGTAAGAGACAGAGAAGAGGGGAATATACATATAGATTCATAGATCAGTGATGGTGGTTCATGTCTTTAATCCAGCACCCAAGACTCAGAGGCAGGAAGATCTCTGAGTTTAAGGCCTTCCTGGTCTACACAGCAGGTTCCAGAACACCCAGGGCTACACGGAGAAATCTTGTCTCAAAAAAAAAAAAAAAATATGTTTTAAAGATATAGTTACATACACAAAAGAGATCTCTTTTTTTTCTTTTTTTTTTTCTTTTCTTTTTGATACTTTATTTATATTTCCAATGTTTCCCCTTTTCTAGGGCTCCTCTTTGGAAACCCCCTATCTCTTCCCCCTCCCCGCCTCTATGAGGGAATCCACCTCCCACCCACCCACCCACCCATTCCCATATTCCCACCTTGACATTCCCCTTTACTGGGGCCTAAAAGAGATCTCTTAAAATACATTTCTTCCCTATTTTTCCTAACTTCCAAATCCCCTAAACCCATTCCTCATAGACGGCTGGTTGGGGAGGGGACATTGGTTTGTTATTTCCTTGCTTGCTTTTCTAAAAGGAGAAGTTGTGAAATGGGTACAGTAAGTTGCAGGTAAACTTTTAGATATTCCGAATCGACAAACAGGCCTATTAGAAAACTGTTCAGTCTCTGAAAACTTGTGCTTCCCAGGCCACACTCACTTTTCTTGGGGCTTATGTTTTTAAAGAAGTCGAATTATTCCACATTTCCTCCAGATCATTTGTGGGTGATGAACTCCATGTCCATGCGTAGGTTAAGGTTTTCTAACTTCCTACTTGGTTGTGCAGAGATTTTCAGAGTGAAAATTGTAGTTTTGGCATTTGAGCCCTGAATCACTCATGTGCTGCCTAGATAAGAGGAATGCAATCCTGCATGTGTCCTGTGGAGAAAGGTCTTCCTTTACTCTCCCAGATGACTATGAGGTTTTTATTCTCCTACTTGGTATATTGGAAGTAAAGGACTCATGGGATCTTTTATATCTAACTATTCATGTCTTCAACTCCAGAAGAAAGAAAAAATTCATATTCCTATAACTTTTCATTTTTTCAATGTCTACTTTTAATGATGGTTCTTAAATGACTTAACCTCCTCTTTAGCCCACCACCCACCAGAGGTAATAGAAAAGAAAGGATATGGGGAAGAGGACCTGTTTAGAAATGATTTCTTGAAGCAAATCCATCTCTGTTGTCAGAAAATCAGCAGCTCAGTTTACAAGTCAGTGACAGCTCAATCCACTTGTAAACACTTCTTGGATATACCAGCAGTCCAGTTCGATAGACGTGGGATAGCAGCAGCAGCAGCAGCAGCAGCATGACCTAGCAGGAACATCTAGGCCTCAGCCAAATCAGCATGATTCAGCAGGAGGGACTTGGATCACCAGGAATGCCAGAAGTTCTCAGCTGTGCATCTGTCAGAGAAGTGAGGAGCAGTGGAGCCTCCAGACCAACAAGCACAGCTAGCTCTACCAGCAGGCTCCTCTCATAGTCTGTTGAGTCCTCCCTGTAAACATCACATCCTCCCGGGTCTTCTCTCAACACATGTCTTGACTCAACAAGAGTCTGTCTCAGCTGACATTACTCTGCCAATCGGCCCACATCCACTGAAGCAGCAAGTTTTTTGGTGTGCTTCTCTCTGTGGAGTCCCGACAAATGGAGCTCAACTATGCAATGTAAGGCGGACCAATACATATGAGTCCTTGGCGAAGAATCTTTCATCACGTGTCCTTTCAGGTGTGTGCTTTAGCAGAACATCCTTTCACCTGTGTCTGCTTCAGGAAAACGTTCCTTCAAGTGTCTGCTTTAGCAAAATATCCTTTCACCTGTGTCCACTTCAGGAAAACACTCCTTCATGTGTTTGCCCCAGCAAAACACCATCCAACACAACTGACTTTTCAAAGAACCCTTAAGTTTCCACTTCAGATTCATACTTTCAATCAACAAGATTTCCAGATAAACTTAACCACTGTTTCCAAATATGACTTCCCACCCATGTACTCCTCCAGGACAGTAAGACCCAGTACCTGGATACAAGGTAAAATAGAGAGCCTGGAGATTCATTGAATATTTTATGCTGTCAGGGAACATGGTGAACACCATGATAGACTCAGAAGCCAACTCTATGGCAGTGTGAGCGCCAGAAAGAACAGAAGATGCAGTGGAATAAGTATGCCAAATGAACAAAGAAAGAGATCCCTAGGACGAAAGGAAGACAATGATGATTGGGTTCAAATTCCCAAATGTCCTTTGTAAAGCAGGCAGCCAAACTAATGGAATACCATCTCACATGACTCTCAGTGGGACAAAAGCATGGAGAGTGCCTCGCGAACTTCAGGTTAGATTCATAAATGATGTCACGGTATGCCTCTTTTCAAATGTGCAGAGTATGCATGCCCAAAATCACACAATCAAAGCTTCTCCCACATCAAGCACAGGCCTAAATCAAAGCCCACCTTGTTTCACTCACAGACCTTTCCAGATTTTCCAGAATTAGTGATAAATCCAAAGGCATTTCTCATTTCCTCCCAGAATGGCATTTCTGAAAAGCACGCTGTTTTCTAAGACCAGCTGAAGCTACACAGGGTCTCCCATCTTGCTCTTCATCCCTTCTCTGGATATAACTTCCAGGCACTTTAAGGCTACAAAAACTCAAAAAGCCAAGAGAGCCTTTGTGCTGGTCTGTCCACGGCAGCTGCTTCTTGCTTATGCAAAACACTTCTGGATGGAACACTTCCCATCGTGAGTAGTCTCTTCATTTTATACTTTCACCCACTGCTCATAATTTTCCCTGTCAGAAACAATGAAGGTGCCATCTGCACACTGCTGCTTTAATGTGTGCCTGATGGTTATTGTCAAAGGATTGTCCTGGGTCACTGTCATTGCATTAATTGTCCCATGCACAAAACAAGCTGGAGAGTTCAAATCATTCTGTCCCACTCAGGGGAGAGAGGAGGCAAGGAGGAATTCCCCACAGCCCTTGTCATCTTCAGCTGTGAGATGTTCAGCTGGTAAGGGAAGAGTCTGAGGCAGGCTCCACTCAGCTGGAGTTCTAAACACACAATTCATAATATGAAAATAGGAAGTCTCAGAGTCAGATGCAGAGAGACCTTTCTGCCTGAAATATCCCACACTGCCTGCAATGTAGCTAACTTTAAAATACATACATATATATATATATATATCCTGACTTCCAACTGTCTTCAGGTTGTCTTCTGACCTCCATGCACGTGCTATGGTATTGGCATCTTTCTCTCTTTTTCACACACACACACACACACACACACACACAGACACACACACACACACCAGCCTTTGTGATAGTTTCCATTAGTGTAACAAAATATCTGAAATAATCAATTTACAGGGCTGGCTAGAGTTCAAGAACAGAGCCTCAACTCATGCTAGGCAAGTACTCTGTCACTGAACTACACCCCCAGCCCTTAAACATGTGTGTGTGTGTGTGTGTGTGTGTGTGTGAGAGAGAGAGAGAGAGAGAGAGAGAGAGAGAGAGAGAGAGAGAGAGAGAGAGATGCCAATACCATAGCCCGTGCATGGAAGTCAGAAGACAGCATGAGGGAGCCAGTTCTCTCCTTGCACCTTGTAGGTTCCAAGATAGAACAAATATCCTCAGATACCACTGAGTTATCTTGCCAGCCACAAATACTCAATTTAAAGGAGAGAGGTTTCCGAACACGATTGCCTGGCCTTGTTGCTTTAGACCAGTGGCAGCACAGGTTGAAATTCCACTGCTTCTTGCCTATGCCAAACACTAGTGAATGGGAACACTTTCCATCAGGAATATTCCTTTACAATTTATACTTTAATCTACTGCCCATAATTTTCACTCACAGAAACAATGAAGGTGCACAGCAGACCAGCAGAGGACCTATGCTTCCCCAAAGTAAGGCATATTCCTAATAACCTACTTCCTTTCCTAGGCCCCACTGCATAGAGGTTCTATCCCATCTGCCAAAAGTGCCAAGCATGGTGTGCAAGTCTTCAACATGCAGGCTTTGGAGACCTTCCTTGCTAGTTTTATGTAAAATTGACAAGACTGGAACCACTTTGGAAGAGATAGCCTCTTGAGAAATGGCCCATTGGATTGGCCTGTGAGCAAAGCTATGGTGCATCTTCTTGACTGACAATTGACATAGCAGGGATACAGCTCACTGTGGATAGTGTCATTGCTACCCTGGTGGTCCTTTGTGTAATACAAAAGCATGCTAAGCAAGTCATAAGATACAAGCCAGTAAGCAGCACTCCTCTATTACCTTATTTTCAGTTCCTGCTTCCAGGTTCCTGCCTTGAGTTCTTACTCTGGCTTTTCTCAGTGATGCTCTGTGTTCAAGACATGAAAGCTAAAGAAAACCCTCTCCTTCCAAGTTACTTTGGTCATGGCACTTCATCACAGCAATAGAAAACCCAACTAAGACAGAGGCGCATCAAAAACTTATTATACCAGCATAAACACCTGGTCATTCACAGATACTGGGATCCCACTGAATCTATGCATTTGTAATCAACTTACATGCTAATGTTTTTATTTTCAAACAAGAATATCGTTGATCTGTAATCTCTAATCTGTGATCTCACGCAAATATAAAATTTCTTTTTTTGTTGTTTATATTGATAAATGTATTTCTAAATAACATAAATCTTTGTTATGTTATTTCTTTTTTCTTTTCTTTTTTTTTTTTTGATACTTTATTTACATTTCCAATGTTGCCCCCTTTCTAGGTCTCTTCTTTGGAAACCACCTATCCCCTCTCCATCCCCCACCTCAATGAGGGAATTCCACCTCCCACCCACCCGCCCACCCACTCCCATATTCCCACCTTGACATTCCCCTTTACTGGGGCCTCTCCTCCCCCTGATGGCCAACTAGGCCCTCCTCTGCCACATATGTGGCCACACCATGGGTCTCTCCATGTGTATTCTTTGGTTGGTGGTCCAGGCTCCAGGAACTCTGGGGGGTCAGGCCAGTTGACACTGTTGCTCCCTCCATAGGGCTGCAGACTCCCTCAGCTCCTTCAGTCCCTTCTCCAACTCCTCCATCTGGGACCTCACTCTCAGTCCAGCGATTACTGTAAAGTGAAACTTGGGTATTCCAAACGTTTGAGCTAATATCCACTTATCAGTGAGTACATACCATGTTTATACTTTTGTGACTTAGTTCCCTCACTCAGGATGATATTTTCAAGTTCCATCCATTTGCTGGGAATTTCATGAAGTCATGGTTTTAATAGCTGAGTAATATTCCATTGTGTAAATGTACCAAATTTTCTGTATCCATTCCTCACTTGAGGGACATCTGGGTTGTTTCCAGCTTCTGGCTATTATAAATATGGCTGCTATGAACATAGTGAAGCATGTGTCCTTATTACATGTTGGAGCCTCTTCTGGGTATATGCCCAGGAGTGGTATAGCTGGGTCCTCAGGTAGTATTATGTCCATTTTCTGAGGGTCTACCAAACTGATTTCCAGAGTGGTTGTACCAGCTTGCAATCCCACCAACAATGGAGGAGTGTTCCTCTTTCTCCACATTCTCGCCAGCATCTGCTGCCATCTGAGTTTTTGATCTTAGCCATTCTGACTGGTGTGAGGTGGAATCTCAGGGTTGTTTTGATTTGCATTTCCCTGATGACTAAGTGGTGGTTTTACCTGGGCTCAAAGGTGTGTCAGCACTCCTGGGATACCAGCTCTCTCCTGGAGCCCTGTGGCCCAGGCTGAGGTCCCCAGGCACAGACCCCTGCTGACCCAGGCAGAGGTCTACACCCACAGATGGAAACCTGAAGGTTCAGAGGTTTCCTGTCCCTGAGTTCTCCTCAGGCCCTGTATCCCACCGGTTTCGGGCGGGTCCTGGTGAGCAGTGGTGCTCCCCTTAACCCCACTCACGGCTTTTCCACACTCCTGGGAGGGTAGCTTTCTCCTGGCGCTCGTTGGCTATGGACTCCTGATGGCCCAGGCAGAGGTCTCCCATAAAATTTCTTAAATAAGACAGCCATAAATTTGCTGAGCAACTACAACAGTTGATGAAAAGTTTACAGGTAATCTACTTTTCCTTAGAATCATATAAAGAACTGTTTAAATGTTCTAAGAAAGTGGGCTTTGTTTTGTTATGGACCAAATGATTGCCACTGCAGTATGAAGGATCAAATCCAGGGACTCAGGCATGAGAGGTATGCATGTCACTACTCAGTTACAGCCTACACCTTTTACCAAGTGATTTCCAAAGCTTATAACATGTTTTAAAAGATAACCTATGAATATCAAGCCAAAACTTTTCATGTTGATCTTAACAAAACTTCATTGTCTGACAAAGAATGACCTTATAGAGATTATAAAAGTTCTGATTGCCAAGACACAATAAAACAGTGTGTCATTTGGAGTCAGTTCATAAACACACAGACACATACACACACACAACATGCTAAAGAAAGAAGAAAGAAAGGAAGGAAGGAAGGAAGGAAGAAAGGAAGGGAGGGAGGGAGGGAGGAAGGAAGGAAGAAAAGAAGGAGAAAGAAAGAAAATTGGACATAATACTACCTGAGGACCCAG
>CM052703.1:126531970-126569764 GCA_028551405.1 Uromys caudimaculatus | reverse complement strand
AAGACACATGCTCCACTATGTTCATAGCAGCCATATTTATAATAGCCAGAAGCTGGAAACAACCCAGATGTCCCTCATCAGAGGAATGGATACAGAAAATGTGGTACATCTACACAATGGAGTACTACTCAGCTATTAAAAACAATGACTTCATGAAATTCGCAGGCAAATGGATGGAACTTGAAAATATCATCCTGAGTGAGGTAACTCAGTCATAAAGAACAACTACCCACTGATAAATGGATATTAGCCCAAAAGTTCGGAATACCCAAGATTCAATTCACAGCAACTGTTGGAGTGAGCATGGGGTCCCAGATGGAGGAGTTGGAGAAGGGACTGAAGGAGCTGAGGGGGTTTGCAGCCCCATGGAGGGAGCAACAGTGTCAACTGGCCAGACACCCCGGAGCTCCCAGAAACTGGACCACCCACCAAAGAATACACATGGAGAGACCCATGGTGCTGGCCACATATGTGGCAGAGGAGGGTCTCGTTGGCCATCAGTGGGAGGAGAGGCCCTTGGGCCTGAGGGTGTTAGATGCCCCAGTATAGGGAAATGCCAGGGAGGGAAGACGGGAGCCGGTGAGTGGGTGGGGGAGTACCCTCATGGAGGCGGGGGAGGAGGATGGGATAGGGGGTTTCCAAAGGGGAGACCTGGAAAGGGGAAAACATTTGAAATGTAAATAAAGTATCAAAAATTTAAAAAATATATGTGAGCCAAGTAGTGATCCAGATATCTTAATGGGAAATAGATGCTATTTTCCAGTAGCTGTCTGATGGGATGGACAGCAAGTAAACGTCTTAGGAGAGGAGCCAAGGGCTCTCACACGCCCTGCTTTCCTGTTAGCTCTCAGATAACGGGTGCCATTTCAATGTCTTTGAATATTAAAAGGTGCCAAAGCTTTTACTCCATATTATGTACAATCTTCAATAATTGAAATGTCCTTTTGAGCACAGTCATCATAAAATACGGTGCCCAAGTGTAATCTCAATGATCACCCCACACATTGCCTATAATTACTCTTGAAAATACAAAGTAAACTATTCATGAGTCACAATTTTCATAAAACTATTTAAAGGTGATATAAACTATACAGAAAACTACTTCAAGGTAGATTACAAAGATAAGAAAAAGTTTTGAAACATCTTCAAACTGGCTATAGGTGCAAGTCATGGGGGAAAACTGTGCTTTGCATTGTGAATCCCTAGCTTAAAACCACTGTGACAGAAAAAACATTCTTCATGAACTTCATAATGGGGAGGCTAAAGGAAGGTGCAATATGCTTGAGCTTATAAGAAGGAATTATAATCCACACTACATTTCAGAATTTCTGTTTATCAAATGATACTGCTATTCAAAGTTTACAGAAGGACATTTTAGGAAGCAAATCCACATCTAGCAACTGAAGTGATACTAAGGCATAACTAACAGCTAACTGTTTGAATATCCTTGCCAAACATTATGTCGAAATTGCCTTTGGAGGCTGGAGAGAGAGTTCAGCTAGTAAAGTGTTGCAGACCGAAGGGGGGGCAGGGAGGGGAGGGGGAGGGGAGAGGTTGGGAGGAAATCATGTGTAGACATGCAAATCTGTAATCTCAATGTTGGGGAGGAATAACTGGATCCCTGAGGCTCACCGGCCACCAGCCAGCTTTGTCAAATTGCTGAGTTCCACACCAATGATATATTCTGTCTCTGGGAAACAAAAAGTAGTCAGTTTCCAAGGAAAATGCCTGAGGTTATTATTTGGCCTCCATAAGGACATGTATCCATGTATGTGCACACCCATACAAGTGCACACATGCACACGCACACGTGAAGGCTCCACTCTCATTAATGGACTAATGTCTTAACTGCAGGGGGAGTCCATCTTCATCCCATGCTCTTCTCTTTCTTTCCTTGTTCTAGGTCATAGGAGGCCCTCCACTGTGTTGCACACATAAACCAGAACAACGTCCAGCCTCCAGAAAGGTAAGAAATCAATTTCTACTCTAATGAAGCAGTTATATTCAAGTATTCTGTTCTGGAAGCACAAAATGAATACAGTAAGGTTTCAAATTCATAGAATAAAAATTCATTCAAGTGAGCCTCAAAGCAACAGAAGAAAATACCAAGATACGAATAGATGCACTGCAAAAGAATAGATCTGAACAAAAAAATTTAAATTAAATGGTCTCATTAGTAATCAAGGTACTGCTATTTAAAACCACAAGGAAATATTACTCCACACCAGAATGGCAAATTTATTTACTTATAATACTGAGGAATAGACACTCAGGGCCTTAAGCTTTCCAGGCAAGAGTTCTACCATCAGCCTACATCCCAAGTCCCAGAATGTTATGTTGAAAAGACTGAAAACACCTAGTGTCTATGAGTGCGTATAGCCACATCACTCTCCTAAAATGCCAGGCAATGTCTGGAACAGAGACTTGCCACTCTCTAGCAGAGCAAACCTACTTCCATGAATAGACCAGGCAGAAACACAAGGCATGTACAAACAGTGGAGACCAGCCCTTTGTCTTCGGGATCTGATGCTAACCTAGTTAGGGTCAAAGCTGAACTGACTGTCCTACACGCACCTGGCAACGGAGGCAAGAGTGAAGAGTCCCGGTGAGACAGGTGCAGGGCATCTCCAGGGAACAGTCAATTTGCTTTCAAGCAAGAGGACAGAAATCATCAAAAGATGCCTCTAAGGACACAAGAACTAGAACTCCACATGCATATAATGGAGAAAATTATACTTCTACCAGAGAGACAGAGATGAAATAGAGATTGTGCTCTAGAAATGACAATGCACTAACTCTTAGGAAAATAAACAATACCACTGTCCACCCCATGAATCAGAAGTGGACAGAGGCTTCGTAGATTTTACAGTAAACACAGCCTACTAATGTACGCAAAATTGATTATGTAATTTCTTGGGGAACTGTGGGAGGAGACGGGTTAAGTGTGGTGACCGTGTGTGGCAGCGAGCTGGGGAGAAAACTGAGGACCCTTTAAATACTGAGCATCGCTCTAACCAGGGAACGGCAGCACGAGCCCTGTGCAGATGTAGGTGTAAATCTCAAAGAAACAGCTGAGAGAATATTCATGGCAGTGCCTCTGTAACAGAAAATCTACAGACACTCTGGGTATCTATCAATATAATAAGAAATCTTGTTATGGCTGTACAATAAAAATGAGTAAAGTGAAGTTACAGGCAACAGTTTTGGTGACTCACAAAAATAAATTGAACAAAAGCAGCCATATATGAAGGAATAGATTCTGTGAAAGCTCCCCAGAGAGGGATTAGGTGATAGACAGTAACACACTAGCTTTAAGCCCTGGCACTGAAGGGAATAAAAGTAAAGGAAGTTCCAGAGGCAGGAAAGATAAAACCTGGTATTTGAAAGAAGACTAGCAGGTTTGTTTGTCCTGGAGGGTGGGACTGCGAGGCTTATGGGTGGGACCTTGGCTGAGTCATCTGTCACAGCTCACTGACTGGATTCTGATATGGCCACACACTTGTGCATACCAATTACAGTACAATGCAAAATGTTCAAATAGGATTAAGGGCCAACTTCCAGAATGAAATCTATGCCTCTGGGAGCCAGCTGCTTGGTGGAGCTACTCCAAATATCACCAAAATGCCTTTATGGAATAGCAAACTGTGTTTTCTGACCAGTGATTGAAGTTGCAAATTGTATCAAGCCAAAGTAAATCAAATATATTCTGACAATCAGTGAGCAGCATTGGTATAATCTGTTGAATCAAAATCATCAAACATAATTTATTTGATGTGACCTTAGAGTAAATACACTTCTAGAAACTCTTTATATATATTTAAAAGCTGAAATCAACTGGAAAGCTAGCCTATGCTTACCTTCTCTCTAAAAACAAAGTGAGTTCTCCCTTCACACGCCCTCCCTGTGGAGCAGAGACACCATCACTTTTACTCAAGGAAGAATCTTTACAGACAATTTGCTTTCAGTTATCTAAAAGTCAATGCCCCACACCTAGCATCTCTCACAGGTGGCTTTCTTTAGCCATGACAACTGCAGTTCCCTCTGCCTGCCACCTGCAGCTGAGACAGGTCAGCATCCATAGCTACAGACTGACAGAACCTGTGGTCACCCCCCCCCCTTCAAAGCCTTGCCCCAGCCCAATCTTCCCTGTTAATTTTCAACCCACTACCATGGATTTTATATAATCTTGTATTTAATTTCTGTTAGTTTTAATTAACTGCATTTGCTTGTCAGTAGCTGTGATCTCAGGTTTCTGTTTTAACTTCAATGTAACAATGCATGCCAAGCCAAGGGTGAAAAAAAGGGAACTCACACACACACACACACACACACACACACACACACACACACACACACACACACGCAATTTTACAATACTTTGAGTGTTGTATTTGCTAAAAGAGCTGATGTTGATTGCGATAAAGGAAATCACAAAAATGATGAGCAGGAGAATGGCAACTGAAAAACACCGAATGGAGGCTCGGGTATCGCTCAGTGAGGCCTTGGCTTTAATCCCCAGCACCGGCAACTGCAAGGGCACAAAAAGGGCTTTTGTCTTATCTGTAAACACTACCTAATCGTGATTTTTAAGATAAATAAGCAGTAGAAAAGAGACTGTATCACTGTTTGGCCATGACAGGACTATTTCTCTTTCTTTAACGGCATGTCAGGGATGAAACAGGAGCTCCCAGAGAGCAGAAGCTCTGGGGAATGTACTCAGAGTGGCCTTGAAAGTTATCATTTATAAGAAAGACTCCTGCAGTATAAGTGCCCATAATCCTCAGCTATAATGATGAAAGAATTTTGGAAATTTGTATTCCGACACAAGTAACCAGGTTTAAGAGGGGGAAAAACAAGGGTCTGCCGTAGTAAATTTGGGTTGGTTATGAAGGAGCATTGTAAACAGGGTTTAACAACGAGCAATGGTCAGCTAGGTGCTCACTAGTATCTGGCTGAAAACAACCGGAAAAGCCGGGAGAAATGTAATCAGGTGTTTCAAGGTACCAGGGAACTGTCAGGACAGTAAGGCATCACAGACACACTGAATCAGGGTGGGGCGCCTTAGGGGACAACAGGACCTTGGTTCCTTTCCTAGGATCACATAGTATGTCCTTAAAAGAATGTCAACGAGACTAAACATTTGAGGAAACCTTGGAAGAGCTGGAACAAAACAGGAGTTCAAAGCTCACCGAAGAGAAGGAGCATCCTGGGAAATTCTGTGGAATTCTAGCCCAGAATGTATGTGCCAGGAGGCCTTCCAGGCATGACCAATGAAGCTGTTTCTTACCACAGACTTGACATGGATGCCGGCAGCTGGAGCCCACATGCTGGCAGCTAATCAGTGCAAGCCGAACTGAGAACATGCTCCCAGGCCCTTCAGATAATACTTGTAATTTTTTACATACATTTTCTAGAACAAACAAGAAAACTACCTGCACACCATATTATTGAAAAGCCCAGAGAAAACCAGCAGTAGGGACAGAGGCACAGGATGCCTCAAACGCCAGAGCTGTTGACTAGAGGCTGGCCATGGTATGTATGAAAGTATTTATTTAGTTATTTATTTGTATGCGTATCTGTGGTTTGCCTATAGGATTGTCATTGTTTTTTGTTGTGTTTCATTTGAGCCACTGTTTAGGTTCTAGGAATTGAATTGATCCTCCAGAAGACCCTTAACTACTGAGCCCTTAGACCACTTCCAGGCCTGTGAATGATTCTTCCTAATGTATTCTGACTTTTAAGAGAAAAATGCAATGGAATACATATAAAGAAATTTTTGAAAGTGAAATCAATAGATGGGAAAAACACTGAGACAGGAAGAGGATCTGTGGCTGAACGTGAGTCACCAGCCAGCAGCTGTGAAGAAGCCTGAAGAAACAAAATAATATAAAATACAGGAAAAAACCACAGAGTTAGGAATACAGCCGTCACTCAATCTCACCATTTCAGACACCTTGACCCAGGTCCATCCTTGCTGCACCCAGTTAATTTTCCACCCTTGGTGATATTTAGTAGTACCCATGGTCCCTTCCCAGTAAGTGTCAATAGCACCTATAACACCCAAAAATGCTTTAAGACACAACTAGACACCACCTAGGTGGCAAAACTCTTCCTAGAAAGGATGCACTGGTCTGGATAAGGTAACCGTGCTGCACACACAACTGTAATCCCAAAAGGAGTAAGGGGAAAACCAGAGCAGAAACTACACTCGGTAAAGGCTTTCCAAGGTTTATGAAAGAAACCACAAAATGGAAGCAGAGCTCTGCTTGAAACTGTTGCTCGGGGTTGTCTTGGAAACTCCCAAAACATACAGGCAATTGCTACTGTCTTTGGTTGTCTCCCAGGGTAGAAGGTTTTCCTATTGCTGAAGTCACGAGGGCCCAGAGACCCCTGACCTGGAATGAACATGAATACTTTATCCCTGAGAACTAGCTTCTTGGTACCAGAAGGTATCATGCAAGCTTCCAAAAGAAGGAAGCGACCAATGGTTCCACCCAGCTATGACCGCAAGAAACAAGATGGCATGATAACCCTAAGGAAGCAGTAGTGGCACTCACACCCTGTAAGCCACCAACGGCTCTTTAATTGGCATTAAGACCCACTCAACATGAGGGAATCATGCCAATAACCCAGGGCTATCAAAGTCATGGATCTTGGAGCAGAACCTACAACTCACTCTTTACTAAATCAGCACAATTCCTAACTACACTCTAAATATTTGTCCTCATATCCACAGATAAATGTAGTTCTCACCTTCATCAAGGAAACTTCTATAGTGGTCTCTACTACAGAAAACCAAAACCGATCAAAATATAGAGAGTGGATCCCAGTCCCAGTGGATACATCAGCAAACAACTCCTGCACCTAAGGCTAAGGATGCACTGCAGAAGAGAGGAAGGAAAGATTGTAAGAGTCAGAGGATCACAGAATTTGTTGTGTCTCCTAGGAATGTCAGAAGCTAAACTTGTAAAGTTTCACCAACATGACTGACCCAGAACAACACTAATAGATATGCCAAAGTGGATGTGGGAAGCCCAGGGAGCCTCAACCTAAACAAAGACCTACAGGCAGCTAAGGCATGCTGAAGGGGGGAGAAACAGTCCTCCCAGAGAAGACCATAGCAATTATTCATACAATTCCAAAGAGTCGGCCCTGAAAACATGCATACAAGTGATATTATACAGACTGAGCAGTTTATATTTGAGTGAGAGAGACAGACAGACACACACACACACACAGAGAAAGAGACAGACAGACAGAGACAGACAGAGACAGAACAATTAATGAAAAAAGAGACCCTGAATTTGAAAGAGAACAAGAAGGAGTATATAGAGAATTTGGAGGGAAGAACAGCAATTAGGCATCTTCACCACCTACCCCAGGCTACCCCAGGGACCCAGGGACAGCAGGGTAGCTCATCACCTACCCCAGGGACCCAGGGACAGCAGGGTAGCTCATCACTAGCTGCCACGATGTGACACATTCCCACTGTCGCCAGGAGTTGCATAACCCCCAGTCTATATATATATATATATATATATGGCCGGTCTCTCCTTTCCATTCCCTTCTTCCTTCCACCCTTGCCTAGAGGCAGCCTCTATATGCTCCCTCCCCAATAAACCTCCCATATGGGATCTGCCGCATGGGGTGACTTGTTGGCATCCATCGCTTTGATCATAATAATTTTATTATAATTTCAAAAAGAAAATAAAAAGTATCAGAATCATGAAATAATAACTTCTAAGCAGAAAAAGACAAAACAAGCACAAATCTACACATGCATACACATACATGTTTAAAGCAAACAACAACAAAACTAAAACAACCTTAAAAACACCCAGAGGAAAATACCAACCAAGTACCTCAAAGGGTTAACATGCCATTCATTCATGTGACCTCAGGAAAAGCAGTGGAAATCAGAAACAATGGAGTAACAGTTTTAAAATAGGAAACTGGCAGGATGTGGTAGAGCACGCTTTTAATCCTAGCACTCTGGAGGCAGAGGCAGGTGGATCTCTGTACATCTGAGGCCAGCCTGGTCTACAAACAGGGATCCAGGACAGCCAGTCTACACAGAGAAACCCTGTCTTGAAGTGAAGGAAAAAAAAACAACAGACAGAGGAGGGGGCAGGCTGATAAGACAGTCCTGTGGGCAAAGGCACTTGGCAGCAAGCCTAACAACCTAAATTCAATCCCTGGGACCCCCTTGGTGAAAGGAGAGACACAACTCTTGCAGCTTCTCCTCTGACTTCAACATCTACACACTCACACACATGCACCTTCCTACATGTGTGGTATACATGCATACAGAATAAATAATTGTAACAATTTTTTTTAAATGTGGTAAACAATTTATCAACCCATATTTGAAAATGAAAGCATTATGAATGTACTTAGAGACAATGAAATTATTTTGCCACTTTCAGATCTGCACAAAGGAGCCTAAAGAGAAGGTAATGGGTCCCCAAGGAAGTCAAGGGTTCAGGAACAGACACAGCACCAATGTCAATGTCTGAGTAAATTCAGAATGTTGTGCCAGAGGAGCTTGGACACAATCAGGGCGGTGACATGGGAGGGGCTCAAGGGAGGGTAACTGGGAGAGACTGAAGCAGGGAAGTCACGTCATTCTATTTCAGTCAAAACATTAAAAGGACATGTCAGGGTGTGAAGTGATAGTCTTGAGTTTGAAAATACAGTGAGAAACAAATACATGGCAATTACAGCACATAAGCTGAGAATATGAAACTTAAGTCCGAGTGGAGAAGCGTGCTAACATCTGCACGGCGCACGAAAGAGCTAGGGCCGCCGCTTCACTCGCCAAGGATTCCTGCTGCAGTCTGTAGGTCACAGGAGAAGGAGAGCTGTCTGACTAACAAACTGGGAAAAATGAGGACGGAAAGAGAAGTGAGCACAGAAGAGCCACAATAAACCCTGAAAAGCCAACTTCGAACCCTCCGCTGTGCCCCAGTAAGGAGGAAAAGACAAGCATTGTCAACTAAACACCATAGAACCCCCGCCACACATTTCATAAAAGGGACACACTGATCATTTAAATAAAATGGCTTTAAGTTCTCTCTGGATATACAAAAAGGAAGAGCGTTAATTATGCAGTGATTCCAGAGTTACACAGAGGGGCCAAACAGCGGCCCTTAGTTTACTACTTGGCCTACTTGCATCCTTTTAAAATTAATGCTGCTTAATATTGAACAAGACACCATAAATGGTGTCTTACTACTTTAATTTTTAAGTATTTCTCTCCCGACCTATAAAAATGAAGAAAAAACAGAATAAGCTGTCCCAGAATGCCTTGAGCAATGGGGATTTGGGTGATTCCTCCCCCTCCACGCAGTCCCTTTTTAAATGTGATTTGGCTTGCTGTACAAAGCATATCTTTCTTTTGCAATTTTAAGAAATGTCACTTATAGAAGCATTATTAGGTCAGCTCTCCAGTTCTGCATGTAATGAGCTTGGAATTCACCATTGTGTCCTAACAAGAAGTAAAAAGCTGAACAGACTGGAAATGAACCGTTTCTTGCCTACTTTGTAGGAGAGGGGAGAACCTAGGACACATAGCTGTGCTCAAGGTCAGAGAGACAAGGAGTCACAGCTACCCGGAACAGACTCAGAGCAAAGAGAATGGGACAGGAAAACCAGGTTATCACTGAGTTACTGAAGACTCGGTGCAGATAACTCTGACACTTAAAAATTTCACAGGAACCCCATGACACTGGGAGGATTACTGCCAGAAGCCTGACAAGAGAGAATCTCTCCCTCTGGCTTCTAGAGGCAGGGTACTTAGCAATATACCAGAAAGTCTTCTACTTAACAAAGTCTACCCTACAGCAGAATGATACCAAGTCCAGCCAGCCTTAGCCAGTTTGTTCCATCTAATGAGAAAGAAAATGACTGAACAGTTGGTTCATAGTTTAGGGGCAGAGGCTCAGCAAAGCCTGACACTTGATCACAGTACAAAAACATACTTCCTAATTTCCCACACTGCACTGTATCAACAAAGGATAACTTACTGGAACTCCTCCATCTAGGGCAGTACATCTGGCTGTAAGAAAATATCAGGAAACACACTAAAAGGCAAAGGCTGAAACTTGATGAGGCAGGCATGACAGGGATGCTGGAACTGACGTTTTCAAACCAGAAAGTGACAGCTGCTGTTAATATGGAAGATCTGGTAGACAAAGCAGACCCTGTGCAAGAACTGATGGTGACAAATGCAGGGAAAATTCTAAGGAAGAACCCGAGGGCAGGCTAAAGACCAACGCCTAGTAAACACAGTGAGAACCCGAGGGCATGCTAAAGACCAACGACCAACGCCTAGTAAACACAGTGAGGACCCGAGGGCAGGCTAAAGACCAACGCCTAGTAAACAAAGTGAGAACCCGAGGGCAGGCTAAAGACCAACGCCTAGTAAACAAAGTGAGGACCCGAGGGCAGGCTAAAGACCAACGCCTAGTAAACAAAGTGAGAACCCGAGGGCAGGCTAAAGACCAACGCCTAGTAAACAAAGTGAGGAGTGCGTCCACAGAGCTGCACAGAAGAGTCTCTAAATGTCTGACTACATCCATGAAACCCTGAAAAAAAAATCAAAAGAATAAGTGTTGTAGGTAAACTAGAAGAAGTATAGCATGTGAATAACAAAAATTAAAATGTATACATTAATCCAAAATGTAAAGAATCACTTTGACTGTCTAAATGCACCAACTAAAATAAAACAAAGTGGATGAAAAAGGGAAATCCAATTCTGTATTGTCTACAAGAAACTTTATTAAATATGAAAGCACAAAGAGATTAAAAGTAATGGTAAACTTAAGAAACGTATAGTAACACAAGACTCAAAGCAAGCAATGCTGTCAGGGGTAGAGGCTGTAGCTGCATAATGAAAAAGAGGTCAGGATCGCAAGAAGACACACAACCCTTGATTTATATGTAACAACCCACCCTCACAGTTGAATGTCTTTGTTAGAAAACACACAGGTGTGCTATTTACACTGCTATACACTTGTAATATTAGCATTGAGGCCAGTCCGGGCTACATAGCAAGACCATGTCTCAAAAAAAATAAACAACAAACATATATATATACACATACACATACACATATACATATATATACACATACACATACACATATACACATGTATATGTATATATATGTGTGTGTGTGTATGTGTGTGTGTGTGTGTGTGTGTGTGTGTGTGTGTATATATATATATCACAAAAGGAACAAAAGATATATATATGTCACAAAAAGAATAAATGCACCGGGCAGTGGTGGCGCACGCCTTTAATCCCAGCACTCGGGAGGCAGAGACAGGCGGATTTCTGAGTTCGAGGCCAGCCTGTTCTACAGAGTAAGTTCCAGGACAGCCAGGGCTACACAGAGAAACCCTGTCTCAAAAAACCAAAAAGAAAAAAGAAAAAGAAAAAAAAGAAAAAAGAAATTTAAAAAAAAGAATAAATGCATCTGTGCTGCAGGCAGAAAATCAGTCAAGGACATAGCTGGATTTGAGATCTCCAATCAGCTGGATACAATCAATCTCTACAGAAGAATTCTTCACCAGATAAAGGCATATTCTTAGGATGACATGGAACACTCGGCGAGATGAAGGGCTTTCTAACTGCAACACACTGTAGCACCCTGGAACACAATTAAAGAACAGCAATCCCACAGCCTGTGCTCAACATCTACAGTGGAACTGAACTAGAAACCAGTAACAGAAAGACACCTAACGACACCCCTACCCAGACACACAGAGATTTAAAGACCATGGTTCTATACACATGCCTGAAAACAAATGTAAAAAAGAAAATATATTTTAACTAAATAAAAATAAACATAACTTTTCAAAACTCATAAGACAAGACTGAACCCATGCAGGAAATGTATAGCACAGAAGAGCATTTTAAAGGAAGAAATACCTAAAAGTAATAATGTTTCTACTTTATGGGGAAGAACAGATTATTAAATCCAAGTACTAATTAAAAGAGAAATAAATTAATTTGAAAATAGAAAATCAATAGGCAAAATTAGCATTACAAACTGGTATTTTGAAAAGATCAATGGAATTAACAAGCCATTAGCTAGAATAGGAAAACAAAGACAACATAAATTACTACTATCAGAAATGAAAAATAAAAGGCCACCATCCCAACCCTATGACATTAAAATAATGTAAACTAATATATGAACAAACATATGCTCACAAATTTGATAGCTTAAATGAACTGGACCATTTCTCTTAAAAAATAATTTGTCAAATTATACACACACACACACAGACACACACACACACACACACACACCAATGAGGAAAAAAAGGGGGCCCGAATAGGTTCATATTTATTAAAGAAATTAAATCAATCACTTTTTTTCAGGAAGAAAAAAACCTACCAGGCTCAGACATTAAGAAAATACATTAATTCTCTAGTATGTCTTTGAGAAGGCAATGAAGGAGTATTTCCTGCACAATTCTGTGAAGCTAGGTGACTCCTAAGCACAGATACAAACGTTTTCAACAGTGGGACCTTCAAGAAGGCTCAGATAGTGACAGTGCTTGACACCATGTGTGATGACCTGTGTAGTATCCCAGGACTCACACAATGGAAGGAGAGTATTAATTCCTGCAAGCTGTCCTCTGACCACCATATGAGCACTATGGTGCATGAGCGCACACACACACACACACACACACACACACACACAAAATAAGCAAGTAAGTGTGAAAAAAAGATAGGAGCAAACGGAACTTAAACAACGTAAAATAGAATTACCACGGAATTTATTTCAAATATTATGTAAGGATGTCGAACACTCACATATATACGAACTAGTGCAATCCATCATACTATTCAGCTAAAGAATAGCAATCCCATTAGCATATCAATAGATACAAATAAGCCTTTGAAAAATGTTCTATATTCATTCATGATATAAAAAGTACTAAATAAATTAGAAATACAGAAGAACTTCCTAAATTAAATAAAGAATGCTAACAAAAAAAAATACAGCAATTTATAACTAATGGTAACAAACTCAAAGCTTCTCTTTCAAGGATAGGAACAAGGCCAAAATGTTTGTCCATTACTCCTTTTCAACAGCACAAGGCACAAAAAGGAAATAATAAAGGTATACACACTGGGAAAGAAAAAAATAAGATAGCTTGGGCCTGCAAGTGACATGACTGTTGGACAATAAAATCCAAAAGAATCCGTAAATAAAGTCACAAGAAAACTTTGTGTGGATACTGGAAAATTAATTCTGAAGTTTATACATAAAAGATCTAAAATATCAAAGACAAGCAGTGTTGGGGAGCAATGCTTCTCAACTTTAAGACTATTAGACTCCTGATCAAGGGAATGTCGTCCTGGGGAGAGGACACACTAGCCAGCTGAACAGAACCATGAGCCCCAAATAAAACTGCATGGACAGCAATGACAAATACTTTTAAATGATATAAAAAAGGCTATCTGTAGCCGGGCAGTGGTGGCGCACGCCTTTAATCCCAGCACTTGGGAGGCAGAGGCAGGTGGATTTCTGAGTTCGAGGCCAGCCTGGTCTACAGAGTGAGTTCCAGGACAGCCAGGGCTACACAGAGAAACCCTTTCTCGAAAAACCAAAAAAAAAAAAAAAAGGCTACCTGTGCACCAAAAAGTTATATGGACTTTATACCTTTCACAAAAATAACTCAAAAAGGACCAGACCTAAATCAGTGTGAAACTGGATATATCCCAGACTAACAAAGAAAAAAAACCACAAAGGCCAAAATTTTTAAAGATACAATTTCACAAAAATTAAATTTTTCTGCTGTGTAAAAAACATTGTCTAAATGTTTTTACAAGCCAATGATCATCTACATTCCAAAGGACGCATCTGATAAATGACTGTTTCCAAATATACACAATAATTGGAAAAAGATCTCATTACAAAAGGGGATCAAAGATTTTAACAGACATTTAAGAAAAACAGATGGCAAGGAACCTCATGAGAAGATGCTCCACGTCATACATCGGCAAAATACAAATGAGACGGTAAGGCACCACCACACACGTGTCGGCACGAAGAAATCCTGAGACTCCATCAACACCAGACACTGCTGCGGACACAGAAACAGGGGTGCTCACTGACTGCTGACCTGAAGATTTGTCAGAGTATTCGTTACAAAACGGAACAAGCCCTGACCATTTAGTCTACCAAGTGCCCTGATTGGTATTTTCCAAGGGGAATTAAAAACTTAAGTCTATAAGAACACAAACACAGGTATCACAGCTGCTTTGTTCATAGTTGCCAAAATTTAGGTGCAGAGAAGATGCGCCTCAGTAGATGAAATGATAAATAAGCAGATACAATCACAATGCTCTATTATTCAACAGAAAAGAAACAAGCTAGCAAGTCATGAAAAAAAGGGGGGTTTAAAATGCCTGTTACTAAGTAAAAAAACAAAATATGAAAAGAGATTCTACTTATATGACATTCTGGAAAAGACATTTTTGAGGGGTGTGGTGTGTGCTGTGTTGTATAGTGTGTGTAGTGTACATTCCTGTTATAGGTGTGTGTATGCGCACAAGGAGGCTACAGGTCAACCTGCCAAGTCATTTTGTTAATGGGCTCTTCCTTTACTTTTGAGACAGGGTCTCCCACTGAACCTGAAGCTCATGGATCCTCCTAAGCTGGCCAGCTCACAAGCTTCAGAGAGCTGCCTGTCTCCCTCCATGCACTCCAAGCGCTGAGAGCACAGGTGCCAGGCTCAGCTCCATGTGTTCTGGGGATCGGAACCCTAGCCCTCATGATTGCTTGGCTAGCAGTTACCAGCTGAACTAACACCCCAGCCCCTGGAAAGGAAAAGTGTGCAGATAGTAAATCTACCAGTGGCTGGCCGTGTTAGAGGTAAAGATATGGAGCAAAAACGAATCTCAGCAAGATTTTTAGAGCAATGCCTCAGCTCTGTATGTGCTCCAGTGGTGGACATGATTCACCTCTCCAAGGCCACAACACCGCTGGTGAGACTACTGTGAAGTGCAGCCGAGAGTGACGCAGACATGTCAGCATAGACTCAGCAGGCTTCGCAAATGTACCACTGCCCAGAAAACGCTGAAGGGAGGTCGGGGAAGGGAAACAGATCTCTACTTGTTGTGAACCTAGAAGTACGCTCTTTTTTTTTTTTAAGAAAAATGAAAGGCATCAAAATAAACTATAGTAACTATCTAATTTTTCACTTTGGCCATTTCTGCTTAAACATGCCATATGAGTATATTTTTTATTTAGAGTTGCAGCACATCGAGTAAATGAAAAGCACAAAATCTGCTGAATGTAAGCAGGACACTAACAGACTTCAGATAAACCCCAAGCTCTTAGGAAACTGGGCTCCACACCATGCCTGCCCTCTACAGGAGCAAAACTGAAATATGCCACAGTTCCACTGTCTTATGAGTAAAGCTTCCAGAAAGCACTATAATCCAAAATCTATAAAGTTCTAAAATCCATTCATGCATAATTATGTGTTTTGCATTTGTGTATAATTACATATTGATTCGTATTATTCGTCCTAAACATATTGCCTTCTGGAGGTGTTTTTATAACTACATATTTATTTTATGCAAGTGGACATCAAGGGTGGCCTTTAGATGCATGGGCCCAGTAGCAGCAGAGGACAAATATTATAAAACCCAGTGGCGACTTAGAACCCTCCATCTACAAGTCCTGGGAATGATTTGCTATGCATTACCTCATTCTCGGCCTAGGGAGAGGCCCATGAAGTAAATTAAGAATCGCCACAAGCCTGAGTGTACATTTGGAGTAAGGGAGCACTTTCACCTAACTGGTCTGTGCATGCACAGGAATGCAGTGCACATGTACCATGGATGGTATATCCCCTCCCCCCCCCAAATCTCTTGAATCTTTCTCCTCCACATTTCCATAGAGGCCATGCTGTGTTTGACCCTGTTTAGTTTAAATGTGTCCCCAAATGCCCATACACTAAATTAATAATACAGTAATGTCATGGTGAGCCTTAGTGACTGGTATATGAGTCCTGGGGACAGTGTCCTCTAGAATTAATGTCTTTCTCAGGGGGCTTGGTTAATTCTCAAGAGACTGGATAAATTACCTCAAGGAACACATATAATTCAAGGCTAGCCCCCTGTCTACCCTCTTTCTCATGTGCTCACCTGCCCTTTTGCTTTTTGCTGAGGTGAAGCAGCATATAAGCCCTCACTACAACCTGAGAGGTTGTCATGACCATGATCCTGGACTTAGCAGTTTCTAGAACCAGGAACCAAAATAAACCTCTTTCTTATAATTTACAGTCTGAGCTATTTTGTTAGAGCAACAGAAAATAAACTAGCAAAGATCTCTGTATCCTTGCCCAAATTTTCTTTCCTCTCTGGCCTGCCCCACATTCTAGGCTTTTGTATCTTCTAAATATAAATCCTGATACTTCCACCCCTGCCCAGAAATTTACCATGTTCTCCCACTCTCTAGTGAGTTCCCCACTAAGGGGATAGATAGCCAAAGAACTAGAACAGACCACAGTGGGTACAGAAAATCCTCTAAAGACCCATGTTTTATCTTTAAAACATATGCACATTTTTTCATTCTAATCTATAATTCACACTTATTAGATTTAATAAGAAGCTATGGTTAGAATGTTTCCACTTCTAGGAAAACAGGCTCTGTAAGCTAGTCTTATAGGTTTACAGAACCCTGGAATGCTACCTCTTCAAGCAGAGTCTGACACTCAGGTAGATGACAGGTCAGGCTGTGAACTCTGTAGCATATTCAAGATACCTTACACACTAGCACTTCCTACCAGAGAAAAATCACATACTTGTTTTAAAAAAGAATACATACTAGAAAAAAATAGTTTCATAAAACTATTTATGGGTTGATCAATATTTTTGAACTTTTAATAAAGCATGTTTCCTAAGAAGCCTTTCAGCCAAACCTGAAGCAACTATCAACTGAGACAGGAGTCTATGGAAACACCTAGTTGAAGGCAGGGAGCTGGGATCTTACGGAAACACCTTGCTAAAGGTAGGAGCTGGGATTTCATGGAAACACCCTGCTGAAGGAATGTCTCCTACCTCACGTTTACAAGCTCCTCTCCCTCTGTGTCCATTACCTGGGAACATCTTCCTACTTTCTCTATCTGGGAAACTCCTATTGGAAATCCAACCTCTTGCTCTTTGAAACCACCCCAGCCACCATCACTGGGAATAAATGTTTCCCAATACACAATCCGCAGCACTTTGAAAACCATGTCAAATTCCATCACTTATGGAAATCTTAGATTTTCTTCTTAGTCTTAGATCCAGCCAGATCACGCAGCATCTAGAGGTAGAAATCCTCTCTTACTCATCTGTAAACTCTCAGAGCCTAAGAAGGTTTACACTGGGAACCCTAAAAACACAGGTGGAATAGGGGAATGGTGCAAACCATCTTGCATGAATAAAATGTATTATGTGCCATCATATGCCATCTCTGCATCGCTGAAGGCAGGGCATGGATGCTGAAAAAAGGGGAGAACAATAATAAGTTGTGGGCAATAAACTCTAGTCTATGGAACAGCAGGTTGGAATGAGCAAAATGAACTCCTAGAGATGAAATTGTAAAGAGATTGCACAAGCAAAGAGTGTAACTCTTCACCCTCATGAGAGCTGGTGCCTCTATCCAGAGTGCTGGAATGTCAGCAAGAAAGACCTGGCTCTGTTTCAAAATGGGCAGAGCCAAATGGGATCAGAATACAAACGTTTGCATATTTCCTTGTGCCTGATGTAGAAGCCTCCTTCTCACCCAGGAGCTCAGGACAGATACATTCAATCACCCACAGTGCATCCAGTTTAAGTAGATTGAGCTGGCTCTGTTTTACAGAAATAAGTTACCAAGTCAAAACAGCTTATGATAGGCAAGGGGCAAACTCACTCCATCTGAGTTTTCCTCAACAGACTGCCTGTAACCCTTGGGCATCCTTAGGCAGTGACCACGCCTCTCATCCTTAGGCAGTGACCACGCCTCCCATCCTTAGGCAGTGACCACGCCTCTCATCCTTAGGCAGTGACCACGCCTCCCATCCTTAGGCAGTGACCACGCCTCTCATCCTTAGGCAGGTGCCCTACCTCTCTTCTACTTGACCTCTGAATGACATCACTACATAATTAAGATGGAGTAAGCTTTCAGCAAATTATCAGCATGTGGCAAGAACTTCTCTCTTTTAATCCTCTCAAAACCCGTGAAGTGGATATGATTGTTCTCATTTTACACATGAGAGAGCAGAGCTGAGAAAAGTTGAGTAGCTTTCTCAAGGCCACTCCACAAACATGCAGTATCGCTGAGTGAGAAGAGCAGTATGTTTGCAGCTAGATCTGAGGCCAAGAGGAGACCAAGATTTTCCCAAACTTTACCCTCCCCTTGACCTCTGCTCATGACCCCCTTCACATGTTCTTTTTTCTAACTGATATGGCAATGACTTAAAGGTTTGTGATTTGTTTGTTTTAATTTTTTATAGTTTTATAACATAACTAAGTTTTTCCATGTCATTAATCCTATCTTACAACTTAATTTCTCCAAGTCAGCAAACTTTATTAACATATTAACTGGATTTCTTAAGAGTCTTTTCCTTTTCAATAAGCTTGCAAGGCCTGCTCTATTTCTTTACACAAGCTCTACAGCTGAAACCATAAAGCTTACTACCCAGCCAGAGGCCGCCATGACGCACATAATGAGGCAGGCTTGCCAAAGCAGACCCTGCACAAGTAGGGACAGAAGAAGTCATCTTACTGTGTGACTTTTCTGGAACATGTTAGCCTAGCTACCTGGCCCTTCCTGGTGTACTTTTTGCACAAAAATAACTATAACTATGTAGCTGTTTTTGGGGAATCTTGAAGTTATCTTTGTTGTTTTTAGCTCATCATGGTGACAGGGTGAGGTATGTAAGTGTCCGTTCTGTTAGCAGGGAAGCCAAAGCTCAGAACTGCTCATGAAACTTCCCAAAGTCAACCACCCAGACACCAGCAAAGCCAGAAGCCACAAGAACAACAGCGTCTCCGATACTTAATTGAACTGTTCTGTAGTTCTACCCTACCCCAAATGCCCAGGAGCCTTTGCACCTCTTCTCCCTCACTGCCTCCCTCCTCCACTTCTCTCTGATTTGTGCTCTGCTCCAGGGCAGAATTTCCTCCTCACTGTCTGTCACTCGGACTCAAAACCAACAAGATTTCTTCTTCCATTCCTGTAGTCTGTGCTCTGTAAACTTAGAAAACAATTGCCCACACGACAGCAGCTGTCTTCTACATCTCTCACGATGAATCCCCCCACACCGCACACAAATACTTAATACAGTAGGATTCTGTCATGGAAGCAGATGCAGATTTAACAGGTATAGTGTGAGGTCAGAAGCCATTCATCATGAAAACTAACTAGACTAAAAGGAACAACACAGGAGGGAAGGTAGGAGTGGGGAGGATCGCCTGCCGTGCCACTTTACCAAAGTTCCTTTAGTGCCTCTCTGCTCTCATAGTAGTCCCTCCTGAGGAACACAAACACCCCTTTGCTCCACCCTTACCCACCCCAAGCCTTGTAGAAAACAGACACTGGAACACTTTCTAAGTATTGGCACCGTTTGGAAGACTCTACCTATGAAAGATTGTAAAAGTAGCCCAGCTGGCCGAAGAAAAAACAAGCTGTCACAGATACTGCAGGGGCGTGGCGCCTAAATCTGGTGGCGGCTTTCTGCGAGAGGTCCAAGGGTACTGCCTGGAATCCTCCAAGAAGGATCGCCAGCAACTGTCCTCTCCACGAAATAAAAACAATGTCCATCCCCCTAAAGGGAACGCTTCTAAACACCTGCAATTGGCCTTCTACCCAGACAGATTGGCAGCTGAAAAGTCAGGCCCCCACCAAGGCACTATGCAGTCACTAAAGAGGAAGAAAAGCTAGTAAGTGCCTAAACTATTCCGGGCGCAGGACTGCACTAGTTTTCTCTCTAAGGGAGACTGAAAGTGACCAAGGAAGCCTGTCCCTGCTACTGACTCCCAGCTTGGGACACTTTGGCCGGGAGTTTCTAGCTGAAAGGCGCGACCCAAGTACATGCACAGGTGGCTGGGGGTCCTGCCCGAAGCGCAGCCTTGTCCGGGACAGGAAGGTGTGTGGCCCTAGCGCCGCGCCAGACTCACCACATCCATGATCTGCAGGAGGCTCAGGGAGAAGTACACGGTGAGCGGCTGCGAGTCGTTGGCCACCGGCCTCTCCAGCGGGTTGTAGTTCTTGACCAGCTCCTTGTATAGCCTCCTCTGGAACTCGCCTTGCAGGGACACTTGGGAAGCAGAGCGCCCAGCGGGCCTCAGCACGCGGCCGCCACCCCACCCCAGAACAGCTCAGCCCCGCCGCCCGGCCGAAACCCGGGACCACTCGCCCGCCCGCCCGCCCGCCCGCCGCCGGAGCCTGCTCCCCGGAGCCCGCCGCGGAGAGTACGGCCGGAGCCGCGCTGCGGTTACCGTGCAGCAGCGCCGCGGCCAGAGCTAGCCAGATGCTTCCCCGCCCGCCGCACATGTCGCCGGAGCTGCCGCCGCGTCCCGCCGTCCGCCGGGGCCGAGATGCCGCTCCTGCCGCCTCCGCGCCTTTAAAGCGCAGCGCGCGCCCGCCGCCGCCGCGCGCCCCCACACGTGACAGCGCGCCCCCGCCTCGCGAGCGCTAGCTGGACCGCGCAGCTCGGTGGCCGCCCTGGGAACTGCATCCCAGAGTAGCTAGTCGATGATGGCCTCTGACCCTGGGCTACTTGCTCCTGCTATCAAATGTGTGCTGTACTCAAGTTAACAGTTTCCAGACCCAGTCCTCAAGGACTCCCTCCAGTGCCAGAATATGCGTCGCGGACTTAGGAAGTTTCTCCAGCCAGACAAGGTAGACCACGCAGGAATAAACCTGTGTCTTCCCTGCAAGACCCAGTGTTTTCAGTGACCAGCTGAATCTGGACTCCTTCCTGAGACTTTCTATGGAAGAGCTAAGCTAGGCAAATGTGTGGTGTGATATTCCCAGCAGAGAGCCTGAGCTAGTCTCGCTTTCTTTTTAAAACAGATTCAGAAAATCGAAACATTAACTCCAATCCCTTGCTGAAATGACAAGCCAAAACTTGATTCTGTGGGCCTTTTTGATTCAAAGAACAGTAAATGAACAAGAGGGGTTGAGGGAGACCAGCCACAGAGACCATGGTCCAGAGGCATCTTCCTTGCTGCCATTCTGGGCGGATGGTACTGATGAGAGTAGTCAGAAGTGAGTTAGGCTGTGTCCCATTTGTTCTCAGAAGTACAGAAAGACTACTCTGGATTCCATTAGAGGATTCTGTACTGTCTTCCCACAGACTCCATAACATCTGAGTCATAAGACTGTTGCTCCTATGGATTAGACAGTATGACACTAAGAATGAGGGACAGGCTTATCAAAAAGTGACTAAACTGGAAGGTACCCCAGTAGTGAGAAGGGGTTAGTGAGTCCAGCCACTTGGTTTGCAAGAGCAGTGGCATACAGTACCCTTGAATGAGTATCTTGAGGCACACCCATGTTGTTTACTGACAGGAGTATAAAGAGTTGATAAAGGTTTGACAGCTGCAGATTAAGAGCAAAGGGGGAAAAACTGTTTTTGGAGAAGGTTCATAAAAAAAAAAAAAAAAAAAAAAAAGGTAACTGGCCAGGGCTCCCATCAAAGGAGAACCAGTATTCCACATGGGAAGGGGACAGCAGGCAAAGGCATTTGGCGACAGATGGGTGTACATCTAGCTCCTGAGTACTCTTCATCCCATTTCCAACAGCGGAAACATCACAAAGTAGGCACTTGGTGAAGGAATGAGCTGTAGAGCATTAACTGCCAGGAAGATAGGAGAAAAGGAAAATAAAAACACCAGAGAAGGGGAAGCACACAACATCACCTAGAAGCAGAAAACCGTCCGCATTGGTGGTGGGATGAAAGTGCTCACTCCTCTACTCTCAGTCTGCAAGTGCCTAAGAGCCCTTGCTAGTGCTACAGAGGGATGAGCCTGAAAAACCTACTTCTCCTGAGTGTGGCCAAGTGGGACCATATTACAGAAACCATGACTACATTCTTACTGAGTTGGGAGTCACTTTTAAGAGCCCCAAATATACCACTAATGCTATGCCCTGTAAGATCAACAACCCAGAAAATAATCATCTTTGGGTGGGACAACTGGTCAATACCTGTTTATGTCCTGTGCTTGAGCAGACACCTGGAGGATATGCAAACAGTCCATTAACTGGGCTGCTCCTGGCTTCTGAGATGTTAGTATCCCTGTTACCAAAAAGTAGGACTGAAAGTCCCTAGTGTTCTCAATGAGACCCAGTTACTTTTGTTTGTGCAGTGTAAAATAATCTGAGCGTAGAGCCTACTCAGATATGTAGGCTCACTGCTTAATCCCATTCTCAGCGTAAAGAAAAGGTAAACAGACAAAACAGAAAAACAATGCATCCAAGTTTATGAAGACAACTGGAAAAGGCTCTAACACACTCCACAAGCTGATGTTGCTGCCACAGCCTAAGAAGAGCTGGACAGACTCAAGGATGGAAGTCTAGACTTCTAGTGCAGTCCAAGGAAACTGGACCTTGTGCGTATGAGAGACAGGAAGCAGGAATGAAGAGATCTTCATAAATCCACAGACTAAAACAAAATCCCTTTTCATGTAAGAGACTAGAAAACTTCTCTTGTGTCCCAGGAAAGAGAACCATGTTTTCTGCTTGAGCTACGGAAAGGGAGAGGATAACCCTGTAACCACCCACAGTGCATCAGCAGGCTTAGAGCGGATCTGGATATCAAGTGCCTGAGCTGTTTATATCCAAGGATTCCTCCTTTAGTGTGTGTCTGTTGTGGGGGCAGGGGTGAAGCTGTACAGCTTCCCACACAGGACTCCAAAAGAAAATCACAGAAAATTCAAATTGCAAAGTGGAAAGCAAGGCTGGAGGGGTGGCTCAGCAGTTAAGAGCACTGGCTGCTGTTTCAGAAGACCCAAGTTCAATCTCCAGAAGTCACATGGTACTTCAAAACTGTCAGTAACTCGAGCTCCAGGGATGTCTGATGCCCTGGTCTGGCCTCTTCAGGATCACATGCAGTGCATAGACAGACATACAGACATACATATACATGATAAATAGCAAGATAATTTTTTAAAGGAAAAATAAAAACATCCAAGTGAATCGACAACACATAAGAGGGGTCACAGTCAACCTTAAAGCCAACTTTACAACAAACTAATCAGGAAAGATGCTTAGGGTGATTTGAATGAAAATGGCTCCCATAGACTCATTGGGAGTGTCATTATTAGGAGGTGTGGCCTTGTTGGAGTAGGTGTGGCCTCATTGGAAGAAGTGTGTCACTGGAGATGGGTTGAGGTTTCAGAAGGTCAAGCCAGGGTCTTTCTCTTCCTGCTGCGTGCCAATACAGATGTAGAACTTTTAGCTACCTCTCTAGCACCATGTCTGTCCACATGCCGCCATGCTTCCTGCCTTGATGACAGTGGACTAAACATCTGAATGGTAAGCCAGCACCCATTAAGTGTTTCCCTTTATAAGAGCTGATGTAGTCATGTGTCTCTTCACAGCAACAGAAACTCTTAAGACAAAAGTCCAGCAATTTGAGATAATAGGATGATTGTTTTAAGCCTGTAAAATTAGGATATGTAAAATGATCAGATATATTGATCATAATGGACAATGATGATATACCCTTTGGCCTAACACTGCCAGGATGATTCCTCGCCTACCTTGGGGTAGGAGAATTGGAGTGGCTTTCCTGGATGAGCACCATCTTTTCTGGGTCTTTTAAGGATGCAGGGTCCTTTCATTAAGCAGAGAGACAATATTAGACAAAAGAAACATCCAAGAACAAATTCTGTAAACTTCCCACTGTTGACAAGAAACATCAAACCACAGGACCCCTTGGCCATAAATTTGACTGCTGCTATGTTTCCACTAAATTTTAAAGGATTTTTCATCTATTTCTATCTGGAAGAAAGAATGCTGTATAATTTTTACCTCTTAAAATTTCACTATCTAATTCTGGGGAAGAATGACAATAGCATCATGGAGTAAATTGGGAAGCAATCCCAACTCCTCAATATTCTCAAATCGACTGTAGAAGATATTATTTCTTCTTTGAACACTGACAAGACTGACAAATGAAGTTATACACCTTGAGTTTTCTTTATAGAATTTTGGAATTATTTTTATTAGCATAAGGTATATTTGTATGACATATTCCCTGATGCATGGAGATTTAATCAAGGACAACTTAGTGAAAATGAAGTCAGCTCTCTCCTTCCACCCTTATCAGGCCACCAGCCTTGTGTAGCCTTTCAGGCTCTCACTGAGCCTACGTTTGCGGGTTGTTTTGTTGTTGTTACTGTTGATGTTTAAGTTAAGAACAAAGTTTAACAGCTATAGAACAGTTCAGAGTTTCTATTTCATCCTGGAAAGGCTTTACAACCTGTAGTGTTTTGAGAATTGCACCTGTTTCATTTAAGTAATAGTTTATTTGCAGCATAGCACAACAGTGCCCTGCGATGCGGTCATCCCCTCTGCCAGCCATGTAGTCATAGTCCTTTTCATTCCTGCATCTAGTAATTTGTTTCCTCATTTTTGTTCTTAATTACATTTGGTGGGGTTTATCAGACTTATTGATCTTCCCAGATAACATTTTCTTTGTTAATTTTCTAACCTTTTTCTTTTATTGGTTTTCATCTCATGTTTACACATACTATAGATTTAATGTGCTTTTCTTACACAGTTCTTAATGAATACACTGAGATCATTGGGCTTAGATTTCCTTTAAAATGTGATGAAAGATACAAATTTCCATCGGAGAGCTGCCTCCATCCCTCCAGCTAATTTTGATGTTTCATAGTCATTACCTGCAAACCAAAACATTTTCTAATTTCCTTGTGCTACTCTGTTTTCCAACAAGTGATTCTTTTCCTTATGTATGATTCTCGGATGTTTCTAACAAATCTTCAGGGCCATCACACATTCTTTTGATTTCAACCCTTGTAACTATATTGACTTGTTTGGGGATCTGATATACGGCAAATGTTCTGTCTTGGAAAATATCTCATGTGTACCTGAAAAAGAAAAGAATATGTATTCTGAAGCTGTTGGATGCAAGAGTCCTATAAATGTCAGTTAGACAGGCCCTCAGGGTTCACCATGTATTCTGTTCTTTGCTAGGCTTTAAATTTCAAGGAAGTATCTTTAATGATGATTCTTAGTTCTGCCAGTTTTGCTTCAAAGGTTTTTAATTTTGTGTGTGTGTGTGTGTGTGTGTGTGTGTGTGTTGTACTAGTGAACTAGTCTATTTTATTTTGTAAGATAGTCCTCTTTAATTCTAATACTACTCCAAGGCTTGTATTCTCTTTAATATTGGTAAAGCTACATCACCTGTCTCATGCCTTCTGATTGCACAACACATCTTATTTAAATTTACTTCTATCTGAAACTCATGACTTTCTATCTAAAGTATGCCTGGGAGATCATATTCAGCTGATTTCTTCTGCTCTATTTCAATATCATTTACTGCTCAGCCCACTTACATTCAGTGAATCATTGGTGTCCCTAAGCTGATCATTCTGATATCTATTCTCTACTTGTTCAATTTGGTTTTGTACATCTATTCCTACTGTGCTGTCTTCTGTCATTGTCGTTGGTAATCAAAATTTCATATACTTGACTCAGTGAGATGGCTCACCAGGAGCCCTGTCATCAGGTTTGAAGACCCAAGGACCCACCCACATGGTGGAAGGAGAGAATGTATTCCCGCAACTTTTGCTTTGACCTCATATAGGTGCTGTCACACACACACACACACACACACACACACACTATAAATTAATGTAAAATTTAAAAATTATAGACATTTTCCTTTAGTTTTCAATGTTTTGTTTTTACAGCATTTACTAGATGGTTGCTCCATAGATTGTGTCCCACATTCTATCTTTGGTCATCTAGTGTGGTTACTGCTGAACTACTTCCTGGACAGTTAATGATGTCCAGTTATCATCATGTGTCTTATAACTACATTGTGGTAAACTGTACAATAGAATGTTGCCACTGTTTATTTAAGCAGTAAGTGTGAATGTTAAAAATAAAACTAATAAAAAGGGATAAGCATGTATCTTATTCCTATTAACTGAATGTGGGGTTCTTCATGTTTTCTGAGAGGCGTATTTCCATCTTATGTCCCTGACCCCACAGAATTGTCTTTGGAATTTAACATTAATGGTATCTTCTGATAAATGGATACTCTTAGTGTATACCAATTTATCAGACTTCCCAATACGTCTACACTTTTCTCTCCAGTTTCAAACCTATTTGCCTTCCCTAGGGTTGTGGAAAGATCACTCTGTATCTTCTTCTGGGAGCTTCATAGTTTTACTTTTCACACAGAGATTTCTCACTCATCTATAATTAATTTTATGCATTTTATAAACTATTATTAGGAGTAGAGATTCATTGTTTTCTGTTGATATTCCATCCACCCAGGTCACGTGATGAGAGAACCTTTTTCTACTCGTTCCTGTGTCACATTTGCGTATCAGACAACAGTCTGGGTTCTGTCTATATACTCACTATAATAGAATTTCATATCTGCTGGGGTGAATTTTTTGTCCTTTTTACTTCTTCAATGTTTCTGTCGACGTTCTTTTAGATTAATGTTAGTATTATATGACTCATTTCTCAGTACTTTCCCTAGAATTCTATTGAATTTTTGGACTAACTAATGTATGATTGATGTCCTTGAAACAGTGAACCCTCTAATCCATAAACATGATGCTTCCTTCCATTTAAATAGCTCTTCCCTATTTTCTCAAGACTTTGCTGTAGTTTTCAGTGTAAGTATTTTAGAAAGCTTTCATGAGAATTATTCATCAATAGTTACTGTCTTTCAATGTCATTATAGTAGCATATTTAATTTTCATTTATAAATGCTGCATTTCAGAAGTGTATTTGCTTTTGCACGTTAGTCATATATCCTCTAAAGCTCTAGATTCTCCAGTTAATCTTTATAGATTCTTTCAGTACATTGCACTTGTGCTCTCAGTATATTATTCTTCTTTTCCACTCTATTTCTTGGCCTCTTTTGAGGACTCTGACATGACCTAGGATCATCATATTCAGTTGAGTAGAAATGGTAGCACAGTACATCGTTTCCTTCCCATCTCAGGCAGAAGTCATTCAGTAACTTGCCATCTTCATTCCTTTGGTCTTCATTAATAGACTACAAAAATATTTAAAACATACACACTTAATTTTTTCATAGCTGTGAATTCTTAAAAATGAAATCACAGCACTAGCCTACTCCCTGTGGGACTTTGGGTGGCCTCTCTCCTGTTCCTAGCTACTGTCAGTGGCTGGCAGTCCTTGGTGTCCTTTGACTTGCGGGTGTATCATCCCATCTCTGGTGGTTGTATTAGAACCACCTAAGTGCCTTTCTCTTAACTTGATTACATTTTTAAAGACTCTGCTTTCAAATAAGATGACATTCAGCAGATACAGAACTTAGGCCCTTAACATATGTATCTGGGAGAATCATAGATCAACCCAGCAAATGAAACAGGAAAATATTTGCTATAGTTTCTGTTGCTCTGCTTCAGTTCTTCCCTTCTTTTCTTCTTCCCTTCCCTTCCCTTCCCTTCCCTTCCCTTCCCTTCCCTTCCCTTCCCTTCCCTTCCCTTCCCTTCCCTTCCCTTCCCTACCTTTCCCTTCCCTTCCTTCCTTTCTTTTTCTTTCAAATGATCGTTTTTACCACAAGTCCTTCATGGACTTGGGCTTGTTAGGTGGTCAGTCAAGAATATGTTGTGCATTTGTAAAGATCTGAGTTTGGGTCTCCAGCATCCATGTACAATTCAGGCACAGTGGCATACATTTGCCACCCCAGAGCTGCAGTGGGAGATCCACACACAGGATTCCTGGACCACATTAGCTAGCCAGCCTAGCCAAATTAATATGCTCCAGGTTCAGTGTAATCCTGTATCAAAAAATAAGGTAGAGAGTAATCAAGAAAAATACCTGACATCACCTTCATACCCCCCTATCTCTCTCTCTCTCTCTCTCTCTCTCTCTCTCTCTCTCTCTCTCTCTCTCTCTCTCTCACACACACACACACACACACACACACACACACACACACACACATCTATGGGCACATGTACAGACACCACACACTTGTTTTCAATTTAAAAAGAAATTTTCTTCTCTTCTATTTCAGCTAGAAAGTTTTACACTTTTTAAAAAATGAGTGAAATTAGAGTGTTGGTAAGCATCTATTATGATAATATGATAATATTGGTTATGTCTTTGTTTTTTTAAAAATCTATTTTTATATTTATGAGCGTTTGGCTTTCATATTCACTACACACACACCTGGTATCCTTGGAGGCCAGAAGAAGCATCAAATTTCCCAGAAGTAGAGTTACAGATAGCTGTGAGTCATCACTTAAGTGCATGAGACTGGACCTGCTTCCTCTGCACCCGCAGGGGGCTCTGAAGTCCCAAACCATCTCTCCAGCCCAAATTTTCTTTTCTCGCCTATCAATATGAAGTTTTCTGATGATTCATGAAGGCTGTGAAGGAGAGTGGTGCCTAGCCCACACCAGCTTCCAGGATCCCTTACCTGTCCAGACTTAGCTCCCGAGTCCCCCTTCTCCTCTTCCCAGCGAATTCTGTTTTCAACGTGATGACTGATAACAGCAAGGAGACAAGTTAGCACATGAAAGCAGCAGCTTTTTATTGTCACTCGGATTTTATATGCAGTCAGCCAGATCCCACAAACTACCTTTGCCACTACTCTTCAACTACACAGACCTGCAGCCTATAAACTGCCGATCAGCTTGCTGTAGGCATTAGGGATCAATCAGGCTAGTCATCAGTCATCTCTGATTAAAGTATTTTCAGAAGATTCATTTCATTTTTAATTTGTGTGTATGTGAGTGTGTATGTGTGAGTGTTTGTGTATAAATGAGTGTGTGTGTGTGTGGGGGGGGGGTGTGTGTGCTGTTACGTGCACATGACTGCAGTTGCCCACAGAGGTCAGAAGGTGTTGGATTTCCTAGAGCTGGAGTTATACAATGAGTATTAGTGAGTGTTTTTATAAGGCAAATCCCCCCTTATTATACGTCTGTTGATGTCTTTTTTCCATTCATGATGCAAATTTCAATGCGAAGGACATACAAATACACAGTCATTCACATCAAATGTCCTACTTAAAGAGGCATGATAAAGTAAATGTCCTTTTAAGATTAAGCCCAAATGATATTGGGTGTGGCAGAAGCCCCAAGTGGCTCGACTGGCCTCACAGAAGTGACTTCTGCTCTGGATTTTTATGGGGGTTCTCCTGCCCTTTTCATTAGTACTTTATTACTTAGTTGAAGATCCCCAAACAGTGTACTGCAGCTTATGGTGTTTTTTTTATATATATTTTTTCTCCTATCTCATTATACCTTTTTAACCTTAATATTTTCTGTTGGAGATGTCTGTGGAGTAAAGATTTTGTAGACTTTTTTCCTTTGGTACAGTTTGCCATTTCCATTTGACCTCTAGGTTTGCTTAAAATCAGGAGCTGAATCTATCAACTTGATCTGATTCAAATTTCCCTCAGAGAGAAAGATTGCTTCACGGATGCTGTTGAATTCACTGTCAGGAGGTACAGGCCTACTTATCTGTTTTCTTGTGAACAGAAGCCATAGGTTCTGGTTGGCAGTGTTTAAATTTTAATTTGTACATACTAAAATAATGATGATGCTTCAATTTCATAATTCTTTCTTTTAAATATATGCCTGCATCTGCCATTTAGACTCTAATCAGTGGTTTACATAGAAAAAAAGCAAGGCTGATGTTTCTTTTATTCACAAGACTTCAGAAGACTGAACCTATTCATTAATATCTGTAGGCATACATTTTTCCAACCTACTTTAAATAAATATTCAGTCTCTCCTCTAGCCCACCACCTACCAGAAGTAGTGGAAGAAAAAAGTTATTAGGACACAGGGGAAGTAGATCTGTTTAGAAATAGTTCTTTGGGGGTGGGTCCAATCTTCATTGTCAGGATATGAGCAGTTTGGTATAGTAGCAAACACCACACATGAACCAGCAAGAACAGTTCAATCCAGAAGAAACCACAAGGTTCACCAACAAGCCCGAGGCTGCAGAAGCAGCAAGAAACCAGAGGAACCTCAGGAGAAGTTCTTTGTGTGTTTCTCTCTATGGCATCAACAAAAACAGAGCTTAGTAATGCAATGTAAGGTAGACCAATACATGTGTGTTGTTAGTGAAGAGTAGAGAGGCAGAGCAAAGCAAACCGATTCTCAAACTCCCATGGGGTCATATTTATATTCCTTCTGAACATCATGCGTCCTTTCATGTGTTTGCTGTAGCAAAACATCCTTTCACCTGTGCCCCAGCAAAACTTCATTTGACATAACTGACTTTCCAAAGAAACCAGAAGTTTCCACTTCAACTATCCTGTAAGGCTAGCTAATTAGTATTAGTGTGTGTGTGTGTGTATGTGTGTGTGTGTGTGTGTGTGTGTCCATGTGTTCACATCCTGCATGCCTATCCATGTACAGGCATATCTCCAATTTCAGCTGAACAAGAATTCCAGATATCAACTGATGAAATGCATCTCCCTGGTTGCGTTGAGGCAGCAAATCTGATATCTTGGTTCAAGTTTCTGAAGATGTTGAGTCTTCTAAAGCCAGTTTTGGCTCAAGGGCTCCCTGTGTCCCTGAACCTTTCTGCATAGCAGGCTAGGGCCCTCCCATGTGAGCTTCCGTCCCACCTCCTTTGACATGAAGGCATACACAGCAGTCTGGGCATTCTTCCATGTCTCTGTGACTCTGTCTCTATTTTCTCACACACAGTCATTTTCTCCACCCTGTGCACTTTTAATGCTGTCTTGGCAGATCTGCAGTTGCACAAACATCAATATGAACTCACATATTTGTGCCTATGTGATCTGTTTGATTACAGTCATTATCTTTACTGCTCTTCACATTGCCTAGTGTCTGGTGAGTGAGTGACCCTTTCAGTGAGCTCCAAGGTCCTTTAAAAAGGGCCCGTTGGTCCATGCTTTTACTCTCTGCTAGATATTCTGAGCTCATCCGTTCATCTTGTACATTTCTGGCCCTACACCAGGAATCAGTCATTTCAGCCATTTCTCTTAAACTCTCATTTTCCTTAGCTGGCTGTAAATGCTATTTTTAGACCTCTTTCATGAATAGTTTGAAGATTACCTATCTCCCTGTCTATCATCTCAACTATGTACGTATCACTGTGGTGAAATATCTCATGAGATCAAATCCAGGGCCAAAGACTTTCAACTTAAACTTTTCAATCTTCAATGTGCAGCTCCAGCAATTCCTGGTTCTCAAAGGGTATGGAATAATCAAATTGAAGTAATACATACTGCTCATTGACTTTATGTCCCATTCCAAGCAGAGCTCAGTCAGAATAGCAACAGTGATGGCACTGCCAGAACAACAACTGACACATGGTTTAAATGTACTTTTAAATATTTAACTTTTAAGATTACAATTGCAACATTTCCCCCCCCCTTCCCTTTTCTCCTTCTTAAACCTCCTTGCTATCTTTTAAATTTATGGTGTCTGTTTTCATTATGCATGTATGTATAGACATATATATTTATGAATACAAACATGTAACCTGCTTCGTCTGTATACTGTTACTGACATGGATATTTTCAGGGCTGACAATTTGCTATTGGATAAACAGTAGGTGTGCTCTTTCCTGCTTTTGGCATTTCTTAGTTGTAGTTCTTTGCATAGGGTTAAGGCCACCTAGACTTTCCCCAGCCACTTTAACAAGTCTACTGTTGTTGTCCTTGTTCAGCTTATGTGTAGGTAGTCAAGTTAGAGAAAGTTTATGGGTGTAGCTTCTGACATTCCTAGGAGACACAGTCTCACAACAAACTCCCTGATCCTCTGGCTCTTACAATGGTTCCATCCCCTCTTCTGCAATGATCCCTGAGCCATAGGTATGGGATTTGTTTTGTAGATATATCAACTGGGACTGGGCTCCATAACCCTTCATTTTAATTGACTGTAGTTTTCTGTAATTGTCACTGTCTGTTGCAAAGAGAATAGTAAAGGTCTTTGTCTGTTTCAAAGAGAGTTTTCCTTAATAAGGGGTGAGTACTACACTTTTCTTAGAGTATAAAGACAAATATTTAGAATGGAGATAGAGATTATGCTAGTTTAGTAAGGTACTGACTGTAGGTTCCACTCCAAGTTCTATTCCTTCACTAGCACTGGGTAGTTGGCTAGGTTTACAGTACCAGGCATGATTTGCCTCTTGTTGAGTGGGTCGTAACTCCAATTAGAGAGCTATTGGTTACCACCAAGGTATGTGTGCCACTAGGGCACCCTTAGGGTTGTCATGCCACCGTGGTTATTGATGTGCAGCATAAGCTTCCCAGCTGGGTAGGGCTATTGGTTTCTTCTCTCCTTTAGAAGTGTACATGATGACTTCTGGTACCACAAATGCTAGTTCTCAGGGAGGAGGCTTTCAGATCAGTTACAGCCCAGGGTTCTGTGTCTGAAATACATGATGTCTTGGCAATAGGGACTTACCTCTACCTCGGACTGAGGGTAAACCAAGGAAATAGAAATAGCTTGTAATGCCTTGGGAATCTCTTGAACAACCCCAACTAACAACTCAAAAGAGATTTAGATAGTCTGGTTTTCAGAAGGAGCACTATCAGCCCAGATGGGAAATTTTCATTTAAAATATGTATGTATATTTACACATGGACTTACATGTATTATAGGCATTGTGGGTGGGTACATACTTGGTAGAATTATTCCTTATGACTTTTTCAGATATCCTTGCTCTTTATTCTGTACTTGTCACCCTTCCCTAGCTAAAGACTCCCTTTTTTTCATTTTCCTCTTTAGATTACTTGTGCTCTGCTATTCCCCCTTTCTATTGGTCCCTTACCCCCTACTCCAGCAGTGGTCACTTGTATATTTTCTACTTTCTGCAGTTACTCTTGATTATGTGCTCATCTGGAGATTTGGAGCATGTAGTTTCTGATAAGAGGGAAATGCAATGCCTGTCTTTCTGGGTCTGGGTTGCTTCATTCAATATGATTTTTTTATCTTGTTCCATCCATTTACCTGAAAGGTCAATAGTTTCATTTTTCTTTACAGCTTTATAGTATTCCTTAGTGTATAAGTACCACATAAATTTGCCTTTTAATATGATTTTCCATTCTCTCTCTCTCTCTCTCTCTCTCTCTCTCTCTCTCTCATTTTAAAACCTTTCATTAATGGACAATGTGGAGAGAGAGAGAGAGAGAGAGAGAGAGAGAGAGAGAGAGAAACTTTGGAGTACTTGGCCATCATGGGACGTCTTTGTCACAGCCTTCTCCTTAAGGCTCTGAGACTGAGGTGGAAAAGGAGGCGCGACGATTTTAGGGAGCAGAGGGGAAGGAACACTGGAGTATTCCTCCGGCGTCTTCCAGGCACAGCAGGACGGATGCACATATGAAGCATGGCGACTTTGATAGGGAACTCAAAACCAGCACACACACAAACCAGACAAATTCCAAGTAAGATGGGACGTGGGAACAAATTTTCACCTCTAACCAAGAATTTATTCGCAAATGATATCTGGTGGAAAAGTAAAAATCAATTTTCTCCAATAGAGTGTCACTGGGTCTATCAATAACACTCCAGGGCAGTGTCCAGGAGCAGTTGGGTAACACAAAATGGGCTCCATGTTTATTTGTTTAGTTTCCTTTGTTTTTCCTTTTTGTTTGTTTGTTGTTATTGTTGGTTTTTTGTGTGTATGTGTCTTTTGGTTTTGGTGGGTTTTGCTGACTAGTTTTTCTTTGTTTTACTTTCATCTTTACTTCTTTGGTTTTTAAGGTTAGGGGTTGTTTGTCTTGTTTGTTCGTTTTAAAAATACTCTTATCATTCTTTAATCTTCACTTACAGTCCAGACACTACTTCTTCCTAGGCCACCCACTGACTCTCCCCATCCCATACACCCCCATCTCCAAGAAGATGTCCCCATCTCTCTCACTCCCACCCACCAGACCTCCCCACTCCCTGGGGCCTCAAGTCTCTCAAGGGTTAGGTGCATCTCCTCTGACTGAGTTGGGGGGCCTCATATCAGCTGGTGTATGCTTCCTGGCTGGTGGCTTAGTGTCTGAGTGTTCCCAGAGGTCCAGGTTTCCCTCCAGAATAAGATGGTAAGACCCTATTTATGAAGACACCAGATTATTTAGCAATAGAACATGGAAAAATCAAGCTTGTGCCAAAGAATCATCCCCAGCTAGTTTTCATAGCGATGAAGGGGCTAGGTAAGCTTCCAGAGCAGAGAAGTAATCCTTAATCTCATGCAGTTGTGAGCTCAGAGAGCTGCTTTAATATGGGTGCAATAGTGGCATGAATGTTATGTAAGGAGCCATTCTCTGTGTTTTTTTTTTTTTAATTTTATTTTTGGATATTTACTTTATATACATTTCAAATGTTTTCCCCTTTGAAAACCCCCTATTCCATTCCCCCTCCCCCTGCCTCTATGAAGGTGCTCCCCCACCCACCCACCCACTTCTGTCTTCCCTCCCTGGCATTCCCCTTCACTGGGGCATCTAACACCCTCAGGCTCAAGGGCCTCTCCTCCCACTGATGGCCAACAAGGCCCTCCTCTGCCACATATGTGGCCAGCACCATGGGTCCCTCCATGTGTATTCTTTGGTTGGTGGTCCAGTCTCTGGGAGCTCCAGGGCAGTCTGGCCAGTTGACACTGTTGCTCCCTCCATGGGGCTGCAAACCCCCTCAGCTCCTTCAGTCCCTTCTCCAACTCCTCCATCTAGGACTCCACGCTCAGTCCAATGGTTGGCTGTGAGCATCTGCCTCTGTACTTGTCAGGCTCTGCCTGAGCCTCTCAGGAGACAGCTTATCATAGTTCGTTTGTTCATTTTTTTAAAGAAAGAAAGAACATGAAGTTTAGTGGGTATGGAGGTGTGAAGGAGTTTAGTTGTGGAGAGAGAGGAATATGATCAAGATAAAATGTATAAAAAATAATAAAAAAGGAAAAAAGGCATTGGAGGAGTTGAGATGGCTCAGACGGCAACACATGCTGCCGTGTCCATGTAGCAAGCAAAGTTCCATCCCAGCGACTCACAGGGTAAAAGGAGAGAACTGAGTCCAGCAAGTTGTGTGATCCTCACGTTCATCCATGACATGTGTACACATGCACGCACACGCACACACGCTCACACACACGCACGCGCACACGCACATGCACGCACACACACAGGCACACACGCACACACGCGCACGCACACGCACATACACGCGCACATGCACACACACACAGGCACACGCACACACACGTGCACACGCACACGCACACACACACACACACACACAAGGGGGAGGCAGACAGGGAGGGAGGGAGGGAGGACAGGGAAGGAGGGAAGGGGAGGGAGGGAGGGAGAGAGGGAGGGAGTATTTAACTAGTCAATAGAACAGAAGCTTTTCAACCTGTGGGTCTAGACCCCAAAGGATCCCTTCACTCAGATTGCCTAAGACCATCAGAAAACACAGATATTTACATTACAATTCATAACAGTAGCAGAAGTATGGTTATGAATTAGCAATGAAAATAATTTTGTTGTTAGGGCTTACCACAACATGAGGAATTGTATTACGGTGTTGCAGCACTGTGAAGTTTGAGAATCACTCCAATAGACGGTCTTTATCGCCAAACCCTAACATCAACACGATCTTAGAGATAGAAGAACATATATTTGAGTTCAATTTAAATTTTGTTTGGCAAAGAAAGAGCCTGTTGCCCATTTTGCTGCAGGCTTTTTCAACTTCATGGCAGAATTGATGGTCTGGTGAACCTTTAAGACACTCTTTCCCCAATAAAACTAGTTCTTGGCTTTGCTTCTGTTGTAAAATAAAACAAAGAAACCCTTTAACTGTCTGTTGTCAAAGCATCTAGCCGTTGCATGCTGTGTTCTCAGCCTACCATCTGCCTCCTGAGCTTCTGCGGGGAGGAAGGCACATTTCATAATCTCCTTTGGTATCTGCACCCATGTTTCTCTGGTAATATTATCTAAGGCTCATTCTCCATCCATCCATATGAAAAACTGTTCCCTAAGTTTTCTGCATACTGCTGACTGATTGTTCCCTCTCTACTTGAAAGTCACTTCACCCAGACATAAAGTCTTGGGCTCATTTACTTAAAAACCTAGTATATTGAAATATATTTCTCTTCTTCTGGCACAAAATTTAGCTCTTGAAAGGTCTGATTGTAATATAATCTCCTTCCTTCCTTTCTATTATATATTCTTTGTTTGTTTTTTTATCTGGATCCTCAAAGAGCATTTTTCTTTTAGTTTAAAGTTGACCATTTCAGCCACATATCCCCAAACAGCTCTGAGATGAATTTCCAAGGGGTGCAGAAGTCTTCTTTCTAGGACTTCAAGGCTTTAGGGCTTGTTAATGTGTATGTCTGTGCTATTTCTTTTATTCCTTTGTTTTGGGTTTCTCTTTTGGTCTGTATGCTTTTGGTTTGTCTTGTTTTTAGCTAGTAGAGTAAGCAGTTTTCCACATTATCAACTTTCTCTCAACTCCTTGATACAACTTCTTTTAAAATATCCTTCTGTTCTGCATTTTTTCATAGGAGGGTGGTATTGTTGTGATTATCTGTATTTGTCATTTGGCTATTTATAAAATGATATTCTTTTTAGATGTCTCATCCCTGAGTCCTGGCACCTAATTTATGTTATCTCATCTTTTCTATTTCCTTAGTAGACAGTTTAAAGCACTAGGATATGGGTTTCAGGAGCTGATATATTTTAATTCTCTCTCTAAAATTCAAACATGTACTTTTGTTACCTTTCTCTTATCCTTTTTACTGTATTTTCCCTACAGGAAAATCTTTTTGTATGCCCTCAATACTTTCCAACACTGACTCTATCTGACTCTATCTATTGGTTCTTTCAATCCTTTGATGTGGAAGCGTGGCCTTGAGTT
The DNA here is from genome assembly GCA_028551405.1 of Uromys caudimaculatus. NCBI lineage: Eukaryota > Metazoa > Chordata > Mammalia > Rodentia > Muridae > Uromys > Uromys caudimaculatus. The sequence goes on along the minus strand of CM052703.1, from coordinate 126,532,696 downwards.
CCAGAGAGCAAGGGTTGGGGTTCATAGACTCTGACATGGCCAAACTGTGGTCCTCAGAGCCCTTTCACGGTAGCTTTTGATTAGCATGGGGGGTTTCTTGGAAGGAGAGAGTGAAACTTACAGGTCTTGGTGTGAAGGGCCTACTCCCTATCCCAATACCTCTTCAGCATCTTCATTGTCTACCTGTTTAACTCTGCATGACAACAATATTACAAAGGCCAAAATTCAACAGAGATCTCCATGGAAGTACAGACTACTGAATTCCATATTGTTCTAGCTCATTCTCAATAACTATGTAGTTTGCCCTCCTGACTGTCTACCATAACCATCTAATGCAGAGGCAGCACCCTGACAAAAGCTGCCAACCAGATCCAGGGAAGACTACACACACACACACTCACACATACTCTCTCTCTCTCTCTCTCTCTCTCTCTCTCTCTCTCTCTCTCATACACACACACACACACACACACACTCACACACAAAGGCACACACATACATACACACACATACACTCACCAAATGCTCTTCTTTTGATTGGAATGCCAACAGCTGTTGGGTTTTTGTTTGTTTGCTTGCTTGTTTTTGGTTTTGGTTTGTTTCTTTTTTTCTTTTTTGAGACAAGATAGAAAATTTGACATTTGGAATTTTGAACGATTCAGACTCTCTTCCTGCCCTGTCTTAGTACACTCTTTATTGATATTATAACTGTACTGGCTGATTTTG
>CM052703.1:126524470-126526970 GCA_028551405.1 Uromys caudimaculatus | reverse complement strand
AACAGCATTCTTCTGTGGTCCCTGCTTTTATTCCTGTCTCCAGGTTCCTGCTTTGACTTCCATCAGTGATAAAATGATACGTGCTAATGTAAAATGAAATAAACCTTTTACTCCTCAAGTTGCCTTTGTTCATGCTGTTTATTGCAATAGCAAAAAGCTTTTGTTGACTCCCTCCTACTATGATTATACAGAGACTGATGCCAACACTTTCTGAGTTATTTTAGAATTTTGCTTCTGTTGTTTTCTGAGTTTAGTATTCTCTAGATTACAAGGAATTCGATCAAATTTACATGTGGCTAATGTCTAAGAAGTTTTCCCAATTTATATACCCTTCTCTAAATGAAAGCCAGACACCATGAGTGCTAATACCACTTGCTTCCTAATTGGGCAAAAATGTAACATGAATTTATAGGTTAACAGAATATGCATACAATCATCTATACCCCAATGAATAGTGGTTTCTGCCCTTTCTATTTCCCTTAGAGAAACATGTGCTTTCTCTATCCCCCTCAGTCTGCTTTTATGCCAAGCCAAGAGTCATGTACTCTCTCATTAGTTATCACTAGTTCAAGCTATTATTGAGATGCTCTGGTACCCTATTCAGCTCTGCATAAAATGAAGGGTCAATTTCATTTGCATCATCTGAAATAAAAGGATCTTAGCCATCATATTGCTTCCAGAAAAAGAAAACGTTCTGTCTGTAAGATTGCAAGGGCTTCTCAACATTGACCTGCCTATTTTTCAAATAAGATTGGAGGGGAATTGGTGTACTTTCTGGAATGGATTAATCAGAAATAACTGGGATAAGAATGGAATTGTCAAGAGCCAAGTCCATAGGCATGGGTAAGTGTAAATTAGTTTCACATTGGGAACCAATCTCAGGGATACTATCTTAGGAAACACTGACCTTCCCCTCCATTGGCTAGGAGCTGCTTCTCCAGACACTAAAAGGAGAGAGTAGTGAAGGATTAGGCAATCTTCCATCAGTCTTGTTTTGCTTTACAGGTGGGGAAGGAAGCCTCCAAGATTCCCTTGAGATACCATTGGTTTGCCTTCTGGACAACTGGAACAAGCTAAACTCCAAAGTGCATAAGAAGAACACTTTAATTTGTCCTCAATTCATGCATAGCCAGAGAAATAAGAAGGAAAACAGAAGGCAAATCTTTGGTTTTGAAGGATGGTGTTAATTAAAGATACTTGGGCTGTAAGAGGAACTGTAATGGACCAGGTACCAGACTCCTGAAGCCAAAGGCTTCACAAGTGAAGCAAGTCAACAGAATTCAGGAAATGGTAAGCCACTTCACAAGTAAATGTAGAAATTACACTACTCAGTCCAGCTTGTCCCTGGTATAGACTATTCTACACTATCAAGAAAAACAAAGGGGAGGAAATCAGGATGTATTAAGAGCCAAGCCATCTGACTGAGCTTTCCCCAGGGCAGACTAGACCATACTAGGTGTTTCTTGTCATAGGCTGCAGCTGCCCCTCCAAATGGGCTAGAGAATGTGGGTAAGAGAAGGCAAAGCTCAAGGCTTCTCTATATTTACTCCTCCATCTCAAACTAGTTCTAAAATTCTCCTGAAGTGCCTCTTCAGCTGCCTTTTAAGACACTGAAAACATTGGTCCCTCAGACACCTGATCAATCACTTTCCCTGGGGAAAACAAACCTCTTACACAACTTGATCTCTTGCATAATGTATGTGTGTGGGTATTTATCAAGGCTTTTTTTGTTGCTTCTATATTACCTGCCTCCATCTGGTAGGGACCGCCTAACTGACTGGCTATACAGCTTTCAAACAGCTGGTGATCCTATTTGATCGTGGGTGTTCACTGTCATCCCTGGCATTATAAAGTTAAAAGAAATCATAAGATGGCCTCTTAAACAACATGTCTATCTCTCAGGATATTGTAAAAGAGAAGAAAATGCTTTCAATCTTTTGTTAGTCCCTGTCAGATCTTGTGTGGGATCTAGGAAGACAAGCATGTTGAGAGCAGTGCAGGGATGGGGGCCTGGTTTATAAAGCTTTGAGGGAAGAAAAAACTCTACTGAGGCCATTTATATGATACTTTGTGTTAAGAATCTGTAGTGTCGGTCAGTAGCCAACGAGCACCGGAGAGGGGTGCCCTCCCAGGAGCCTAGAAAGGCCGTGACTGGGGTTAAGGGGAACAACACCTCTCACCCAGACCCACCCGGATCTGCCAGGATCCAGGGCCTTAGAACACGGGGACAGAAAACTGTGAACTTTCCGGTTTACACTTATGCCTGGGGACCCCTGCCTGAGCCAGTAGGAGACCTTAGCCAACAAGCACCATAGAAAGGTAACCTCCCAGGAGCTTGGAAGGGCCGTGAGTGGGGTTGAGGGGAGCAGCACCTCTCACCCAGACCCACCCGGATCTGCTGGGATCCGGGGCCTGAGAACCCAGGGACAGAAAAACTCCGAAACTTCCGGATTTCACCAGTGGGTGGAAACCTCTGCCTGGGCCACGAGGAGTCGGTAGC
>CM052703.1:126489281-126523970 GCA_028551405.1 Uromys caudimaculatus | reverse complement strand
AAGGCCCTTGAGCCTGAGGGTGTTAGAGGCCCCAGTAAAGGGGAATGTCAAGGTGGGAATAGGGGCATGGGTGTGCGGGTGGGTGGGAGGTGGAATTCCCTCATAGAGGGGCGGAGGGGGAGGGATTAGGGGGTTTCCAAAGAGGAGACCTAGAAAAGGGGAAACATTGGAAATGTAAATAAAGTATCAAAAAAAATTAATTCACAATGTATTTAATGAATTGTGAACATCCATTATTTAGGGTATTTGGTCAGTCAATATGTTACCAGCATCCATCCCTCCACCCTGTATCCCATATGGAATTTTATATTTGTGATGGGTGAGATGTATTTGTCAGTTTGGGGACTCGATTTAATCAGTTATTTATAAAGAAATATATTTGTGGGGAAATTGTATAAGTTTTTGTGCAGCTAAAAGAATAAAGTAGAGCTTGTCATTTAAAAACAAAATACAAAACAGAATCCCCTCTGTAAAAGAAAAAAGAAAAAAAAGAAAGTAGCACCTTGGTTATCAAAGGCAAGCTGCAGCCCGTAGAAAGGATCCTGTTTGTCAACTTAGATCTAGTTAAGTAATTCCAGCAGAACCTGTATAAGAGGTTCATAGATTCCTAGTTCTTAGGAAGTCCCATACTCAGCATTCACATCCAGAATAGGTGAGGTTAAGAGCCTTGCTGAGAAGCACTCCTACTTAAGTAACCATGAGAAAATCTGTTACATAAAGAAAAAGCCCAAAAGATCATTCTGTCCATACTTCTTGTAATGAAAGTAATCTTTGGCTTCTGGTAAGAAGACAAACTCAAGAGTAAAAATAGAAAGATAAATTGTTGATTAACAGTTCAGATATCTATAGCAAGGAGCCATATATTATGTGAGAGGCCATGTGCTCTTAACTTATGAAGAAAAAGCTGGTGGTGTCATTCTCCCATGAGGTGACAGAGTTAGGATGTTGAGTTGCATTCAGCAAAAAGACAAGTGAGCCAAATAGAAACGTGGGGAGAATGGAGCCCAATGGATGCCAGGGTGGCATCTCAAAACACATATAGGGAATGTCCTCAGAATCCTACATGGTTTGGCACATCATGGTAAGTTTCATTTAAGAGCCTTATCAGAGAGGATGAAATGATAATCTAAGAAATTAAAAGAGTAAACAAAATAGGCAAAATTCTTCCACTGTAAATACCATGATCAGCTACCTTAGTCTGTTCATAAGCAGGCTTCCCTGAGATATATGCCCCTCGGGTAAATATGGGAGAATCTTGGACAAACTGGGTAGTTGGCCAATTGTAGACCTTGCCAAAGATTTAGATTCAAGCAGCAATGGTTTAAACACAGGCAGGAAACTTGTTAGCTCACAATATCAAACTATGGTGAAGAAAGACTTGAGGCCCAGTCCATAACATCCCAGAAAAGCAATGTGCATTTCTGGGGGCTCCTGCCTTGAACTTCCAGGGCTTTCTTTTCTCTCTCAGTATGAAAAGATTTGGGAAAACATTCAAGCCAGCCTCTTCCCAGATGTTCTCATATCAATGCTCCACATTTGAATTAGGTAGCTTTCTAAGTCCCTCCTTTATTTGAGTGTTATCTAAAATTATTGCTTTCCATGAAGAAACAGAACAAACTTATAACTCCCTTAGCTTCCTTAACATGGCAATCATAATCTCAAAAAATGAAGATGCTGGTGTTATAGCCCTTCAGGGTTGATGGTCTAAGTTAGTGACTCTCAACCTTCCTAATGCTGTGACCCATTAGTACAGTTGTTCATGTTGTGGTAGTCCCCAACCATAAGATGATTTGTTGCTACTTCATAACTGTAATTTTGTTATTGTTATGAACCATAACATAAATATCTGATACATAGGATATCTGATATGCAACTCCTAAGGAGGTCATAACACACAGATTGAGAACTGCTGATTTAAATGGTTCCAATTAGCAGATAATTCCAATATGCAGAGCCATAGATCTGCTTCTATACATTCTGCCAGAGTGGTCCTGAGATTTGAAAGGGGAAGTTTAATATTATGAAATATTACATGGATGCATTCATCCTAGATAAGTCAACAGAATACTCTTTTCAAACTTTGTTACTTAGATGAAGCCTGCTTGTCTTATCTTGTCTAGACTGAAGAGGTTCTAGTGATAAAACTTCATTAATTTGCTACTGCCCCTATTGCCATTTTATGTATCAAATCTTCCCATAAGCTTTTGTCAACATAGAGAATAGGACAATGATGACCAGAACCTTGGAAGGACACAAATGAATAATGGGAAAAGGAAGCGTAACAGGAAGGTACAGAGTACAGTTGAATAGAAGGAATAACTTTTTGAATTTCTTTAGTATTGCAGAACACTATAGTTAATAACAATTACATGAATATCTCAAAAGGGCTAACAACTGTTTGAATGTTCTCAACACCAAAGTATAAATTTACAGGTAGGTTAATTACCCTGATCATGTATTGCAACATAACATCTACCATACTAATATGTACAATTAGTGTGAAGCAATTAAACAATATAGTAAAATATTGTTAAATCTCAGAACTTTGGTACCAAACATATGTACACACACTCACACACATGTACATATATGTACATGAACACACAGATGCACAGTTAGTCTGGCTATGAAATCTACCAGTTGATTTTTAATACAAAATAACACTTGGGTGTGCTGTCCTAATAACTAAAATGGCGATGATAATACATGTGATTGATAACATATAAGACGCAAAGTATATGTGACTGATACTAAATGCATTGTCAATACCTTATGTATTAGTCCTGAATGGACTTCCTAAAATAAGTGGATATTCCAACCCTAGCCAGAAATGTTCTGGGTCTTCTCAGCCTCGCTTGCATGAGAGTTCTCCGACATCCCCAGTTCACATCTTTAAGGCATTATGACTGTATTTCTTAATTCTCAGAACTTAGTCACAGAAAGTTTGGATCAAAGCCAGTGTTTCCAGAGGGAATAACTGTGGTTTTAATATTCTGTAGATGCTAAGCCAGGATTTGTATGCAAACACAGTGTTTACTATTATGACTCTGCAGATTTCACTATCCATGACTGATAGACATTCAAATCCCATGGCTTGGCAGTTCTTTGATGACATAATAATAATGTACCATTTTGATGACTGATACACAGAAAGTGTCAATCTGAGCTATGCCTACTATACAGTTGATAACAAATCTATACCTAGGAGCAGCATTGATGTGTTTGGTCATAACTAGTTAAGGCTGAATCTGTCACGCAAGACTCAAGTACATGAGGCTCCTTCCAAGGCTTTACTTCTGGAATACCATCTCACTGAAGAAAAGGCCACCACCAGGACATATGGAATTATTTATCCTTTTAAAATATACTGTATCCTGGTAGGTAATAATTTGTATAGTTAAGGATTTGGACAGCAAGCATAGAATAAGATAATGTTTTCTGATTAACTCAGGAATTCTTAGATTTAATGAAAAGATGGTTTTGATATCTCACAATTTGGCAATTTTTAATACAGAAACAATAAATCATAAAACCACAGAAATTTATTGAACAATATGAAGGGAATGCCAAGATATTGCAAGGCAAGGAACAAACAAAAATCCCAACAAAACCAACCAACCAACCAACCAACCAAACGAACAAACAAACAAACAAAAAGCACTTGACAAAAAAGAGAGAATTCTAGAGATCTTTCCCAGGAACACACAGGAGTCGGGAAGGTCAACCTGGCCTAACCACGGTCTTTGTTTAGCTTCTGTACACCTGACCTTGGGAGGAACACTTCATTGGCTCACTAGCCCCACACAGTTCTGTCTTCCCAAATTTGACCTTTGTGATAAATCTTGGTGCTGAGCAGAGAAGCCAAATATTAGGGAAACTGATTGTGAGGTGCTACTGCTGCTTATGGCCAGGAGAGAACAAAAGGGAACCCTGGTTTCCATACTTAATGCATTTTTCCCTTCAAGTTTCTTGACATATTCCCCACTATCTATTTTTCTTGGTTTTCTATATGCATTAAATATTGTTTTGTAAGTGAAACAGAAGCCGGGCCATAACAAATGTTCAGGTAAGTTAACTATGACTGCAAGTCAAATGTAGTAGTCATAGCAGCCATCTGGGACATACTTTGAAGCAACATATTAAAATTCTTCCAAAGCACAACCAAAGCATATACCTCTAAATGAATAATGCTCCATGATGATTTAATGAGGGCTTCTTTGCATTTCTTCCTTATTTTGCCATCCAAGTACACATACTCAGTACTATAAGTCTATTTTTTCAAATTGCCGTTATTTAGCTAACTTTTGGTTCCTCCTTCTCTTTCTCATAATTGATCTATTAAAGAATCTGGGCTTCTCTGCCTGTGGTCTTTCCTCCTGTGTTGGTTACAAATGCATTTTGCAGCTCAATATAATCCCCTGCCTTGTCTACAGTCTACAAAAGGACAGCTGGATCCAGAGGCTCAGTTGGCCTTGGATTAAACCCATCTGACAACACTGCTAGTTGTGCTTTGGCCTCTCAAAATTATTGTAGCTAGATTATTGTCCTTTTCTGTTTCTAAATTCACTAATGATACTAGATTGAACCTTACAAAAAGTCAATATAGATATGTTACAATTTTGGTTTTATTATTTTAAATGCATTAAATATGTTTTATGGCTCCAGAATATGATCTATTTTGGTAAAGGTAAGTATATAAAATTGGAAGACTGTGTATTCTGCTATTGTTGAATGAAGTATTCTATAAATGTCAATTAGGTGCAGTTGATTGATGGTGGCATTCAATTCATTTCTGTCCTCGCTGATTTTCTCACTGCTGGATCAGTCCATTACTAACAATATTAGAGTTTCCAGCCAGAATAGCAGACTCATCTTTTTCTCCTTGAAGTTCAGTCAACGTTTGTTTCATGTGTTTTGGCAGTGCTGCAAACAACATGTAGTTTAAATTAGGTAAATTAGACCCTTTGTAATGATATATTATCCTTTTTATACTTGATCATTTTCTTTGTTCTAAGGTTGGCGTCTGAAATTAATATAGCTACTCCATTTGTTTTTTTTTTTATGTTTTAATAATCCATTTACTAATTCGTGGAGAATTTCATACAGTGTATTTTGATCATATTCATCCCCTCCCCTAACTCCTGCAAGATCCATTCCAACTCTCTACACACCCACCTGTGTTTTCTCCCCCTCTCCATCTCTCCCTCTCCATCCTTCTCCTTCTTTCCCTCCCATCCCCACATCACGTGAAGCTGCTGTTGGCCACCCACTCCTAGGAATGTGCTTTCCCTGGAATATGGTTGCTGTACTGTTTGTTTTACCCTTAAGGAAAACTGACTTTCCCACTCCCCGCACTAACTAGACGTCGGGAGCTTCTCAGTTAGAGTGGGACTTTACACGCCCTTTGTTTTCCCCATGCCTCAGATTTATATGCCTTGAGCACACCATGCTGCATTTAGAAAACACCATCTCCTAGAAGTCATTTACCACCTCTGGCTTACAGTCTTGCCATCCTTGCTATCCTCTCTTCTAAGGTCCCTATGCTTAGGAGAGGGATGAGATCTAGACACCCTATTTAGGGTTGAGCATGCCAAAATCTCTTATTCTCTGTATGCTTATGAGATGTATCTGTGCTACTGAGAGAAGGAGCTACTCTGAAGAGGACTGAGCAATTCACTGCTCTGTGGGCACAGTAATACATCATCACGAGTTGGTTTTGGGGTTATGTTCGTTTTTTACTGGATATTTTCTTTATTTACATTTCGCATGTTTTCCCCTATCCAGGTCTCCTCTTCAGAAACCCCCTATCCCATTCCCCAACCCCTGCCTCTATGAGGGTGCTCTCCCACCCACCCACCCATCCACTCCCGTCTTCCCTCCCTGGCAATCCTCTACACTGGGGCATTGAACACTCTCAGGCCCAAGAGCCTCTCCTCCCACTAGTTTCCAATAAGACCATCCTCTGCCACATATGTGGCCAGAGCCATGGGTCCCTCCATGTATATTCTTTGGTTGGTGGTCCAGTCCCTGAGAGCTATGAGGGTCTGGCCAGTTGACACTGTTGCTCCCTCCATGGAGCTGCAAACCCCCTCAGCTCCTTCAGTTCCTTCTCCAACTCCTCCATTGGGGACCTTGTGCTCATGGCTGCAAGCATCTGCCTCTGTATTTGTCAGGCTCTGGCACAGCCTCTCAGGAGACAGTCATATCAGGCTTCTGTCAGCAAGCACTTTCCGGCATCCACAATAGTGTCTGCATTTGGTGACGGTATATGGGATGGATCCCCAGGTGGGGCAGTCTCTGGATGGCCTTTCCTTTAGTCTCTGCTCCACACTTTGTCTCCATATTTCCTCCTGTTCACCCTTCTAAGAAGCACTGAAGCATCCATGTTTTGGTCTTCCTTCTTTTTGGGTTTCATATGGTCTGTGAATTGAATCTTGGGTATTTCAAACCTTTGGGCTAATATCCACATCTTCTGTATCCATTCCTCTGTTGAGGGGCATCTGGGTTGTTTCCAGCTTCTGGCTATTATAAATATGGCTGCTATGAACATAGTGGAGCATGTGTCCTTGTTATGTTGGAGAATCTTTTGGGTATATGCCCAGGAGTGGTATAGCTGGGTCCTCAGGTAGTACTATGTCCAATTTTCTGAGGAACCACCAGACAGAGTTCCAGAATGGTTGTACCAGCTTGCAATCCCACCAGCAATGGAGGAGTGTTCGTCTTTCTCCACATCCTTGCCAGCATCTGCTGTCCCCTGAGTTTTTGATCTTAGCCCTTCTGACTGGTGTGAGGTGGAATCTCAGGGTTGTTTTGATTTGCATTTCCCTAATGACTAGGTATGTTCGTGTAGCAGATTGATGACTTGAATATGTAGTGTCCTCAGCAATAGGACCTTCTGGTAAAGTTTTGGGTAATAACCAAAAACATTGTAAAATACCTGTAATGCTTGTGACTCCATTTGCAAACAACTCCAAAAAAGATAATAAATTCCTGCTACTGAGCTATTTGGTGAATGGTGTCTAGTTGAAGTATTATGCCCCAAATAGGATGAGCTAATTTACCTCTTTTTTATATATGTACATCTTTTTGGATGCTTCTATAGAAGAAGGCTTCCACCTGGCTTTTACAAAGGGCTTTAGTGTTGGTTATTCCTCCCCATGTTCCCTCTCTATACCATCTTACATCTTCCACCCCATGTAATACTTCTGTTCCATTTTCCTCTTTCCCCTTTTATAATACTAGATTTTATTTCCTCAGCCTTGAAAAATACCCTCTTATAGCATTGTCCCTTACAAGCTATATAACCCTTGTGGATATTCCAAATGAAACACACACGTCTAAAGCTTAAAATCTAACATCAAACATGTGATATTTGTTGTATTATGTCACTCGGAATGTTTCCAAATTTTATTTTTCTATACATATTCCATTGTCTAAATGCACCACAGTTTCATCTTCTATTTATCAGTTGATGGGCATCAGGCTGTTTCCATTTCTGACTATTATGATTAGAGCAGCATTGAGCATGTATAAGCAGATAAGCTGCATTGAATCCTTTTGATACCTGTCCAAGAGAGGTGTAACCGGATTGTGTAGTAGATCTATGTCCAGCTTACTGAGGAACCTCCGCACTGATTTCCAGAGCTGCTGCATCAGTTTACACACCCACCAGCAATAAATGAATGTTCCCACTTCCCTGTATCATTGCCATTTGCTGTTATCTGCTTTGTTTGTTTGTTTTGTTTTTACATTGTTTTTTCTCTTTGTATCTTAGCCATTCTGACTGAGGTAAGATGAAATCTCCAAGTCATTTTAATTTGGATTTTCTCCAAGGAATAAGGATTTGAACACTTTTAAAAATATTTCTTAACCATTTATGCTTTATCTTTTGAGAACTCTATCCCCATGCCCATTTTAATTGAGTTATTTCATTTTCGTTTTTGTTTTTGTTTTTTTTGTTTTTGTTTTTGTTTTTTTGATTCTTAGGGTTTTTTACCCCAAATGTTCTTTATATGTTCAGATAATATAATAGCCCTTTGTCAGATCTGTGGCTACGAAAGCTTTTTTCCCATTCTGCATTCTGTCTATTTACTCAAATAATCATTTGCATTGCTTAATATAAACTTTATTTGCACGTGAACCCATTTGTCAATAATTGGCCTTACTGCTTGAGGTATCTGAGGTCAGAAAGTCCTTCTCTGTGCCTATAATTTCAAGCACATTCCCTACTTTCTTTCCTATAAGATTTAGAGTATCAGGTTTTATGCTAAGGTTTTCTATTCATTAGGAGCTCAGGCTTGTCTGGGGTGACACATGTGGAGCTCAGGTTTGTCTGGGGTGACACCTGTGGGTCTAGTCTTACACTTCTCCTTGTAGCTATCCAATTTGAACAGCATCATTTATTGAAGGTGCTGTATTTTATCCAATGTGTATTTTTTGCCTTTTTTGTGGTTAAAATCAGATTATAGGAATGTGAGTTTATATGTTCAACTCTATTTCATCAGCCAATCTGTTTTCATTTGTTTGTTGATTGTTTTGCCAGGACCATGTATTTCTATACTCCGTAGTATAACTTAAAATCTGAAATCATGATATCTCCAGTTTCATTATTTATTTATATTTATTGGTGTGACTATTCTGTTTTGTTTTGGTGTGTGCACATGTGTTTCCATAGGAAAATTATTTTTCAATTTCTATAAAGATTTTTTTGGAATTTTGATAGTGATGTGTTACATTTATAGATTTCTTTTGGTAAGATGGTCATTTTCACGATATTGATCCTACCAGTCCTTGACCATAGGCTGTCTCCCATTTCACCACACCTTTATCAAGTTCTATCTTCAACATCTTAAAGCTTTTATTATACACATCTTTCACTTCCTTCAGTTTTTACTTTTAAAGACATTTTTGAGGATATTTTCTTATTTCATTCTCAGATTGCTTATTGTTTATTTACAGGAAGTACTGATTTTTTGTGTTAAATTTGTATTCTACTTTGCCAAATGTATTTATCATCTGTAAACATTTCCTGGTGGAATGTTTTGGTTTTTTTTTTTTATGTACAAAACCATATCAGCTATAAATGTCAATGCTGAATTCCTCTTTTCCTATTTGTATCCCCTTAAAATCCTCTGGCTATCTTATTGTTCTAGCTAAGATTTCAAGTACTACACTAAACAGCAATGGAGAGGGTGAACTTCCTTATCCTGTTTCTAATTTTAGTGAAAATGCTTTGAGCTTCTCTCAGGTTGTAGATTGCCTTTGTTATGTTAAAATATGTCTCTTGTATCTCTAGTTTCACCAAGACTTTTATCCTGAATGGATGCTGGTTTTTTGTGAACAGCCTTTCTATATCTAATGAGACGATCATGTGGTTTCTGTTCCTGAGTCTATTATATGGCGGATTACATTTATTGATTTATGTATGTTAGAATATCCCTGTATCTCTAGGATGAAGCTGACTTGATCATGGTATATAATACTTATGTGTTCTTGAATTCATTCATAAATATTTTGTTGAGAATTATATTTATAGCTATCAGAGATAATGGCCTATTATATTCTTTTTGTTGGTGGTGAGTCTTTGGCTTTATAATCAGAGTATTACTGGCTCCATAAAAATAATATAAAATTTTTCTTTCTACTTCACAAAATAATTTAAGGAATGCTGGTGTTAGTTCTTCTTTGAAGGTCTAGTAGAAATCTCTACTGAAATCTCCCGAACCTGAGATTTTTTGAGTTGGGAGTATTTTTTATTACTACCTTGATCTCATTGATTGTTATGGATCTGCTTAAATTACCTGCTTCATCTTAATTCAATGAACGTGAATGAACACGTACTTCTGTGGCAGGGAATGAGGTCCTTTGGGAATATGCTCAAGAGTAGTACAGCGAGTTATATGGTAGACCTATTTCTGGTTTTCTGAGGAATTCCATACTTATTTCCATAGTGCTGCACCAATTTAACAACAGTGCATAAATATTCTCTGTTCTCTACACTCTCACCAGCATTTCATTTCTTTTGCTTTCTTAATCCTAGACATTTTGATTGTGATAACACACTTTAATTGGGTTCTTTGTTTTGCTGGTGTTTAGTTTTTTGAATTTCTAAAATATTCTAGGCACTAACCCTGTGTCAGATATATAGTTGGCAAAGATTTCCTGTTATAAAGCCTGAGTAAGTTTCCTTTGCAGTGCAGAAGGTTTTAATTCCACAGAGTTTTTCTTGTTGATTGTTGGACCTATTCCCAGGGTGACCAGAGTACTATACAAAAACTCCATTTCTGAGAGTAGATACTATATTCTTTATTCTGGAGTTTCAGATAAACATTGATCCAGTTGGAACTGGTTTATATGTAGGAGAGAAATAAGAACCAGGATTTATTTTTCTGTCTGTCTTAGTTAGGGTTTCTATTGCTGTGAAGAGACACCATGACCATGGCAACTCTTATAATGAAAAACATTTAAGTGGGGCTAATTTACAGTCCATTATCATCATGGCCTTAAGCACAACAGCATGCTGGCAGACATAGTGCTGGAGAGGTGACTGTGAGGTCTACATTGGGGTTGGCAGGAAGCACGAAGAGAGAGAGACGACCTGGTTTAAGCATTTGAAACCTCAAAGCCCACCTTTCAATAACACACTTCTTCTACCAAGGCCACACCTACTTCAACAAGGCCATGCCTCCTAATGGTGCCACTCCCTATGAGCCTATGGGGTCCATTTTCATCCAAACCACCACAATGCTGACACCCAGTTTTTTTAGCCCCGTTTGTTAAAAATGATGTCTTTCCCTCAAAGTATAGTTTTGTCATCCTCATCAAACTTTGGGTGCCTGTGGGTGCATGGCTTTCTATATGGAAACTTGATTCTATCACACTGATAACTATTACAGTTTTGGACTAGTACTATGCTATCTAACTACTATAGTTTTGTTTGTTTCTTTGTTTTCTAACTTTAAACCAGAGATGGTAATACCACAGCAGTATTTTTGCTGTTTAAGATTGTTTTAGCTGTCCAGAATCTTTTGTACTTCCATATAAATGTCAAGGTCTTTTCTATTTCTGCTAAGACTATTGATAAGGATTGTATTGAATCCACAAATTGCCTTTTGTACAGTGATAGTTTTCATAAAATTAATCCTATTGGTCCATGTACATGGGCGGTCTTTCCATCTGGTGTTTCAGCTCATTTGATTCTTCACTGTTTTAAAGTTTTAACTAAATAGGCTTCATGCTTCATTGGCTACTTTATTCCACAAATTTTTATTTTTTGAGACTCTTGGGAATGAGATTGGTTCCCCCCTTTTTTTTAAATCTGTCTTAGGTATGTAGAAACGCTACTGATTTTGTGTGTTAAATTTGTAACCTGCTACTTTGCTGAAAGTGAACACCAGTTCTAGGAATTTTATGGTAGAGTCTTTGGGGTTTCTCATGTATAGAATGTCATCTGAAAACAAGGATAGTTTGACATCTCAATTCTAAGTCATATCACCTCTATTTTTCTTCTCTTGTCTTATTGTTCTTGCTAGAACTTCTAGCACTATATTGGAGTGGTGAACGTAGACATGTGTGTTTCTGCTATGTGTGGAAATGTGTTGGGTGTTCTCTAACATGAGCAAGAATATTGCCTTTTTTTTGTAAAACCTTTATTGTGTCATGAGATTTTTTTTTAAACCTCCAGTATCTCTAGCATTTTTATCATAAAAGGATGTTGGATTTTGTAATACTATTTCTGCATCAATGGAAATGATTATGTGATTTCTGTCAAGGCATCTAGTTATGTGCTGCATTGTCTTTATTAGTTTATGTATGTAAAACCATCGCTCCCTGCATACCTAGAATGAAGCCAATTTGATCACCATGAATGATCTTTCAGATGTGTTCTTGAATTTAGATTGAAAGTATTTTATTGAAAAAGTTTGTGTCTAGGATCATTAAGGATTGCTTATAATTTTCTTTAAGTTGTTGTGCCTTTACATGGGCTTTGTTATCAGTGTAATGTTGACATCATAAAAATGTTTTTAAAGTGTACCTTCTTTTATATTTTGCAGAATAATTTGGGTAGTATTGGTGTTAATTATTTGAGGTCCTGATAGAATTCTGTACTGAATCCATAGGCTTGACTACATCCAGAGTCAACTAAAAAGCAACAGCTGGCAATACCTGGGAGGGAATTTTTTTTTGATTAGATAATTTGAGGTCAGAAGACCCACTCTAAATCTGGGCCACACCTTATGGTGTCAGCCCACATAAAAGGAAATGAAGGAAGTTTTGGAGTATTGCCTGATTGTTCTTACTCTTGTTGGCAAGTTCATCTGTCCTATTGCTGAGACATTCATTCATTGGTACTAGAACATAATTCTTCAGAATTCCAACATAGTATGACTGAAACGCTCTGGAAATCCCCCTAGAATTCCTGCATCACATTAGGACTGATGAGGCATCCAGTCTTGTGGACTGAACAATTACCAGACCCCTTGGCCTTTTCATCAGGACAAAATCATTATTGAACTATTCAGACCAATAATAAATCATATATATATATATATAATTGTATATACAATTGTATATATAATATTTATAACACACACATTTTATCTACTCTATCCCTTTATAGAGCCCTGACTAATATAGTGTACTAGTCAGGGTTCTCTAGAGTCACAGAACTTATAGGTAGTCTCTATATAGTAAGGGAATTTGTAAATGACTTACAGTCTGTAGTGAAACTCCCCAACAATGGTCAGCAGCAGCTGTGAATGAAAACCTGAGGATCTAGCAGTCGCTTAGTCCCACAAGGCTCACAGGCGAAGAAGATTGAATCTTCCTCCTTCCAATGTCCTTATGTAGATCTCCAGCAGCAGGTGTGGCCCAGATTAGAGGTCTGCATACCCCCACACCTGAAACTTGTGTCTTCCAGACGCAAGATCTAGATCACAGGTGAGCCCTCTAATTCTGGATTGTAATTCACTCCAGATATAGTGAAGTTGACAATCAGAAATAGCCTCTACAATCCACCCCTTGTCAACTTGACACAAATATCTCATATTCACATGAAACAATAACAAGGTCATAAATACGCTTAACATGATATAATTATTCCTTTAGTATCTCAACTTAAATACCTACTGATGTTAAAGAAATTGGAAAACAAATATGTTCTTAACAAAATACAACAGAAGCATTCATATTACTTTATAATCCTTGTTTCTGCAGTTGGTTACGTGATCTTAGCTGGTATTTATAACTACCTTCCTCTACTACCCATTCTGTATTTCCTCCATCCTCTGCAAGCACCTCAGCAGGTCTTGGCTCTTTTCCTGGAGGAGTGACCCATACCTTCATTCCTGATGGGTCTGCATCCTTTGTCACCCTGCTTGAATTAGGCTGTTGTAGTTTCCTATTGACTTTAATCACAGGACATGGTAGTACTAAGAGACGCCCTAAGGGATCTCCTGCACTCCAGACATAATCCTTCTTACTTCCATTGTGGAGAGGCAATCCAATTTCCCGATGGTAATCTGGATCTATCACCCCTCCTAACACTGTTATTCCTTTCTTAGCCTGTTGGTTTAAGGGCATTAGAAGCCCAAAATGACCAGGGGGAAGTCTGACCTTCCAGTTAATGAAATCTTTGTTGTAGCTCCTGGTAGGAGAACTTCCCCCTCTGGAACCAAAACTTCTAGGCCTATAGTTGTGGAGACAGGAAGCAAAAATTTTCCTAGAGGGTCACAAGGAGTGATAGTGAGTGGAACTATTCCCTTTTCCACTCCTTGATTCCTGGACCCATGGATCCTGGCTATTGGAGAAACTGTACCATATATTGGACGCTGATTCAAGGCATATACTGCCTCCTGAAGAACTCTGCCCCAACCCTCCATGCTGCTGCCACCTAATTTGCGCTGTAACTGTGTCTTCAAAAGGCCATTCCATCTTTCTATCAGACCAGCTGCTTCAGGATGATGGGGAACATGGTAAGATCAGTGAATTCCATGATCGTGGGCCCACTGTTGCGCTTCTCTGGCTGTGAAATGAGTTCCTTGGTCAGAAGCAATATTGTGTGGAATACCGTGACGATGAATAAGGCATTCTGTAAGTCCACAGATGGTGGTTTTGGCAGAAGCATTATGTGCAGGAAAGGCAAATCCATAACCAGAATAAGTATCTACCCCAGTAAGAACAAAACGTTGTCCTTTCCACAGAGAAAGTGGTCCAATGTAGTCAACCTGCCACCAGGTTGCTGGCTGGTCACCTTGAGAATGGTGCCATATCTGGGGCTCAGTGTTGGTCTCTGCTGTTGGCAGATCTGTTATTCAGCAGCAGCTGTAGCCAGGTCAGCCTTGGTGAGTAGAAGCTGATGTTGTTGAGCCCAAGCATAACCTCCATCTCGGCCACCATGGCCACTTTGTTCATATGCCCACTGAACAATGACAGGGATGGCTGAGGAAAGAGGCTGACTGTCCACAGAACGGGTCATCTTATCCACTTGATTATTGAACTCCTCCTAGGCTGAAGTCACCTTTTAGTGAGCATTTACATGGGACACAAATATCTTCACATCCTTTGCCCATTTGGAGAGATCTATCCACATACCTCTTCCCCAGATGTCTTTCTCACCAATTTTCCAATTGTGATCTTTCCAAGTCCCTGACCATCCAGCCAATCCATTGGCTACAGCCCATGAGTCAGTGAACAATTCTACATCTGGCCATTTCTTATTCCAAACAAACTGTAATACCATGTGTACTGCCCAAAGTTCTGCCCACTGTGAAGATTTTCCTTCACCTGTATCTTTCAGGGCTGTCCCAGAAAGGAGTTGTAATGCTGCAGCTGTCCACTTCTGGGTGGTGCCTGCATAACGTGCAGAGCCATCAGTAAACCAGGTCCTAGTCTTCTCTTCTTCAGTCAGCTGATCATAGGGAACACCCCATGAAGCTACAGGCACATACTTGGTAGCAGATGGCATTGTTACAGGAATAGAAACCATAGGCATTTGAGCAACTTCTTCATGTAACTTGCTTGTGCCTTCAGGACCTGCTCGGGCTCAACCACAGATGTACCACTTCCATTTGATAATAGACTGCTGCTGTGCACATCCTACTTTATGACTTAGAGGGTCTGATAACACCCAGCTCATGATGGGCAGTTCAGGTTGCATGGCAACTTGGTGTCCTATTGTCAAATGTTCAGTTTCCACTAAAGCCCAATAGCAGGCTAAGAGCTGTTTTTCAAAGGGAGAATAGTTGTCTGCAGATGATGGTAGAGATTTGCTCCAAAATCCCAAAGGTCTCTTCTGTGATTCACCTACAGGAGCCTGCCAGAGGCTCCAAACAGCATCTCTATCTGCCACTGACATCTCAAGTACCATGGGGTCTGCTGGATCAAATGCTCCAAGTAGTAGAGCAGCCTGCACAGCAGTGTGGACCTGTTAAAGAGCCTTCTCCTGTTCTAGAACCCACACAAAGCTAGCAGCTTTCTGAGTCACTTGGTAAATGGCCCTGAATAACACACCCAAGTGAGGAATATGCTGTCTCCAGAATCCAAATAGACCCACTAAACGCTGTGCTTCTTTCTTAGTGGTGGAAGAGGACAGGTGCAATAATTTATCTTTCACCTTAGAAGGAATATCTCTACAAGCCCCACACCACTGGATTCCTAAGAATTTCACTGAGGTAGATGGTCCTTGAATTTTGGTTGGATTTATTTCCCATCCTCTGATACACATATGCGTTACCAATGAGTCCAAAGTGGTTGCTACTTCCTGCTCACTTGGTCCAATCAGCATAACGTCATCAATATAGTGCACCAATGTGATATTTTGTGGAAGAGACAAACAATCAAGATACTTTCTAACTAAGTTATGACATAGGGCAGGAGAGTTAATATATCCTTGAGGCAAAACTGTAAAGGTATACTGCTGGCCTTACCAGCTAAAAGCAAATTGCTTCTGGTGGTCCTTATGGACAGGTACTGAGAAGAAGGCATTTGCTAGATCAATAGCTCATACCAGGTACCAGGAGATGTGTTAATTTGCTCAAGGAACGAAACTACATCTGGTACAGCAGCTACAATCGGAGTTACTACCTGATTTAGTTTTCCATAGTCAACTGTCATTCTCCATGATCCATCTGTCTTCTGCATTGGCCAGATAGGAGAGTTAAAGGGAGATGGGGTGGGAACCATCACCCCTGCATCTCTTAAGTCCTTGATAGTGGCAGTAATTTCTGCAATTCCTCCAGGAATACGGTCCTGTTTTTGATTCACTATTTTCTTTGGCAGAGGTAACTCTAATGGCTTCCATTTAGCCTTTCCAACCATAATAGTCCTCACTCCACATGTCAGGGAACCAATGTGAGAATTCTGCCAATTTCTAAGTATATCTATCCCAATTATATATTCTGGAACTGGGGAAATGACCACAGAATGTATTCGGGGAGCTACTGGACCTACTGTGAGTTGGACATCAGTCAAAACTCCATTAATCACCTGTCCTCCATAAGCCCCTGCTTTAACTGGAGGGCCACAATGTTTCTTGGGATCTCCTGGGATCAATGTCAATTCAGAACCAGTATCCAATAGACTCCTGAAAGTCTTATTATTTCCTTTCCCCTAGTTCACAGTTACCCTTGTAAAAGGACTGGAGAAAGGCTAACAGCAAAACTTTTAGGTGTCTTATCAAGATCCTTCCTCAGGGGAACCTGGCCACCCCTTCATTCAAGGGGTTCTGGGTCTGCAAACTGGCTCAAGTCTATAAATTGATTCACTGGCCAAGATTGCCTTTTGCCAGGATCCAATGTAGCCTTTCTTTCATTTGTTTGAGAATTTTTCTGCTTATACAGATCAAACAGATATGCAGTAGGCTTCCTATCTATTTTATACCTAGAAACACCATGACTGATTAGCAAGAATCAAAGGTCTGAACGAGTCATGCCATTATAAATTTCACTTCTCCTGTGCTGATCATCATGGTAAATGTTGTTTTGTCGAAGCTGTTCGTTATAATAACTACGACCACCTTGTCTCTGGCGATTCAATGCTGCCACCTGGTCCTTGTTACCTCAGGGCCCAATTAAACCCATTGCATTTAATTCATCTAATTGAGCGGCAGCATCTCCAACCCTAAGGTCTGGCACAAGGAAAAGAGCAAGAACAAAACTCTTCAAATGTGCTGGTGCCCCTCACATCAGTTTGTGTCTTATAGGATTGGTGAAGGGCATATCTTCTGGGCCTTCCCATTGTGGAGAATTAGGTTTTATGCAACGTATCCACTCTAGCATTGCCATTTCCCTGAGCCTTAAAATCCCTTCATCAACACCAAACCAAGGGATATCAGGAATCCCCAACTCCTTTCAGTAGGCCATCTTTTGATAAACACTTCAGCCAACCATTCAAACAAACTTCTGACACCTTTTTTAACTGTATGAGCTTCCATATTAAACCTTGAATCTCCACTCAGAGGACCCATGTTAATAAACTTAGCCTGATCTAGTTTTATTTTCCTTCCACCATTATCCCACACCCTTAAAATCCATTCCCACACATACTCTCCAGACTTCTGCTTGAATGAATTAGCAAACTCATTAAGCTCCTTAGCAGTGTAGCACACTTCCTCATGGACTACACTCTCTACCTCCCCTCTAGGGGCCTGTTTTGCCTTGAGTCTGGTTATAGGTCTAGAAGAAACTATTGGTGGGCCTTGAGAAACATCAATATTATCTTGTCTGGCATTTTCCTCAGTGAAAGTCACCGCTGGCCCATCAGACTCTGAGGGATTAACTTCCTCATGTGGAGAAGGCATTATTTCAAGGGGTGGGGCTGAGGATACTACTTCCTCAGGTGGGGTAAACCATTCTGAAAATTCAGAACTCTCAGCTTCAACAGGGTCTTCCCACACATCCCCATCCCAAGTTATAGGATCCCATTCTTTGCCAATTAATGCCCTTACTTTAACTGCTGACACCCTCTGAGGCTGAGACCTGAACTTTTGCTACAATTTAGCCAACCTTACAGTGAGGGCTTCAGTTTGATTTTCTGCAACTTGAGCTCTATGACTGCTGGAGAGAAGATTCTCTTCAAGGACACACTTAGCAACTTTTAGATTGGTCACTTGCATCTGGATCCTTTCAATTTTATCATACAACTCCTTCTTTTCCTTCACCATCTTTTCTAGAGATACTAAAAGCAACCGGCCAGCAAAGTCATTTTCAAATTTCTTTCCCATATTGCAAAAAGTTTTGAGCACATAATCACCCAATTCATCAAGATGCTCAATGGCATTACCTTTTTTAAGTTTAAAATATATTTCCAACCACAGGTCTTCAATATCCTCCAAGCTCCCAGAAGAGAGCGTATCTGGAGAGGTTTCAGCAGTTGAAAGTGCTGGTGAATTATTAAACCACCTCCAGATTTTTAAAAGATTCATCCTTATACAGCTTTCTGCTCCTCTAGAGCCACTCTCAGTACCAACTTCTGTATTAGTCAGGGTTCTCTAGAGTCACAGAACTTATATGTAGTCTCTATATAGTAAGGGAATTTGTTAATGACTTACAGTCTGTAGTCAAACTCTCCAACAATGGTCAATAGTAGCTATGAATGAAAACCCGAGGATCTAGCAGTCGCTTAGTTCCACGAGGCTCACAGGCGAAGAAGATTGAATCTTCCTGCTTCCAATGTCCTTATGTAGATCTCCAGCAGCAGGTGTGGCCCAGAATAGAGGTGTGCGTACCACACACCTGAAACTTGTGTCTTCCAGACGCAAGATCTAGATCACAGGTGAGCCTTCTAGTTCTGGATTGTAATTCACTCCAGATATAGTCAAGTTGACAATCAGAAATAGCCTCTGCATATGAATTGTAGTGCTGGGAGTGGTTCTTGAGAAACAGAATTGTAAGGATAATTTATTTTAAGTATTTGGAAAATATTTTGCAAATGTAGCTTACACTACAGCTACTGAAGAGTTTCCTTTTAGCATGAAGAACACTGAAAGCCTATGTTTAGAAATATCTGAAGGGCTTGCTGTAGGTAACAAGCAATTTACTAACTCTCTATATAAAACTTTTGACAATTTGTGGATAAATAAGGAAAAACACAATGCTGGCAAGTTGTTCCCAGAAACTCACACTGACAATGGAAAAGCATGCATTCAATGGAAAAAAATAACCGGCTCCAGGTTTGTATAAATAATGTAAAGTTTTTAAAGTGTGCTCCCCCCAAAAATCTTCTTTTTAGCAGCCATAGATCTGAAGTTACAGAAAATCAAAACCAAGCCCTCATTTATAGTGTTGACTAACCTACAGCCAAAATTAATTCCCAGCCTTGGAGAATGTCAGTGGATAAAATAAAAACACTGATAGATAAGGATAGAATCCTGTAACATGGGGTGAAAATATGTTGGAGGACATTACAAAGACTATGAACCTTGAACCCTTAGATACTGAAGGTTTTATTTCACCTGATGAAATAGTCTCTCCACCCTTAGCAGAGGATGCAACACCACCACCACCACAGAATTGCCCTCTCTGCCTTTGGCCGAGGAAATTAATCATTGTCTGCCAAACTTGCAGTGACTTTCCTTAAAGGAGATGCCAGGCAAAACAATACTGCTGTAACTCAGTGTCCATCAGTTGCCTCTAGATCTACAGCCAGACTCAAGGCTAAGCAGTTTCCTAGATAGGAGATAGAAAGTGTAGTCTGTGAGGAAGCACACTACATCACTAACCAGATTAATGACTTTGCTAGTTCATTCAAGCAGAAGTCTGGGGAGTATGCGTAGGAATGGATTTTAAGGATGTGGGTTAGTGGTAGAAGGATCATAAAACTAGATCAAGTTATTTATCTAAATGGGCCTACTGAGTGGAGATCCAAGGATTAATACACAGGATTAAGGATTAAGCTTACACAGTGTAATAGAATGCCGAAAGTTTGATTGGTTGGCTGAAGCATCTCTCAAAAGATGGACTCAAAAGGAGTTGGAGATGCTTAATATCCCTTGGCTTAGTGTTAATGAAAGAGTTTTAAGGCTCAGAGAAATTGAATGTGCTCACTGTGTGATTCCTAATCCTACACAGTGAGAAGTCCCAGAATGCACACCTGCTAATGCTATAAGATATAAACTGGTGACAAGATCATCAGCATGTTTGAAGAGCTTTGTGGTTGCTCTTCTCCTTGTGACAGACCTTAGGGTTGGAGACACTGCTATTCAGTTGAATGAATTAAGTGCAATGGATTTAATTAGGACTCAGAAAATCAGGAGTCAGGTGTCAGTATTGAATCATCAAGGGCAGGGTGAGCATAGTTATTGTAGTGTGGAACACAGGCAAACCAATTTCCATAATAGCCTGACCTGTAATGATCAATACAAGGAAAGTGATCTTTATAGTGGTATGACTTGTACAGACCTCTGGCACATGCTAATCAATCATGTTGTTTCCAGAAATGAAATAGCCAAGAAGCCTGCTGTATTTTTGTTCCATCTATAGAAGCAGAAAAAAAATGAAAGAAATTCTATGTTTGTAATATAGCAATAGGGAAGCTTGACCCATGAAACAGTTTCCAGACTTATGTCAGTTTGTGGACCCAGAACCCTGTGAATGACAGGGAGGCCAAGTTCCCCGGAGGAAAGACCTTGCTAAAATACCTAAGAGTTTTACTGTTAGCTTTTCCCCCATCCTTTCTCAGGGAGAACTATGGCCTTTTACAAGGGTATACTTGGAGAAAGGAAACAATTAGAACCCCCAGGTTCTGTTAGCTACTAGTTCTGAACTGACAGTGATTCTGGGGATCCCCAAAGTACTGTGGCCCTTCAGAGAAAGTAAAGGTTAATGACTTAGGTGATTAATGGATGGCATTTTGGCTGAAGTCTGACTTACAGTGGATCTAGTGAATCTCTCAACTCATCCTATGGTTATTTCCACAGTTCCAGGATGTATAATTTGTACAGATATCCATAGAGGTTGGCAGAATATCTACATTGACTCTGACCTATGGAGTAAGGGCTACTACAGTCAAAAAGACCAAGTGAAAGCAGTTGTAGTTGTCTGTATTAGGGAGAAGAGTGAACCAAAAACAATATCAAATCCCTGAAGGAACTGTAGAAATTACTGCCATCATCAAGGACTCATGATGCAGGGGTGGTGGTTCCACTACATCTCCTTTCAATTCTTCTATTTGACCCATGCAGAAGACAGATGAATCATAAAGGATGATAGTGTCTTAGTCAGGGTTTCTATTCCTGTGCAAACATCATGACCAAGAAGTAAGTTGGGGAAGAAAGGGTTTATTGAGCTTACACTTCCATGCTGTTGTTCATCACCAAAGGAAGTCAGGACTGGAACTCAAGCAGGTCAGGAAGCAGGAGCCAATGCAGAGGTCATGGAGGGATGTTACTTACTGGCTTGCTTCACCTGGCTTGCTCAGCTTGCTTTCTTATAGACCCCAAGACTACCAGCCCAGGGATGGTACCACGCACAAGGGGCCCTCTCCCCTTGATCACTAACTGAGAAAATGCCTTGCAGCTGGATCTCATGGAGGCATTTTCTCAACTGAAACTCCTTTCTCTGTGATAACTCCAGTTTGTGCCAAGTCGACATAAAACCAGCCAGTACAGACAGTAAAGACAAAGATATCTTTATGGTGGCATGACACATATGGACATTTGGTACTGCAGAATCAATTGTGTTATTTCCAAGAATGGAATAAATAAGAAGCCTACTGTATTTTGTTCCTTCTGTATGAGCAGAGAAATTCTTGATCAAATGAAAAAGTTATATTGTATAGTTTGAATAATATCAACAGGGAATCTCAGCCCATGGACACATTTTATTTCCTTTTCCTGCAACATTAAGTTCTGCTGACCCAGAAGTTTTGGCTACAGAGAGGGGAGTGCTCCTGCTAGGAGGAGCAGCAAAATTTCCATTAAATTGGAAGCTCAGACTAATCCCCCCTTGCCTCTTGGGACCTCTGATGCCCTTAAACCAACATATTAAGAAGGGAATTGTAGTGTTAGGAATGGGGATTGATCCAGACTACTGGGGGACAGGGATTTAAATAAATTCTTCTCCACAGTGAAGGTAAGGAAGATTATGTCTGGAATGCAGGATTTAGGGCCAGCTCCACTTAAGGAAGCCCATTCCTGATACTTTAAATTTGGCTCAGAATCCATGGTTGGTTGGCTTATAGGCTCCCAGGATGAAGCTACTACCATTATTTTGCTGAATTGACACAGCATCAAATTGTACTCTAAATTTGTGTCTCTGTACCCATAGATTAGTACAGCTCTCAGACCTCATTAGAGAACTTTCCTTGTGCACTGGAAGACCTACAATTGGTCAAAGTGCAAAACAGGAGCAGTTGTAGAATAAATACTAAGACACAGATAGGAAGTCTGCATCATACTCCTCCCACCAAGGTTCAGAGACCATCGTGAAAGAAGGGCAAAAAGATTGCCAGAGCCAGAGATTGAGGAATACTGAACCAAATTAGTACTATCTGGTTATGACAGGATCTTTATACTCATGAACTCAAACCAGCTGTGGTAGTCTACATATGATCAAAATTGCAGCATGAAGAGAGAGGGTCTCAGCAGCCCCAACTCCTAACTGGGTAGCTATTCGCCATCAATAGCTTCTGGGGAGAAGAATCCGTTTCCTTTAAGAGTGAGGCCCCTGGAAGGTGAACATGCTCTAATGGATGGCCTCTCACCCACGATTATATAGCCAGCACAAACTGGAAACAATGAAGTATTCAAAGTGGAGGTGGGGGTGAGGAGGGTGGAATGGGGGGAGAATCTGTGTGAGGAAGTACTGGAAGGAGAGGGGGGATATTGGGATGTAAAGTGAATAAATAAATCAAAACAAAAAATTTAAAAACCATAACTAAGAGCTGTGAGATAGAGAAAAGCTGTGAGAAATACTGTTTTCTAAGCAAATCATGGTCTTGATACCTATGAATTCATAGCAGCGGCCATTACTGGCTCTGGACTCATACACTAAAATCCCTCTAACAGTCGATTACAGACAAGGAATGAATTCAGAGGACGCTTCCATTTACTGCTGAACTATTGGCAACCACCAGGTTCTAGGAGAGGAAGAGGAATGTGCCCTGTTGTGTTCCCACTTGTGAACATAGCAGGCTCTGATGGATGGTTCTTAACCTAGGGTGTTCTGAGGTACACCAAAGAAAATGTAATGAGTATGGAGAAGAGAAGGAAGGAGAGGAGCTGGCAGGGTAAGAAGGGGAAGGGAGAGTAACTGGGATGCTTTATATACATGCACAAAAAGTGTCAAAAAGCAAAAATTATTAATAAAATCGGTGGAATTAAACAAAGATAGAATAAAAATTGAAAAATTAAAAAAATAAAAATAAAATAAAATGAGGGAGAACACAGAGTTGGCAGACAGTGAGAGAGAGATTTGGAAAGAATTTGGGAAAGAATGGGAGTTGTGTATCAAAATACATTATGTTTGTGTATAAAATTTGCATATATGAGAATTTATATATGTATAATATATATACATTATATAACTTATAATGTATATTAAGAAATGAAAGCAGAAAAGCTTACCAAAGAAATAGAAGCAACTAGAAGTCACCAAGTGATTACAGAATTGAAAAATAAGGAAAATATCAGAGAATTGAATCAGTGAAAATACATCAGTGAAAGTTGTCCTGTCTGTGCAAGAGCGAAAATTTACTGCAAAAAATAAACCAAGGGTCAGAGATTTATAGGTAATAACATGAGTTCCAAAACCATTATTATCAAAGTCCCAAGAGAGGAGACAGACACCATTGGGAAAAGGGTACTTGAAGAAAAATAACAGCTGGAAAATTTTAAAACTTATGAAAACCACTACTTTCCAGTGCCCCTAGGATTAAAGAGAAAAATTAATGAAAATCATATAGAGACCTATAATAATAGACTTCTTACTAAAATGGGAGTCCATTCAGTAAGTAGAAGACTTGGCCTGACAAAGGCCTTTTTTCCATCCAGTATCATAGAGATTATGTATGGTGACACACACCTGTAATCCCAGTACTTACCAGATGGAGGCAGGAGGGTCAGAAACTCAGCCATCCTTTGACGTCAAAGAATTATTAGGCTGTTCTGAAACACATGAGCCATGTCTGAGAGAGAGAGAGAGAGAGAGAGAGAGAGAGAGAGAGAGAGAGAGAGAGAGAGAGAAACAGAGACAGAGACACAGAGAGAGAGACAGAGACACAGAGAGACAGAGAGGAAAAGAAAAGAAATATAATAACAATATCAAAGTTTTGAAAACCAGCTGAGTTTAATAGCACACCTTTAATCCTGGCACCTGTTAGGCAGAGACAGGCAGATCTCTGTGAGTTCAAGGCCAACCTGGTCAGTCTGCTTAGTGAGTTCCTGAATAACCAGTGCTACAGAGTGAGACCCTGTCTCAAAAAACAAACCCTTTTTTTGAAAACTACAGATTAAGAACAAATGTGAAAGTCTAGCCAACAAGAAGTAAAACAATAACAATAGGAAAATAGATTTGAATATCCATTGCGTTCTTATCATGTACCAAATCATGGATGCCAGAAACATATAGTAGACATTTGTGAGGTTCTACAAGGGAAGAATTTTCAGGTGGAGAATCCTAGATCTGGTGAGTTTTTTCTTCAGGGAGGAGGAGAAATAGAAACAGAGAGAGGGGAGAGAGCCATAAGAATGTTGATGGCACTTAGCCTGTTCTAAAGAGTGTCTAGGGAAGTTAGTCAAGCAGAAAATAAATGGCAAATATCATAGAAAGTTTGGAGTACTAGAAAATCAGATGGGATATTAGTCCCTCCATCATACAAGAATTTTATAAATCAATTTAGTTATTAAAGTAGAATTTTTAAAATATCAGGCAATGGTATGTAAAAGTGAAGAAGGTGATGAGGCCTCAAAAGACCTGTTGTAATGCTTAATACAGAATAGAAAATGGTGACATTAAGAGACAGTGCCATGTCCCATACATATGCCATAAAGCCCAGAGAGGCGACAATGAGAAGCACACCAACAGATACTCAGCAGGTCCCCAACAAGCTATCATGTAACATTTAAAGCATTCCAATAAGGCACATGAAACCAAGAAAAGAGAAAGAAGAACAAAAACCAGAGGAAAGAAACTAAGGATGGAAAATCAGGCTGCAGGCTCTGGATTGTCAGTAATTACTTTCTGAGGAGGAAAGCCACACACATTGATGAAAGGACCAAGGTTCACAGAGTGGATTTGAAAGAAAGGTACAGCTGTAAACACTATCAGAAAAACTCAGTTAAAATTTTATATATATATATATATCAATGTTCTTATTGACATTTTTATTAAAATGAGAACTGAGAAGTGATATGACATCTAATAGGGTTAGTCAAATGGAAAGAAAATGCATAAAAAGAGAAAGGGATTCACTGTGAAAATGAAGGACCTGTGCCCCAGGCAGATGCAATGCTCCTAACAGTCACTCACAGTGACTCCTGGGGAGCTCAGCACCACTGCCCTGTGACTTGGATATCCACTGGACAGAAACCAAGAAAGAACATAGGTGCCCTGACCAGCAGCACAATTAACCAATAAGATAACCTGCATGTGCAGAACATGCCATAAAATAGAGAAGACTTAGAGATTCCATCAAAGCAGACTCCATCTTGAGACAAAACACAAACATCCACAATTTCAAAGTCACTTGAGCTGGTAAGTTGAATAAGGTTCCTGTTTGCAATGCATGATGGTTAATATTGGTTATCAACCTGATTGGGTCTGGGTCAATTAAGAGACATGCTTCTGAGAGGGTTGTGCAAGGTGAAAACTACCAAGAAAAATCTTGAAAGTAGCTAAGGAAACACTAACTGTAGGGAAATATAGGCTTAATATCAACAAATTCTTATCAGAAAACCAAATCATACAGGCCAGAAATAAAGTACTGGCGCCTGGTGTCTGGAGCTCTGAAAGACAAGGATGTCAGCTAGAAGTTTCTGGGAGAATTACAGTGATGAGATAACCTCCCCTGCAGTGTACAGCACTTTCTGGCAGAATCCCAGATATAAAGAAGTCCAAGGAGAAAGCCATGCAGGGTTTCACATAGCCACCTTTACTATTACTGATACATGCATCTACCTCATTGCTGCCTCTGCTGTTACATCCTTCACTGACATTGCAACCCAGATTCTTTGGTCTTATGACGTAGACTAAAGACCAGAAATTCTTTTAGAATCTCTTGACCTTCAGAGAGTGATGTGACATCAAGCTTTAAGGACTAAGCATCTCCCAGGTTCTTAGTCTCTCGGACATACACATAGCCATTGTTGGATTATTTGGCCTATATTTTGTGAGCAAGTCTAATAAATACCATTCCAGTATATACTTATTTTATTAGTTCTGTTCCTCTTAAAAAAACCTGCCTAACATGGATTGTGGAGGATGGTTCTAGAGAAACAAAATTGTAAGGTTGGATTTATATAGTGGGTTTGGTGATATCTGATCTGCTGTCTTTCCAACTTCATTAAACCTAGAATAGCTAAGGACTCCCCATGTACCATGGAGAACATTGGTAACCTATGGTGTAAACTACTTACAGTACCACACAAAATAAATGTATTTAAGGCCAATTCTCCCCTTGTAAGGAACAATAAATTTAGTGACCTCCTATTTAAATCTTTGAACATTTGTGGAAAAATAAGAAATATAATGTTGTTGGCTGATTGCTTCTAGCATTTATAAAGTAACAAAGGAACACAAAACTAGATTAAACTGAGCTTGTGGATATGTGCTCATTGAACAGAGATTTGGAATTTAATGTTGCCATTAACGTAGTCAAAATAAGGTCACAGCAATTTGCTTGGTTGGTTCACGTATGGGTCAAATGATGAATGAGCTGGAGAGGCGCCATTTCCTGTAACTTAGCATTGATGAAGAGACCCAAGTGCTTGAGGGACTGGAATGCTGGAGTGGCTTTGCCACATAAAACATCCTCCTCCATAAGGAAAGGGTCTGGAAGACTTGCTCTTCACTAATAGTGTAAGAACCCAATTTGTGACAAGGGCACCAGAATCCTTAAGAATCTGACATTAGTTTTCTCTGGCTGTCACATATCACAGTAGTGGCCATGGCCGGAATGGGTTTGCCTGGATCCCAGCATAGCACAGGCCACATGGCAATCCTGACTCCCTGAAGGCAAGTTGAGAATCCTTACCATGATGGGCAGCACAAGCAAAGCAGTGTTCAGAAGAGCCTAATATAAGTAATTACTTGGTACTGGCTAATTAATCACTGTGTCCCCAAATGTGAAATAGACAGGGAGCCTACTAAGGCCATCCTGTTCTCTGTCAGTGGCTCTCAACCTTCCTAATGTTGTAACCCTTTAATACAGCTCCTTATGTTGTGGGGACCCTCATTCATATTTTTTCATTGCTACTTCATATCTGAAATTTTGCCACTGTTATGAGTTTTGATGTGAATATCTGCTTTCTGATGGTCTTAGGTGACCCCTATGACAGGGGTGTTTGACCCTCAAAGGGTTGCAACCCACAGGTTGAGAACCACTGTTCTATACAATCAAAGAAATTCCAAGACAAATCAATGAAAGGCTACCTTGAATCATAAAAGTAGAGAAATAAGTCCCTTCAACCAATTTCAAGACTTGAGTTATTTTATAAATGTAGAACCTCTCAAATGATGGGATGGTTATGACCCTCAGAGGGAAATTTTGATACACCATCAAAAATGTTTACTATTAATCTTTCTCTCATAGTTCTCCCAAAGAACCTATAGCCTGTTACAGTTGTGGTTTCCTTACTTCAGTAGATTAACACATCTTCCCATACATGGTATGCATCTATTAATCTCAAAAAAATTTTTTTGTCTGTATATGTCAGTAGGGATCACCAGAAGCAATTTGCTTTCAGTAAGCAAGACCAGGAGTAAACCTTTATAGTTCTACCTCAAAGATATATTAAGTCACCAGACTTGCCTCATAACTTCACTTACAAAGATATTGATTATCTCTCTCTTCCATGAGGCATCACAATTGTCCATTATATTGATGGCATTTTGCTGGTTGAACCAAAAGAGGAGTTAGCAACTGCTCTGAACTTATTGATAAAGTATATGCCGGCCAGATAGTAGGAATTAATCCAACAAAATTTCAAGTACCTTCTAGCTCAGTGAAATTTCCAGGAGACCAGTGGTGTGGGTCAAGCAGAAATATTCTAAGATGACAGATGAACTATTATACTTGACCTTTTCCACCACCACAAAAAAATAATCACAATGTTTAATCAGGCTATTTGGATTATGGAGACAGCAAATTGTAGAGAGAATCTCTGGTGTACTATATGGAAGCATCACTTGACAATAAAAAGCTGGTGACCTATTAGCTGAGGCAAGAAATAGGATGTGGGAGTTCCAGTAGGAAGAGAGGAACTCTGGGATAGAGATTTGCCCCAAACTCTGAGGAGACAGACCAATGAAACTGAGGAGAGGTAACCAGCCATGTGGCAGAACTTAGACTAATTTAAATGGGATAATTGAATTATGAGCTAGTCAGGAAATGAGTCAAAGCTTGAGGCCTAGGCATTTATTCATAAATAATAATTATCAGAGTCATTAATTTGGGAACTGGGGCACAAGTGTAAAAGCCCATGATTAAAGCACATTCTTCACTTGGTTTGTATTCTATCTTGTATATCAAGTAGAAAACTGTTACTATTGAATGGGATAGAGAACAGACTCTGGGGGGTACAGACTATTGTCTATCAGAGTACTACTGAGTGGGTATAGACACAGGCTCTTCAGTAGTTCTAGGCTGCTGGGCTGTTCTGCTGTATAAACTACTATCCAGAAGAACCAGTAGGTCTTGTAGTTTGAAGGCGAGACATAGATGCTCTTTGGATTAGTCATAACAGAGGCCCTTGGGACTTTGAAGCTAGACTCAGCAGTCATCTGCATGCAACTATTCTACTTTTGAGAGATAACTCTTGGCGCCTTAGGGGGCAGTAGAAACACCATGAAACTAGAGCTGCACACCATGAGATGGGTGTCATCTGGCTCTAGGTCATAAAGGTGTACATGCACACCATCAGTCTATTACCAAACAGAACATTTCGATATATTATCAGGCTCAGAATGTCCTAAAGGTACAAATAAGTTATATAAAATTCCCAAATTATCTGTAAGTCATAACTCCTGCTACCATGTCTTCTGTTCCTGAGCATGGATTTATGGCCTCATAGGGTATACTCTATGATTGGTTGAGACTTAGGAAGGAAGAATACTAGTTTACAAATACCTCTAAATACTGTACAGGCATCACCAGGATACCTGAAGCATTACAAACTTTTTCTGGAATAACCCTGACAGTGGTAAAGAGAAATCTTCAGAGTGGACAAAAGTGTAAGCAGTGCACATGTTGTACATTTTGCTGAGAAAGATAAATTGCCAGATGTGCCGTTATATACTTATTCATGGACTGTAACCAGTGGGTTGGCTGGATGGTTTTGGACATGAAAAAAACATGATTGGAAATCTGATAAGATATTCATGAAAAGGATATGAGATGGATCTCTTCAAATGGGCAAAGGCCTTAAAGCTTGTGTCCTCAAAAGATGACTTCATCAGAGGAAAAGTTTAACAATCATGGAGATGGGATGGCCAGTCTGGGGGATAATCATCTTCTTTTCTGGCCATCTCTGTTATTGCTATATAGACTCACTTAAAAAGTTACCATAATAGATGGGATGGAAGTGATTCATAGGCTCAACAACAGAGACTTCTAATCACTAAGATGGATCTGGCTGTGGCTACTACTGAATACAAAATTTGTCTTTAGTAGAAACCATCACTGAACCCCCAGTGAGACACCATTCCTTGAGATGACCAGTCAGTGTCCTGGTGATTGGTTGACTACCTTGGACTACTTCTTTTGTGGAAAAGGGAGCACTTTGTCCTCACTGGAGTAGATACTTATTCCAGTTACATATCTGCTTTTCCTGAACCTAATGCATCTTCTAAAACTACCATCTGTGGACTTACAGATTGCCTTATTATGGAATTTTTCATAGCATTGCTTCTGACCAGGGAACCCACTTAAGATAAAGCTGTGCCTTATGCAATTCACTGGTCTTATGATATTCTCCATGCTCCTGTAGCAGCTGATTTGATGGAAGAGTTGAGCAGAATGCCTTTAAATACAGTTAAGTCCAAACAAAAGCTTGGAGTGCTGGGGCATGGTTCTAAGGAAGGCTGGACATGCTCTTGATCCATGTCCAATATATGGTATATATATGGTGTGTGTGTGTGTGTGTGTGTGTGTGTGTGTGTGTGTGTGTGTGTGTGTGTGTGTGTATCTCCAAAATTTATAGATCCCAGGGTCAAAGGGGTGGAAATCAAAATAGTACCTTCAACTTACCATTATTTCTAGTAACACACTAGCAATTTTTTGCTTTATATTCCTGCAGATTTATGCTCTGCTAGCCTAGAAGTCTTTGTTCTAGATTGGAGAGTACTTCTATCAAGAGAAACAACAAACATTCCATTAAGCTGAAAGCTAAGATATCTTTCTGGCTACGTTGGGCTCCCAATGTCTTTGAATCATCATGCTAAGAAAGGCAAAGCAGAAATTGTCTGTCTAGACTTCCAGGGGGGCAACTGTTTTTTTCCTCAAGTACCTCCTCTCCAGTGAAATTTTAGAAATGAATTTAAAAAAAAAATTAGCATTGACTAAAAAAAGAAGAAGAAAGTAAAACCCATGGGAGATTTATGTGCTGAAAATTACAAAATGCTGATGAGGGTTTCAAAGAAAAACCAAATAAATAAAGAGAAGAATATATCTTGTAAATTGACTGGAAAACTGAAAAAAGTTTCCTACAGTGGAGACAAGGAGAGCGTCTGCAGTGTGGAAGGAACGTGTGCTTCAAGTCGATGGGGAACTACAGCAACCTAATGCAGACAGGATGGTAAATGGCCTAGGCCCTTTAGGA
This sequence comes from Uromys caudimaculatus, assembly GCA_028551405.1. NCBI lineage: Eukaryota > Metazoa > Chordata > Mammalia > Rodentia > Muridae > Uromys > Uromys caudimaculatus. The sequence goes on along the minus strand of CM052703.1, from coordinate 126,493,000 downwards.
ATGATGATGTATTACCCCTCCAGATGAAGATTCAAGAACTACTTAGGTGTTTGCTGAGGGCGAAGGAAACATGAATTAGTAGTAGCAAAATTATAGCTATAAATACCAGTTATAATCATATGACTTGTTGCGGAACCAAAATTGTAACTGCTAAGAGTGTTCCTGCCCTATTTTATGAAGAACATGCTTATGCATGTGTAACGTATACACTGATCAAATATCCATCTTTTCTTTCCTTTATTTCTTTATTTTACATTTTAGTGTCAGTTAATACTAGTAGTGAAGTGTCATAAGGCTACATCGTCTTATACAAGTTATGGGGTAGTAAAAGGTCAAGCATTCCTCAAAGAACTTTACTATCTATTTTGATATGGCCCTGGGTGAACCTGTGAGGGTAGTCACTAGAAGGATTCAGTAAGGATGAAAGTCACCCCTCCATCCAGAGTAGGCTGCACCATCTGACAATGGCCCCGGATATAAAGACATCTGAGAGCAAAGCTTAACTTGTTTCAACCTGCCCACCTTTGCTACTTGCAGATACACACATCTACCCAGTCGTTGCCTCAGCTGCTGCTGCTGTCCTTTACTAACACCTGAGCTGTGTCTCTTTGGTCTTTAAACATGGACTGAAGACCAGGGGCTCACCAAGAATCCTCTGAGACTTCAGTACTATATTGGGACTGCTGATGCATGCAGGCCAGTCAACTGAGCAGTGAATTTCTTAGCTTCTTCAGCATAGAGATAACCAATAACCATTGTTGAATTACTGAGCCCGTATCATGTAAGGCAATCTACAAATCCCCTTTTGTAGTATGTTTTTGTTCTAGCATTTCTGTTCCTTTGGCTAATATAAGGTCAGGACAAAGAATGGACTTTGTTTTGTTCTTGGGTCTCAAAGATAGTCTTCCTGTGACTCTGCCTCTATATGGTTCTCATGCTTTTTCATGGCTCATTTTTCTTCTGTTTGCTTGGTCCTATTCCAATTTTTGTTTTTGCTTTATCTTTTATTTTATTTTTATTTCTGAGAGACAGAAAGGGATGGATGCAGATGGAAGAGGAGGTGGGGAAGAACTGGAAGAAGTCGGGGGAGGGACAGTCATAATCCAAATGTATTGTATAAAAAATAAAAGAAAAAAGAAGCAGGGACTAAAAAAAAAACATGTACAAATATGGACATGAAAAGTAACAGGCACCAAGTAAAGATAAAGGATCTATAGGCAGATGGGAAACCTGACAGACAATGGCAGAGAGAATGGGGTGAAATCTTGGTACAAAAACTGTGGTTATGTAGAAGAAAAATGAATGGGAAAATATCAGAAAATCAAGCAAAAATGGTGAAACTGAGGAACTGGGAAAGATCCTAGCAATATTTTGACAAAGAAGAATAAAACAAAATGTGTAAAGATCCAGGTTAGAAAGGCTCAGCCTTGCTCCATGGAGGGAAAATTTAGCTGTGTGGCAGCTGCAGATGTCTCTAGGCTGGACACCTAGGATGTCCCCAGGGCCTGGTGAGGAAGAAGCAGCAGCAAGAGATGAGAGGAACTGTAGCTGTGCAACAAGGTTCTCTCACTGAATCTCTCTCAGCAAGTCGTCCATTTTCATACACACTTAAACATGCACGCAACAAGGTCCAACATTAAAACCAAAACATGTTTGATGGTGACAGGTCTCATTCCCCTGCTCTGGTCTGCTCAGCCTGCCCTGACCCCGCAAGCAAGTGCACTTCCTTCCTTTCCTATAAAATGTATCAGAGTATAAAATGCTGTTCCCACTTTGTAACATATGGAGAGCATCTTGGTTGTTTTTCTTTTGGTGTTTTTACTAGTTCACAGTATTCTATTTTGTTATTAGACCACAGCTTATTTATCTGACTTTTTCTTGGTGGGGGGTTTGAGTTGTTTCAATGCCACCGAGAATAAGCTTGCACATATATCATTTTGAATGTGTGCAAATGCATGCAGAAGACAAATTCCTGGAAGGCACTGCTGAGTCAGGGGGCAGCTGCATTTTTCATTTTGATAAATGTTCCCACTTGCCCTGAATCATGTTGTGTACCATTTTGCACTCCCACCAGCAATGGATGAAGTGCCTGTTGCCTTAAGCAAAGAAATGACATCATTTGACTTACAATGACAAAAGCCTGCCTACCCAGTCTCTGACTGCCAAATGCATACGAAGTGGAGGTGATCCTGGAGGCTTTCGCAATCAGGAAGGACTGTCAGTGGATACAGACGAAACAGGGAGAAGTAAAGCATGTTTGGTTGGAAAAATCAAAATTTATTGACTCTTGGTTTGGGGATATGAGAAGAAGAGTCATCCCATCAGAAAAGGAGGGAGGAGCACTAAGGAAGAACAGGACTGTCATGTCAGTCTGTTAGGGTGGTTCCCAGGGGATGCTTTTCCATAGAAGAGAGATTCCAATTTCAATGGCAGATTGGGAATGAAACTTATAATCATAAAAGCTAAGTGGGTTACCAAAAGGGTGGAGGGGCTATTCGCCAGGCTGAAATCAAAAGGCAAACTCGTGTAAAGTGGAATAGAAAAGGAGCTATCAGAAAACAAGTATGACTGTGATCTGTACAAAGAATAAGCTGGGGGAAGAGAGGTGTAGTTGATTCCCTGTCCCCAAAGCTGCAATGAGGCTGAGCCTAGGGGAGTGAGTCCAGTGGATGGGAGCCAGCAGGTCACTTCATCAACTCAAAGGAATCTACAAGCAGCATTAAGAGAATATTGGGCTTAAGCCACAAGGGGGAAAAAGCTTAAGATATTGGTACATAGGAAAAACCACAGGAAACAGTAGGGGGTAGGTAAAAACAGAGGACACCACAAGACTGCAACAGCCATTAGAAGCAGGGCTGGGGGGCTGTTTAAAACAGAAAAAGAAAGATGCAGGCCCAGGAAGGGTTGAATTGGGATTACTTATGCTGACTTCAAGCAGTATGCATGATTCATGCTATGGTTTGAATAGAGTCTCTCCTCTCAGAAACATGTTGTAAGGTCACCCCCACTATATGATATCAAGAGGTGGGACCTTTAAATGGTACTAGAGCTTTGCCTTCACAAGCGGATGGATGCCTGAACTTATCCATGCAGTCAAGGGGTTAATGAGTTATCTAAAGAAGAAATCTTCTATAGAAGCTGTCTTAGCCAGGGTTTGTATTCCTGCACAAATATCATGACCAAGATGCAAGTTGGGGAGGAAAGGGTTTATTCGGCTTACACTTCCATGCTGCTGTTCATCACAAAAGGAAGTCAGGACTGGAACTCAGGCAGGTCAGGGATCAGGAGCTGATGCAGAGGCCATGGAGGAACGCTGCTTACTGGCTTCCCCTGGCTTGCTCAGCTGACTTTCTTATAGAACCCAAGACTACCAGCCCAGGGATGGCACCACCCACAAGGGGCCCTCCCCCCTTGATCACTAACTGAGAAAATGCCTTACCGCTGGATCTCATGGAGGCATTTTCTCAACTGAAACTCCTTTCTGTGATAACTTCAGCTTGTGTCAAGTTGACACACAAAACTAGCCAGTACAATTGACTCCTTGTCAACTTGACACACAAACAGATCACCAATAAGCCTCAACCCTTATTTCCTTATTCATCCCCAAGATCTAAATAACTTTACAAATCCCACAGTCTTTACAAATTCTTACATATTAACATTTCGGTCCCTTTTAAACATCCAATCTCTTAAAATTCAAAGTCTTTAAAAATTCAAAG
>CM052703.1:126458556-126488781 GCA_028551405.1 Uromys caudimaculatus | reverse complement strand
GCGGGCCCTCAGATAAATGGACATAATACTACCTGAGGACCCAGCTATACCTCTCCTGGGCATATACCCAGAAGATGCTCCAACATGTAATAAAGACACATGCTCCACTATGTTCATAGCAGTCATAATTATAATAGCTAGAAGCTGGAAACAACCCAGATGTCCCTCAGCAGAGGAATGGATACAGAAAATGTGGTACATTTACACAATGGAGTACTACTTAGCTATTAAAAACAATGACTTCATGAAATTCACAGGCAAATGGATGGAACTTGAAAATATCATCCTTCGTGAGGTAACTCAGTCACAAAAGAAGGAACATGGTATGTACTCACTGATAAGCGGATATTAGCCCAAAAGTTCAGAATGCCCAAGTTTCACTTTACAGTAACCGCTGGACTGAGAGTGAGGTCCCAGATGGAGGATCTGGAGAAGGGACTGAAGGATCTGAGAGAGTTTGCAGCCTCATGGAGGGAGCAACAGTGTCAACTGGCCTGACCCCCGCCCCCCCGCGTGTTCCTGGAGGCTGCACCACCAGCCAAAGAATACACATTAAGGGACCCATGGCTTGGATCACATATGTGGCAGAGGAGGGCCTTTTTGGCCATCAGGGGGAGGAGAGGCCCTTGGGCCTGAGGGTGTTAGAGGCCCCAGTAAAATGGGAAGACTGGTGTCAGTGGGCGGGTGGGTGGGTGGGGGGAATACCCTCATAGAGGTGGGGGAGGGGGGAGGAGATAGGGGGTTTCCAAAGTGGAGACCTGGAAAAGGGGAAACATTGGACATGTAAATAATGTATCAAAAAAAATAAAATAAAATAATTTTAAAAAAAAACCTTCAAAATGCAGAGGGGACCCAGGGCAGGACAACAACCTAGACAATAGGAATTCGCGAAGAGCTCACTGAGAACACAGGTGGTAAACAGTTCCTGGACCGAATCCCGTCAAGATCCATCGGAAGCACCAGGGCTTTTCTTGTTTCCACACGAAAACCCAACAGGTCATAGCTGGCCATGTTCTTCCACATCCCTTGTTCTAGTAACCAGGCAGAGCAGAGGTCAGAAGATAACAGGCCCCATACTGCCGTAGAGGAAAACACAGCAAATCTAGGACATTGCAAATTAAAATACCCAGTCACCCGGTTTAAATGTTATGTTCTCTAATGGGCCCAATCTACAAGAAGCACGAGTTTATAGAGTATCTTTTTAAATACCTGGTTTGTACTTTTAAAGTCTGCTTTTCGAGAATATCATCCCTTTCTCTTGATTATGCTCCCCCAACCCCTATCCTTACAGAAGGAATAAGGACCAGTGCCCTAAAATAGAGGGTAGCTCTGCCACCTTGTGGTTTTGTCTGGTACTGCAACAATCAGAGCCATGAAGTTGAGCGAAGGATGTCTGAAACCCATCCACAACTCAGGCCCACTAGCAGGTAGGAGGGGAGCTCTCCAGCAAACCTTCAGCTTCATAGGATCAGGATTACCCTGGCTTCTGTGTCAGCAGACTGACATCCAGCTTGATATGCAGAATGGGAGCTTGAAATGGTGGCTTTTAGTTTTCTAATTTCCCTTTTCAATTAACACATAATTGTCCGTATTTCCAACACATTGTGACGTTTCAATGAATAAGCTCAAAATTATGTCAGGTTGTCACTTCCTTCTTATCATTTCCTCCTTCAAGTTCCTTGTTCTTCAAAAAACACGAACTGGGCTCTTGTGATCTGTCACCTTGCTGGGCACTGGAGCTTATTTTTTCCTATATCATCCAACCTTCCCATAATGACCTTCACCCCTTCTAGACATTCTACTGTCTTCTTTTTTGGGAGCACCAAACCCTAAACACCAGATCACCAAGGAAAAGGTCGAGATAAACATTTTAAAATCTTTTTTCTTATAGAGAGAACGTGAAGTATTTGAGTGTGTGTGTGTGTGTGTGTATAAATTTTTCACTTCACTTAATGCCTTTCAGATCAATTTTATATAGATATCAGACTTTTGCCAGAACAAATGTCAATTGGTCTATTTGAGCCCTTGTACAAGGGAGACTCAGTCAGAGAAGGACAGGAACTGAGGATGGGACTGGATGGGGGGGGGGGGTTGAGTGAGAATGGAATTTATCCTCCACCTGGAAGAAGGGTGACTTCATAGGGCACTGTGAGGTCTGTGAGGAAACACTGCGTCTCCTGAGGGGGGAGCATAGCAGGAGGGAGGGAAGCATACTCTGCCAAGGTCTGCCAGCCCCAAAGGCCCTCGAGACAAGGCCTGTGCTGTACTTCTAAGAGTAGAGCTGTGAAGACAGACCTCTGTATCATCTCAGCATTCCCCAATTTAAGTTAATGGGGTGCGTAAGGAGTGGGAAGGTGCTTGTTTGCAAAGGTTAAACATGAAAAACTGAGACCAGACACATACCCAGGCTTCTGAGCTCACTGGGGGAAAAGGCGGGGGAGAGGGTTGGCCAAAGGCCAGATGTGACCCTGAGTGCTGCCCAATCAGAACTGAAGGTGTTCAACACTGGTACACAGATGAAGACTAAACTTCTCAAGAAACAGTCTGCACAAATCACAAGGTATACTGCTTAGGGCATGGGACACACACACTGGTTCCACACACGCAAGATGCACACAGTCACACACGCAAGGTGCACACACTGGGCCAGTGGGATTAGGCTATATAAGAATAGCTAAGCAAGATAGGGGGAGCAAGCCAGTAAACATTTCTCCCTGGTCTCTGCTTCAGTTCTGCATTCAAGTTCCTGCCTTGAATCCCAGACTTTGACTTCTCTTGATAATGGATCAAGGTGTAAGATGAAATAAGTCCTTTCTTCTCAGAGTTGGTTTTGGCAATGATGTTTATCATAGCAACAGAGCACAAACTATAAGCACACAACATTGTTCATCAAGCCGAGGCAGGCAGTGCCAGGCACACACCATGCACCCTGGGCATGCACACTTGGCACACTTTGAGGGATACCTACAACAGGCCCAGGGCATCAGAGACAGTATCAGAATCAACATCTGCATATGCATTTGGCAGATGACAAAGGAAACTGGGCTTTGGAGGTCGATGTACACAGAGATGAGGAACACTTGGGAACATAATGGTAGGCCTCAAATGCATTTACCACAGAAGGCAGGCACGTGAGAGGACTACAAACTGGACACAGATGCTGGCTACAGGATACTGAACAAGCAATGGCAAGCATGGAATGTAGGTCACAAGACAAGAATACAAGGCCATACACAAGCCTGTGGACACACAGCAGCAAGTGACATGTTGGGAACTCAGCAGGAGTACAGACCAGACACTATAGCACACGAACATGGTCTTTGGCAATCAGGTAAGTGTACAAAAAACCCTGACGATGCTCTTGTCTCTTGTGCCCAACAGCTAGCTATGCTGCCATGGCGGTGGCCCCTCAGCCTCAGACCCCCATGAAGATAGAACCGAGCTTTGGCCAAGCCTCTGAGGCTCAAGGTCATTGGTTTCTCCTGCGGGTCTAGACCACACAACTGGACTCCTCGTCAGCTGAGGGGAATCTTTGAATCATTTTTACTGCAACAAATCGTAGTGCTGTTTGAGACCCTTCATGCCGTAGCTTTGCTACAGCTTCCTGGATTACTAGGCCAAAGGGCAAAGGCAAATGAGACTTGGCTAGCTATCTGCTGGTTACTTCTATGAGGTTGTGTCAATTTGAACGTCTGATAGCAAAGTCTGTGAGTGCTTGGTACATCAGGTGCAAAGCAAACCCAGAGAAAAATCATTAAGCTCACAACCCTCCTCTAGAAGCCCAGAAACCAGAGAACAAACTTTGTTTTAGACTTGTATTTTAAGCCTTCAGCCATTAGGTGACGCCAGAGAGTAAGCTATCTAGTTGATTGCACCATAGATGAAATTTCTAGGATTTAGCCCAAATGAAAATCATAGCTCCAGCATCAGACAGTGTCTTTGGCAGCTCTCAGTGACTTTCATACATCTCTCCCCGGTAGAAAACTCAGAAACATGCCAGTTCCTATGCAGGTGTGGGTGTTGATTTTCCCCTTAGGCCCAAGCTGCCTACAAGACATCTGTATACCTATAAGAAAGAAAGAAAGAAAGAAAGAAAGAAAGAAAGAAAGAAAGAAAGAAAGAAAGAAAGAAAGAAAGAAAGGAAGGAAGGAAGGAAGGAAGGAAGGAAGGAAGGAAGGAAGGAAGGAAGGAAGGAAGGAAGGAAGGAAGGAAGGAAGGAAGACCTAGTGCTAGCTAACTGTGCCTGAGGGCAGGGAACCGTGAGTAAGGTCACCCAACAGTCCCTGGTCTGTTGCCCCAGACAGATCTGGAGCTCCTCTGCTGCATGAGAGTCCCAGGCTCGCCAGACTGCCCTGAGTGGCTGTCCAGGGTGGTGAGCATGGTGTGACCCAACTACAGAGGGAGTCCCAACATCAGAATCACCTTTGCCTTGACATGGTTGTGGTTTGCTGTTTGTGTCTGTCCAATATTCCTGCTAATTTCGTTCCCATTGCAACAGTACTCACAAGTGGGGTCTGTGTGGGTGACTAAGCCCTGGTGACTGGACCAGTGCCTTACAAAATGGCTGGAGAGACCCAAATAAACTTGTCTTTGCCTCTGTTCCTTTCACCTGTGCTGACACAACATTAGCCCCTTATGCCATGTGAGGATGCAGTCAGAGGGAACCAGAAAGAAAACCCTCACAGACTCTGAACTACAGAGCCATGACCTCGAATTTCTATGCTCCAAAACTGAGAAAATAAACTCTTGTTATTTATAAATTAATGTTTGAGATACTTTATTATAGCAGCACAAAGAAGACAGGTACCTATTTGACTGTTTTTATATTCAGGCTGAAGTTTTTCTCATTCTTGGTTTGATAAGTGATTTTGAATTAAAATGTAGAGATTTGAGATATTCCATTTACCAAACTGATTTTTTTTTTTTTCATTTTAGCTAGCCTTTTGTTGTAGCACTGCTCCTGTGGATGGAAGGGTGTGAGGTGAAGCTGGATACCTATTGTTCCCTGCTGACAAGCAGTGAAATGGGCTAGTCTCACACTGCAGCTTCTAACACCGTCATGTTAGAGAGAAGGAAAAGCAAGATGCCTCATTACTGATCCTCATGAGGCCCCCACTAGCTGACAGTAGATAGAGCCTAATTAGCACTGATCTTGCGTAAAGATTTCTTTCATGAGGCGTTGTCTGCTACCCACCTGTGTGAAAATCAGCTGCTGTGTTGTCATGTTGCAGTTTGGCAAGGCTGGAAGTCTTCTAACTCGTTGTCTTTGGCACTCATAGGTAGAGTTTTGGGATGTATGTGTGTGTGCAGTGTAGGGGGTGGCCTGGTGCTGCTATGTATTTGAATGCTAAATCCTGGCTCCTAAGACCTGCTTGCCCCTGATGAGGAGATCCTCACATATACCAAATGCTATGTAATGCCTCCAAGTTACCTCTTATTGCTTAATAAAGCAATAAGTAAATATTAAGGCCTGGGCTGGGCAGAAGAGAGGAGCTGGAGTGAAGGTTCCCGGAGCTTCAGATCAGGCAGGGACCACAAGGAGATGGAAAGAGAAGAAGGAAGAGGTCAAGGTCACCATGGGGTAGCGTGGATCTTGAGCACATGGCCATGAGCGCTGGCCTGATGGAGCAGGAGCAGCCCGAGGGAAACCTGGCAAGTGATATCTCAGCGGGCTGACATGGAAACAGATAAAACAGCGTGGAGATCTGCCCAGCTGTCATGCTCTACAGCTTATTATAAAGCTAAAGATCTGTGTCTTTGGTTTGGAAACTAAATAATGTGAAGTGAGGTAGAAACCCCTAATAGATATTTAAAAGCAACAAGGGGGTGCAGCAAACCCCCAAAATAATTTTAACCACAGCAGTGCAGTTTGCCTGAAAATGCTCTGTTATATAGACTGCTTTTCTGACTGCAGAGAACTGGCCTCTGTGTGTGCTGTCTTGATGTTTTGGGGGTGCTGGCTTCCTGGCACTCAGTGTGAGGTGCAAATTGAAAGGAAAGCCCCAGGAACTGTCACTAGCTCCTTCCTCAGGACACAAGTTCCGTAGCCAGCCTGCTGTCTGCCTAGCTTCCAGAGTTTTCATAGTTTGTTTCTGCACAATGCTCAAGGTGTTTTATCTGCATCAGGAACTGAGAAGAGTACTCTTCATCTTTATGGAGGCAGAAATTACCATCAAAATAATTTGTATGTGTGATCTGTTATTGTATATTCACAATTTTGCTGTTTTAAAACTGTGGCTTAAGTTTTATTTGTTATTGGACATTAAATTAGCCTACGTAATAGAGTGTTTTGTGCTGTTTTTTTTTTTTTTGCTTTGGGGTTTTTGTTTGTTTGTTTGTTTTGTTTTTTCGAGACAGGGTTTCTCTGTGTAGCCCTGGCTGTCCTGGAACTCACTCTGTAGACTAGGCTGGCCTTGAACTCAGAAATCCGCCTGCCTCTGCCTCCCAAGTGCTGGGATTAAAAGCGTGCGCCACCACTGCCCGGCACTTTGGGTTTTTAAATACTTTTTAATTATAGTTACTCTTTCCGGCTGGTGTCATGGTGCATGCCCTTAATCTCAGCTCAGGAAACAGAGGCAGGTAACCTCCTTGAGTTCCAGGTCTGCTCGGTCTACATAATGCATTTCAGGCCAACCAGGGCTACACAGTGAGGTCCCTTCTCAGACAATGTATTTTTCCACTTTCAGACATCTATAAACTGCGTGCATTTCTCTCTTCTCCTGCCCTTATCATCCCCCTCTTGTCTCCAAGCCCCTCTCCTCTCCATTCCTACATGCAAATCTTTTCGTTTTGTTCTATGACCCCCTGAATTTAATCAAGAACCTTTGTGTGAGCATGGAACCATTGCAGTCTGGTGGACTCGTCGATGGCTACACAACTGACGCAAATGACTTCCGTGTCTCCCAGAATCTTTAAAGGGAGTGATAGGGTCCCATAAGCCCCTCCCCTATTCATAAGAGCTTGTTGACAGGGCTAGTCTTGTGCAGTTCAGTCTAAGTTCAGTATTGCAATGGCTGTGTAATACCCAAAGGATGGCAGTCAGTAACCCTTCTCTGTATCTTCCAGTTCTCATCTTCTCTCTACCACCCTCTTCCGCGATGCTCCTGAACCTCAAAAGGAGTAGCATGAATATTGTGTTTAGGGCTGAGTATCCTCCTCGCTTATTCTCAGCACCACGAGAAGCCATAAGTCTTCATTCATTGCCGTTCAGTTCACAGAAAGGAAAGGCCTCTCTCCTTCAGACTGAAAGTACGATTTATGCAAGAGTATGAAGTCAGATATTTGGAAGGCAGTTTGACACTATGTCAGTTTAAATAAGCAACTGTAGAAAGTTTCCTCTAGTGCCTATGACTTCTCCAGTCATATGTTTTTGGCTTAGTTTATAACATCATGAACAGGTTTCTTCCTGTGAATGAAGCCTCAAATCTAATCTGAGAGCAATTTGTTATCTCCTAGCAGTAGTGCCACTGTGGCAGAAGTGAGCACATCGCAAGTTGGTATTGAAGTTCTTAGGTTCCCATTGATGCATTTACTCTCCCAGCAGCCTACATAGCACCTTCTAGCAGTCTGAAAGCTAACCAACAGGGAGGGAATTTACCTCTCAGTCTCAGCTCCTTTTCTCTGATTCTTTCAACCAAGGAGTGTGTGAGCGTGCGCGCACCTGTGCGCCCGCACATGTGTGTGTGTGTGTGTCTGTGTCTGTGTCTGTGTCTGTGTGTGTGTGTGTGTGTGCCTGTGTGAAGTTATCTTAATCAGTAATATTAATCAGTAGGTTTGTTGAGCAACTAAACGGAATGACAAGATGTTTCGGGGACTCCCGAGAGTTCATTGACCAACAGCTCATATGATACGTAAGTTTTTGTTTGGTATATTTCTGATTGGTATATTTAATCAATTTGCATTCAGTGAAATTGCTAACATGTGAAGGCTGAAGTCTGCCTTTCTGTTTTCTACTTCTTCTTTCTATTTTACCAATTGCTCTGCTTTCTTTCTCCAGATTTCCCCTGCTTACTTTTTCAGTCCCACCTAGATTAATCCACAATGCTTTGAGTATATTTCTCTATAGAGATTCCTAGTCCTAAGTGGGACATTTCAGGGTATGTGTTGATGCAGCTAATGAAAAAAGTTGCCAATGTGTCTTCGCTTCTCAGACATTATTATGAATGTGTAAGTGTCCCTTTACTTGTTTGCTTATTGAATTTTTTCCTGTTTCTTTGTTTATTTTAAACCAAGGTCTTCCTGTGTAGTCAAGGCTGGCCTCCAACACACAATACTCCTCCTCCTCACTCTCCTGGAGACTAATATTATACACTTGCTGCATCATGCCTGTCGTCTTAACTGGAGGAATTGTCACTGAGAGATGGCTCTTTCCACCATTTACTGATGACCACACTGCTCAAATGAGACTCTGTTTTCACAGTACCCATATTCTGAAGTAAATACCATCCCGACAGCCTCTATCAAGTAGCTTGGTTTTCTTGTCTCACAGGGAGTTTTCTTTCCACTTTGAACACGGACGCTTTCCTCATGACATCCCTCATGAAAGTGCAACACCAGGAAAAGTTTGAAGTTAGATAGTTGAAGCCAAAATAATGAGAATCAAGTAAGTGATTTCAGGGCTAACTGTCCACAGTGGTCCAGATGGAACTGTAATGCCTCAGCAGCAACAAATACATTCTGATGCACAGTAGCAGCTGGCAGCATGTGTAGGACCTAAACTTCCCACACGGCGTCTCCAGCGTGTCTAGGAAATCATGGCAAAGGTTGTGAGAAATTTGACAAAACACCTTTTCTCTGTGGGAAAGTAGAAAAGAAACAGTGTTGCAGTTTCTTCCTGCAGGTGCTTCCTGAAGGAGGCAGGGTGGGGAGAGGTCCACGTTCAATATGTTGTGCTATCATTGTCTTCACCAGAGCACTGGCTTTACTGCCCGTACTGGTTTTTCTAGAGCATTAGGAGACCAATGTAGCAAAGGCACTAACTGCAAGAGTTCGCAAAGTGAGATTAAATTTTAAAGGACCATGACTCATGTGACAGATTAAGTTGGAAACTGGGTGCCGGGTCCTCCCTAAGGTGTGCAGAGATGGGTGTGTGTCTGCTGCTGATTCTACCCCTCATGTGGCATCTTTCCCAGAAGACATGATGTGAATAAAAGCCACCAGCATGCAATAAGAGCGTCAAAAATGCAGCAAGCAGATCCTTTGGCATCGCATAAAAGCTAGGAGGAGTTAAACATAAGATGAAAAAGATGACTGCAAGATAGTTGAAGTTTGGGGTGGAGATCCTCCCACCACCCCCCCAAAAAAGCCTGACATATGTAGTGTCATGGATAAGCACTGAGTAGATTTCCATCACCTGATTCTTGTTCCATTCATCTGATCTATAACCAGCCTGCCAAGCCTGGTGGACTAAAACAACATTCATAGTGTAGTTTGCTCAGAAATTTAAAATGCTCTCTCTGTTGATGGGGACAGTCTGCAGTCATGTTCTCTTGCAACATTAGCTGTATCCAGAGATGAAAACTGCGCACACAGGTGGCTGACAAAGGTGGTGCGGGCTCAGAGCTGTGACTGAGAGCCTTGGGTCTCCCTCAGATGAATTTCCCCGTGTGGGCTTCAATTCAGAGCCCTTCGGTCCTCCTCCCCTCATGTGGTCTGGTTCCCAGACAGCAAGGGAGAAGCTTCTAGAGCAGCAGTTCCCAACCTTGTGTCACAACCCCTTTGTGACCGCATCACATGACCCGTTACAGGGGCTGCCGAAGACCATCAGAAAACACAGATATCTGCATTATGACTCATAACTGTAGCAAAAATTACAGTTATGAAGTAGCAATGAAAATAACTTTATGCTTGGGGGTCACCACAACACGAGGAGCTGTGTTAGAGGGGTGCAACATTAGGAGGGTAGGGAACACTGCTCTAGAGGGGTGACACGCGTCTCCTTCTACTGGGTATGTAATCATCCAGCCCAACCAAGACTCATGGTGACAGACACTAGACCTCTCCATAGAAGGATTAGTAAATAGCTTGAGGTATACTTGAATCTTCTACAACATGCAGCATTATGACTCTTGAATTATGATAGCTACTAGTTATATCCAGGATTGGGCTAAAAAGAAAACTTGAAGCATAATATGCATGATTTCTTTTCATTTGTATACAAAAGGAGAGACGATATATGTACACTTTTATTTGTTTAAAAATGGGTTTCATTGGTTACAATTGGTTCAAATTACTCTTGCACACTTAAAGAGCTCAATGGGGTTGTTTAGTAAAAACTAAAATACTTTAAATCACCAAATCAAGCAGAACCAGAAAATGATTCTTAAATATCCCATTAAAATGACAACCAAAATTATAAGTGTCTCAGTGCTGATCTGAACAACTACTTAAAGATAAATGTTTACCAGTGAAGTGTTGAAGCTCATAAACCACTGTTATTCCCAAGTCCCGACTGCACTTTTTACATCTTTCTCTTTTTCTGTTAAAAAAATTCTCCTGGAATACATTTAATCATATTTATCTTCTCCCACAACTCCTCTCGGATCCTCCCCAACTACCCAACTTTATGGTTCCTCTGCTTCTCTTTCAAACATACACACACACACACACACACACACACACACACACACACACACACACACACACACGTCAGGTCCCATCTCCCTGTGTTAAGCCCACACTGCAAAGTTACTCCTTGCCTAAGAAGTTGTTAACATAGACTTTTAAATCCATTTTTTGAGCTTTATATAAATAAGACAATCTGTATCTAGCTTCTTTAAGTAGCATTAAGTATATGAGGTTAGTCTATACAGTACTGTAAAGAAGTTTTTTTTTCATAGCACTGTAATATTTATTATATAGACTAAATTCTATTAAAATCTTAATAGATTATATTTGCTTATACTGCTGTTGATGAATATTTGGAATGCTTTAAACTTTGACTATTATACAAAATGTAACTGTGAATATGTTTGCAAACATATCTTAGTGGATTTTTACATTTTTATTTTATTATTTATATGTGCGTATGTATCTGAGCGTCTATGTGTGTGTGCTAACCCCAAAAGGGGCCACCAGAGGACATAAAATCTTCTAGCACTTGAGTTATGAGTGGTTGGGAGCAATCCTACCGGGTCGTTGGTACCTGAGCTCCAGTCCTCTGGACTCAGTGTCCTTAAGTGTGAGTCGTCTATGCAGCCCCCATTTTAGTGTAGTGTGTGGAGGTTTACACCTACACTTGTAACTGCTCTATTAGGTCTAGTGGATTTGACTCTGTTTGTCTTGCTCACTTTATAACCCAATGTCAGCCCTTCCTTTCCTCCCAGTACACTGTCACACAAGTCCTCACCCCATTCCACTTTCCCTTTCTCTTTTGAGAAGGTGAAGTCCCCCTCTGGGTGTTACACCCCCACTAACACACACACACACACACACACACACACACACACACACACACACACACACACGCTGCACATCAAGTTGCTGCTGTGGGACGAGGCACATCCTCTCCCACTGAAGTCAGACAAGATGGTCCATTTAGGAGCATAGGATTCACAGGCAGGAAGGCCCCAGCTCCAGTTGTTGGGAGACCTGCATGAATACCAACCTGCTCATCGGCTGCATATGTTCAGGGGGCCTAAGCCCAGCCTGTGCTCACTCTTTGGTTGGTGACTGAATCTCTGGGAGTTCCGAAGGGTCAGGTTATTTGTCTCTGTTGATCTTCCCGTGGAGTCCCTGTCCTCTTCGGGTCCCTCAATCCTTCTCCCAACTCTTCTCTAATACTCCCTGAGCTCCAGCTAATGTTTGGGTGTGAGTCTCTGTATCTCTTTTCATTGGCTCCTGCGTGGAGTCTCTCAGAGGACAGTTATTCTAGGTTTCTATCTGCAAACATAAGAGAGTATCAATAGTAGTATCAGGGATTGGTTCTTGTCCATGGGATACGTCTCAATTTGGAGCAGTCATTGGTTGGCCATTCCCTCAGTCTCCATTCTGTCTGTGTCCCCACATCTCTTAGGTACAGCATATTTTAGATGAGAGGTCTTGGGGGTGGGATGCTATCCTCATCCTTCCACTGCATGTCCTGCCTGGCCATAGGAAGTGGCCACCTCAGCATCCTGATCCCTAAGATTGCTAGGTGTCTCGGCTTGAGTCGCCCAGGTCTATGGCACATCCTGGAGATTGCCCCTCCACCGCTGATCTCCCTTCGCTCTCCCTTGCTCTCCCTATATGTGATCTTCTCCCTCTCCCCTCCTCTTTTCCTCTTCTATCCAGTTCTCTCCTTCCATCGACCTCTGATGTCTATTTTGTTTCTACTTTTGAGAAAGATTCAACCATCTTCCCTTGGGCTCTCCATGTTATTTGGCATCTTTGGGTCTCTTGATTATAGCATGGTTATCCTGTACTTTATGGCTAATATCCACTTATAAGTGAGTACACACCATGCATGTCCTTTTGGGACTGGGTTGCCTCACTCAAGATATTTTCTAGTTCCATCCATTTACCTGAAAAATTCATTTTGCCCCTGTTTTTAATGGCTAAGTACTATTCCATTGTGTAAATGAACCACATTTTCTGTATCCATTTTACAGTTGAGAGACATTTAGGTTTTTTTCCAGTTTCTAGCTATTACAAATAAAACTGCTATGGACATTGTTGAGAAAGTGTCCTTGTGAGATGGTGGAACATCTTTGGGTTTATGCACAGGAGTGGTAAAGCTGGTTCTTGAAGTAGGACTATTCCCAATTCTGAGAAACGGTTAAATTGATTCCCAGAGTGGCTGTACAAGTTTGCACTCCCACCAGCAGTGGAGGAGCGTTCCCCGTGCTCCACAACCTCACCAGCCTATGCTGTCCTTTGAGTTTTCTGATGGGTTTAAGGTGGAATCTCATAGTCATTTGATTTGCATTTCCTTGATGACTAAAGTTATTCAACATTTCTTTAGGTGCTTCTAGGCCATTCAAGATTCCTCCGTTGAGAATTCTCTTTTATAGCTATAGCCCGTCTTTAATTGGGTTATTAGGATTGGTGGTGTCTGACTTCTTGAGTTCTTAATGTTTCAGATGAGCCCTTTATCAGATGTAAGTTTAGTGAAGATCTTTTCCTGATGTGTAGGCTGTCAATTTTGTCCTAATGACAGTGTCCTTTGACTTACAGAAGCTTTTCAGTTTCATGAAGTCCAAGTTATTAATTCTTGATCTTTGTGCCTGAGCCATTGGTGTTCTGCTCAAGAAATTGTCTCCTGTACTGATGAGGTTATTCCCCACTTCATATTCCATTAGATTTAGTGGATCTTGTTTTACATTAAGGTCTTTGATCTATTTGGACTTGAGTTTTATGCAGGGAGATAAATATGAATCTATTTACATTATTCTATATGCAGACATCCAGTTAGACCAGAACCATTTGCTGAAGATGTTCTCCTTTTTCCATTATCTCTTTTGTCAAAAATCAAATGTCTGTAGGTGTGAAGGTTTATTTCTGGATCTTCTATTCAATTCCATTAATCAACCTGTCTGTCCCTATACCAATATCATGCAATTTTTATTAATATTGCTCTGTAGTACAGCTTGACATCAGGTATAGTGAAACCTCAAGAAATTATTTTATTGTTCAGGATCATTTTAGCTATCCTAGGTTTTTCCATATGAAGTTGAGAATTATTCTTTCAAGATTTGTAAGGATTTGTGTTGGAGTTTTGATGCAAATTGCATTGACTCTGTAGATTGTTTTGGCAAGATGGCCATTTTCACTATGTTAATCCTACCGATCTATGAGCATGGGAGAGCTTACCATCTTCTGATAGCTTACTCAATTTCTTTTTTCAGAAATTTGTTCTTGTCATATTGGTCTTTCACTTGCTTGACTAGAGTTACACCAAAAATTTTTATATTATTTGTAGCTATTGTGAAGGGTACTGTTTCCCTACTTCTGTCTCTATTTCTTTGAGTTAACTGATTTCTTTGAGTTAATATTGTATCCAGGAAATGTGCTGAAGGTGTTTATCAACTGTAGGAATTATTTGGTTGAATTTTAGGGTCACTTATGTATACTATCATCTCATCTGCAAATAGTGATACTTTGACTTCTTCCTTTCCAATCTGTATCCCCTTCCTTTCCTTTAATTGTCTTATTTCTTTAGCTAGAACTTCAAGTACTATATTGAAGAGATGGTCTGAGAGTGGACAGCCTTGACTTATCCTGATTTTAGTGGAAATGTTTAAAGTTTCTCTCCATTTAATTTGATGTTGGCTATTGGCTTGCTGTATATTGCCTTTATTGGGTTTAGGTATGCACTTTGTATCCATGACTTCTTCAAGACTTTTATCAAGAAGTGGTGTTGGATTTTGTCAAACACTCTTTTGGCATCTAGTGAGATGACCATGCATATTTTTCTTTTCAGTTTGTTTATATGGTGGATTGTGTTGGACTTTTGTACATTCAACCACCTCTGCATTCCTGGGATAAAGACTACTTGATCATGGTGGATGATATCTTTGATATGTTCTTGGATTGTGTTTGCAAGAATTTTATTGAAGCCGGGCAGTGGTGGCACACGCCTTTGATCCCAGCACTTGGGAGGCAGAGGCAGGTGGATTTCTGAGTTCGAGGCCAGCCTGGTCTACAGAGTGAGTTCCAGGACACCCAGGGCTACACAGAGAAACCCTGTCTCGAAAAACAAAAAAAAAAAAAAAAAAAAAAAGAATTTTATTGAATATGTTTGCATCAGTGTTCATAAGGGAAATTGATTTGAAATTCTCTTTTTTTGTTGAGTCATTGTGTGGTTTAGGTATTTGTTAGATAGTTTGAGTAGTATTGGCATTAACACTTGTTTGAAAGTCTCATAGAATTCTGAACTAAGACCATCTGGCCCAGGCTTTTTTTTTTTTTTTTTTTTTTTTTTTTTAATGCTTCTATTTCTTCAGTGGTTATAAGGCTATTTAGTAGTCTTGATTTGGCTTTATTAATTGGTATCTGTCTGGGAAATCATCCATTTCATTTAGATTTTCTAATTTTATTGAGTACAGATGTTTGAAGTAAGACCTAATGATTCTTTGAATTTCCTCAGTGTCCATTGTTATGTCTCCTTTGTAATTTCTGAAATTGTTTAGGGTACGATCTCTCTGCATTTTAATTAGTCTAGGGTTTGTCTATCTTGTTGACTTTCTCAAAGAACCAACTCTTGGTTTTGTTGATTCTCTGTATTGATCTACTTGTTTCTAATTGATTGATTTCAGCCCCAAGTTTGATTATTTCCTGACATTTACTTCTCCTAGCTATGTTTGCCTTTTTTTTTTCCTAGCCTTCAGATGTACTTTTAATTCTTTAATATAAGAAGTCTCCAATTTCTTTTTGGAGATACTTAGTACTATGAACTTTCCTTTTAGCACTGCTTTCATAGTGTCCCATAAGTTTGGGTATGTTGTGCCCTCATTTTTGTTGAATTCTAGAAAGTCTTTAATTTCGTTCTTTATGTCTTCTCTGACCCAGTGATAATTGAGTAGATAGTTGTTCAGTTTCTATGTAGGCTTTCTGTTGTTTCTGTTGTTGTTGAATTCCAGCTTTTCTTGGGTTTGTTTGCTTAGACAACCTTTCCCAGCACTTTATACTGAGATAATGATTATCTTCGTTGCTGAGATGTGTTGCTTGTGTACAGAAGAATGATAGATTCTGCTAACACATCAATTCTGTTAGCCTGTATCTTTTTACTGGGGAACTGAGTCCATTGATGTTGAAAGATACTAATGACCAATGATTGTTACTTTCTGTTATGTTGATGTTGGTGGTGGTTTTGTGTGTGTGTGTGTGTGTGTGTGTGTGTGTGTGTGTGTGTGTGTGTGTCTTTTCTATTGGTTTTAATGGTGTGAAATTATTTCTTGTGTGTTCTTGAGTGTAGTTAGACTCATCAAGTTGGAGTTTTATTTCTACTATCCTCTGTAAGGGCTGGGTTAGTGGAAATGTATTATTAAAATTTTGTTTTGTCATGGAATATCTTGGTTTCTCCATCTATGATGATGGAAATTTTTGCTGGGTATAGTAGTCTGGACTGACATCTGTGGTCTCTTAGGGTCTGCAAGACCTCTGCCCAGGCCCTTATAGCTTTTGGAGCCCAAGATGAGAAATCAGGTGTAATTCTGATAGGTATGCCTTCATGTTACTTGACATTTTCCCCTTGCTGCTTTTATTATTTTTCTTTGTTCTGTATATTTAGTGTTTTGATTATTATGTGGTAGGAGGATTTTCTTTTCTGGTCCAATCTGTGTCCTGTCAGCTTTTTGTAACTTTACAGACATCTCTTTCTTTAGTTAGGGAAATTTTCTCCTATGATTTTGTAGAAAATGTCTTCTGGGCCTTTGAGCTAGGAATCTTCTCTTTCTTCTACTCCTATTATTCATAGGTTTGGTATCTTCATAGGGTTCCAAATTTCCTGGATATTTTGTGTCAGGAACTTTTTAGATTTTGCATTTTCTTTAACTTTGATATGTTGATTTCTTCTATCATATCTTCTATACCTGAGATTCTCTCTTCTGTCTCCTGTATTTTCTTGGTGATGTTTATGTCTGCAGTTCTTATTATCGTTCCTAGGTTTTCTATCTTCAGTATTGCCTCAGTTTTTGTTTTCTTTATTGTTTCTATTTCCATTTTCAGGTTTTGGGCAGTTTTATTCATATCCTTTACCTGTTTGAATGTATTTTTCTGTAATTCCTTAAGGGATTTATTCATGTCCTCTTTAAAGGCCTCTATCATCTTTATAAAATTGGATTTAAGATCCTCTTTGTTCAGTCTCATTAGGATATTCAGGGTTTGTTGTAGCAGGATAGCTGGGTTCTGGTGATGCCATATTGCCCTTGGTCTTGTTTATTGTGTTCTTACCATGTCCTTTAGGCATCTGGTTTTCCCTTCTGTTGGCTGATGATCCTGATGGGCAGCAGGATTTCTCAGGAAGGGGGGAGGGAGCTTTAGGGCAGACAATGGCAGTCTGGGTACCTGACTCTGTTGGCTGTGCCTCAGACAGACCCCACTCTGCAGGTTGTGTCCCACTCAGACCCAGTTGGTTTGGCAGGTCATTCTGACTGGGATGGGATTGGTGGAGCAGGGTTCCAAGCTGGTTAGTCCTGCCCCCCCCCCGAAAGTTTCCACGGGGAGGCAGGACACTCTCGGAGTCTGGCAAGGCTCCTCCAGACCAGAGAGCATGCCCAGAGCTAGACATCCCCGGGGCTCAGGGGAAGGTATACAACTCACCGTGGATATGACTCATAGTGAGACTTCTCAATGCACACCTAAACCTGTTACTGCATGACCTCATTAGCACCTTGCCATGTGAACAAGAAGCTGCAGTGTCCAAGGGTTATAATATCCTTGTTGACTGTCAAACTGATCACCTTTGCATATGGTTTGAGGGCATTTGGCTGACCCATTTTATGAATGTTCCTTTTCATTTTGTAAATTAAGTCAATTCTTCATTTTTAAACTTGAGTTTTCTGGGTTTTTTTCCTAATTAATCTTTAAGGATCTTTGAAATTGCAGTGTTTTCCCAGATGTGCATTATAAACAGATGACTGCGTGTTTTTGCTTTTTTTTTTTTTTTTTTTTTGTCTCAGTTTTCATATGGCTTACTTTTGTATAACACACAAAATCCTAATTCAAATACAGTGGCAATTTCTTTTATTTTGTGTGCTCTTTCATGTAGTCTTTGCTCAAACTGTGACTGTAGCCTCTCTGGTACAGCCAGCTTTAACAGCCGCCTCACCCTGCCTTTCACATGTCTATCTAAACTCTACCTCGGACTGATTTCCTGCATGATGTGTGGCTGAGGGGTAAAAGTTACTTTTCTACCATTAACATTAATTGAGTCAGTACTTACTGCTTAATAATGACCATCCCTACCCTCTCTGCTGTCCAATTCTGGTTCCTGAATTGACTGCAAACATCTATCTACAATGACCTCTCATCATTTCATCACATCTCTGGGCCATATTGTGTGCCTCCCCCTGATTTCATCATTTGAGTGTAAGACCTGCAGCCCCTGCAGCTGTTTCTGCTGCCACCACCACATCAACACAGGAGGAGCCCGCAGCAGCACCAGAGCCCAGGAAGCTGAAGATGACAACCTTGATGACTTAGAAAGGCACCTACGGGAGAAGGCCCTGCGATCCATGCTGAAAGCTCAAGTGGACATGTTTGTTACATTGTAAATTTTATTTGGTTTGCACTCAATTAAATTTCAAAATTGCTAAAATGTGTTTGAGCTTTAGAGTGTAACATTTGGTGTAATAATTGCTAGGTTGAAGTTCATGTGTTTAAAAAAGGGGAGTCATGGATTTACATTACAAAGGTGTCCACGGTGTATTAGTGACATTCTTCCATTGACATTTAGAGTGAAATACTTTAAACAAAAAAAATCTCCTTTTTAAAAAAGGGGGTTTGAATATTGTTGGCATTCTTGTGGTTCCTTTAAATGCCCTTGCCTCTCCCAAGAGGTTGGGTTTTATTATTATCATTATTATTATTATTATTATTATTATTATTATTATTTTCTTTTTTCTTTTCCTCCATTTTCTCTTTGAATCTTAGCACCCATGTAAATTTTGTTTCTAACCTTGTATAGGTTTGTAAGCTTGCCCAGAAGTGAGACCACTGTTGAAGTACCACAAAGATTTGAGTGAGTGAGGGCGTGCTCATTCACTCTGTTGCCTGTGGAGTCTGCTGTGTGGCAGCTTCCCAGCTCTGGAGCAGAGCTGAGAGTAGGCAGCGCTCCCGGGCTGCAGGGCTGCCCCGTGGGACAGTTCCCAAGCTGATGTGGAACTCTGGGTTTTCTTCTTCAGGCTGTGTTGTGTTGTTCCCTTCTTCCCTTTTCTTCCTCTTTTGTAAAGCGATTTACTAGACCCAGGAAGGACCCATCAGTTATATAAATTTGTTTTATGAAACTGTAGCTGCCATTCATGTTTTTCCTTATTCTTCCAGTTGGTGCACACAACTGAAGAGCTCATGTATTTGGCGAGTTGGAATGGCCTGGACACTGTCTTGGTTTCACTTGTTTTATTTTATTTTATTTTTTAACTAAAGCTATATAAAACTTGTGGATTAAGCAGAATAAATTTCTAAATTTAAAAAAAATCTATGTTCATCATCATGCACCAAAAATTTTCTCCCAGCTATGAAAGACAAGATGATCCAAGTCTGTGAGGTGGGTTTACATACAAGTGAAGAGATCTCCCCACGTGAAACCCACGCCCAAAGTCTATTTTGAGCTTTGTTTCTGATGTCAAATCAATTTCATATTGAGTCACACAGCTCTTGAGAACTGGCCTATGTGTATGCTCCACCTAGTGGCCAGCCCTGCTAAGCCAAAAGTATGTTAGGATCCAACCTGCATTTGCAGCTGAGTCCAAAGTACTGGCTAAGTTTTATGTCAACTCGACACAAGCTAGAATCATTTTGATAGAGGGTATCTCACCTGAGAAAATACCTCCACCAGACTGGACTGTGGGCAAGCTTGAAGGGCATTTTCTACATTAGTGATTGATGGAGGAGGAGGGCTCACCCTATTGTGAGTGATGCCATCCCTGGAATTCCGAGGTGGATAAGAAAGTAGACTGGGGAGTAAACTAGTAAGTAGCACTCTGACATGGCTTCTGCATCGGTTCCCGCCTCTAGGCTTCTGCCTTGCGTTCTTGCCCTGACTTTTCTGTATGATAAACTGTAAGTTTATAAACTACAAACTCCAAGTTGCTTTTGGCTATGGTGTTTTATTACAGCAGTAGAAACCCCAAATAAGTCATATGTAACCTGCTGGCTCTATTTAGTTTTGCTCATATGTATTTGTGTTTAGAACTGACCACTTGTGATTGGACAACTTTTGACAGGACCATATACCGGAGAATACTGATTCTCCCTCCAGCCAACAGTAGTTGTCTGAAACTCTTCATCTAGTTGTGTGTCCTCTAGAGACTTCCCCCTTTTGTTTTAATGTCTATTGGTGTTGTCCTTGCTCAGTCCTTGTTTAGACGACCATGTTTGTTGAGGTATCATAGGTGAAGTTCTATGCTCTCAATTCATGGAGACACAATCTCACAGTAGATTTCCTGTTCCTCTGCCATTAACAATCATTCCACCCTCTCTTCTCTGATGTTCCCTGTATCTGAGATGCATGTATGTAGATGTATAACCTGGGGTTGGGTATCTCATTATCCTTTGCTCTCTGCATTTTGACCAGTTGTAGATATTTGTAATGATCTCAGTCTGCTGCAAAGAAACTTCTTTGTTGAGAAGCAAGAGCTACACTCCTCTATGGTTATAAAAATACATAGTTACAATGCAGTTAAATATTAGAATAGTTTAAGAAAGTGACTGTAGTAGGTGTTGAGAGCCAGACTAACCCAACGAGTTATCATAGGTACCCGTGAAAGAACAAAAGGAACTAACATCTCTGTCTTTGCTCCAGAGCTGACTTGGCAAGGTCAACCTGAGACTGAGGCCTGGGTGGCAAAGGAGTTAAGGTTTTCATTCCCAGGAAATTGACACACACACCCCCCAAAAAAAGACTGGAGTTACCAGTCCCAAGACCTTTGCATGCTCGCTCAATAATGGGATACCCTGTGTTCCCTTTGTGAAACTTTCCCTAATTAACCTCTTGTCTGTTATAGGATAACTTCCATTGACTGTCCCATTTCTCCCCTAGAAATGTATATAAGGTGCTGTACTTCCTAAGGAGGTTGGTTGGCCTCAGACACATTTTGTGCAAGACTTCTTGACCCCAAATTTTCTTCTCTTCTCTTCCTTCTATTCTCTTTACCTTCTAATCTCCTTGTCCTCTTTCTAAGGACTCTGTTATTAAAGAACGACCATGTCAGTAGGTTTACCTCTAAAGTTTATAACTTCAGGTAAATGAATTGAACAATAAAATATTATGAGTAAGATAACTCAGATCCAAAAAAACCCAAACTACATAGATTCTCTTTTGTGAATCTTAGCTCCAAATCATTAGATATGAGTATATAACTTGGAATAACCACAGTAACCAGGCAAGTATAAAGTGACAATAATGGAAGGGGGTGGGCTGGGGAGCAAGGAACTCTAAAAATGGGGACAGTAGGACACAGCTGCTAAAATGTAGAACTTTAACTAGGGAGGGGGAGGGGAAGCAATACAGAGAGAGAAGGAAGAAACAGGGAAAAGCTAAAGGAAAACATGTTATTTTATGTTTACTTAAAAATACAGACATAGACACAGGCACACAGACACAGACAAGACACACACACACACAAACACACACACACACACACACACACACACACACACACACACACACATCAATGTCTTCATCTACATCTACTATGCTAGTTGGAGTGATAATACCCCCCAAGACCTATAGACTATGTATCAAAAATGGCAAATTACCTTATTATTTCTCAATATTAAGGGATCCCTTCCTGCTATATAAACTAAAATGAGGTAGGGGCTTTGCTCAATTCTCCCACCTTTCTATCTCTTCCTGTGTCCCTCTCCCCCCCCCACCCTTACCCACTCTCTATTGTCAACATTACGTTAAATGGAGAATAACTAAAAGCATTCCCCCAAAACTTAGAATGAGAAGAGGGTGTCCACTCTTTCTGATCTCACTCAATACAGTGTTTCAAGGTTTGGCTTAGCAATAAGGAAGAAGAAATGAAAGGGTTATAAGAAGAAAAAGAAGAAATCAAAACATTCCTATTTGCAGCTAACATGGCTCTGTATTTAAAATTCCCTACAGATGCCACTACAATATTGAGAATTGACAAATGCAAGTATCAGGATACAAAATCAGTAACCATCCCACACACCAACAGTTAGCATCCGGAGAAAGAAATCAGGAAAACATTCCCATCCACAATAATTACAAACAGTAAAATACTCGGGGATAAACCAATAAACCAAGCTGGAAAGCCCTCCAGTACGAACATCAAAAACCAAATAAAGAACTGAGGAAAACATCAGAAAATTAAAAACTTCCCATACTCGTATAAGAGCAAATTAATATTGTAAGCCTCGCTACAGTGACTTACAGATTCAACAGAAGCATCATCAAAATTCCTAAGACATTCTTCACAGAACTATGAAGGATAATTCACATGTTAGCACAGAGGGCCCGAATAGCCAAAGCAGGCCCCAGCACCATAGCAACAAAACCAGCATGGTCTATTCTGTACAGTTACATGTTGGAGGTATGCAATTTGCTTTTTTTTTTTTTCATTAAGTTATGTAGCATGTAGTTTTAAGCTATTACCTTGAATCACAGAAGACACTTTGAACTTTTAAACCATGCCAAAACTGTGAAAGTCTATGGGGACTTTTAAAGTTGAACGAAATGAATTTTGCATTATGATATGGCCACAAGCTACATGGGAGCCAGTGAGTTTATATGGTGGTTTGAGTGTTATATCCCAGCTCCATAAGCTCGGATATTTAAATACTTTGTTTCTAGTTCCTGGCTCTGTTTTGGGAAGTTTAGGTGGTACAGCCTTGCTGGAGGAAGCATGCTGTAGAAGGAGGACTTTGTAATTATATAGCCTCACCCTAGTTTTCTGCTTTGTGTTTGCAGTTGAGGATTTGAGCTGTTTCCTGCTGAGACCACCATACTTGCCCCTTGCCCTCTGGAACCATATGCCCAAACAAAGTGTCTTCCTTAAGTTGCCTTTCGTCTTAGAGTTTTATCACAGCAATGGAAAGGTAACTAACGCATGATGCTAGCACAAGGCCACATAGGCTAGAATAAAATAGAAGGTTCAGAGACATACCAAACTGCTATATTTTACAAAAGGGTCAAAAGTATGCACTGAAGAAAACACATCCTTTTCAAAATAATATTGTTGGGAGACTGTATATCCATCGGCAGCAGAATGAAATCAGGGAGGGCTATGAATGGGCGAGAATAGTGGAAAACATCAAATATGAGCAAATTAGTTTGACTTCATAGCTCCCTAATAAAAATAGAGCCAAGATTTTAATATTAAGCATGGAACTTTAAAAATCCTAGGGGAAAACATTTCACAATGGAGTTTTATCCACCTATAAAGAGTAATGAAATTGTGTTATTTTTTCAGAAAAAAAAAATGATGGAGCTGGAGCTCATCATGTTAAGTAAAAGGCAAATACTTATGTTCTTCATCATACGTAGAATCTAGATTTATATGTGAAACATATTACATGAAAATAGAAAAGGGGAATAAGAAAGGGGATGTAGGAGTGCAAAGTAGGGGGTTTCTGTTAAAGAGAGGATAATGTACAGAAGACAAAATACTACGTGTTTTTTCTCAAATACACATATATGTTATAAAAGGGGAAAAAATAACTTTTGAGAGTACAAGAAGGGGACCAAGGACGGTGTAAAGGAGAGGAAAATAGGGGAAGGGACAATGCAAGCAAATTATATTGCTCGACATGAAATGTCATAATGAAACCCATTATGTTGCATGCTAACTATGCTTAGCTATGTCCAGCTAAGAATTTCAAAATATCCTCAGTTAACCTCTTAGTTAGGTTTTCTATTACTGAGATAATAGTCTATGAGCAAGAAGCAACTTGGAGAGTAAGGTTTTATTTCATCTTAACACTCTGGTCACACAGCATCACTGAGGAAATTCAGGACATGTACTCAAGAAAAGAATCTGGAAGCAGGAACTGAAGCAGATAGAGCTCAAGGAAGAGGATGCTTCCTGATTGGCTCCTCATGGCTGCTAAGCACGCTTTCTGATACAATTCATGACCACGTCTCTGAAGAGCACACAGTGGGCTGTAGTAAGATTTTTAGTTTCTTTGAAAACACACAAGTATTATAAGAATCCCAGGTATGGGATATGGGGCTGCTTGTCCACAGGTTGTCCACAGCAGATGACTATGATTTGCCTCATGTTCTAGCAGGGGCATGGTTTTGCCAACTGCAGGTAGTTTTCATGAGTGAGTGAAGTTTGGAATTCTGGGGACTTTTCAGAGGTTACATAAATGCTAGAGCCCCCATAGAAGGAACTGCTTGGCTACCTGGTGGCTGAATGCAGTTTGTTGCATTTTGTCACATGGTCCTTCACAAAGAGATGAGAAGACATTAGATATCCTGACGGTGAAGACCAAACTTGCCCCAAGAAACTCAATGTTTCTAATCAGCAGAAAGCAGTCTATTGACAATCATTGCCCTCTTTCCCCTGTATCCTTTTTTCTCGCCTGTCTAGTGTTTGGGGGTTGAAAGGAAGAAGAGGGAAACCCAGAAAGTAGCAAAAGAAAGTTACAATGGACTAGGCCTTTCCACATCAATCATCAATCAATCTTGCTTCTTTGTGTAGCAAGTGAGCTTATGAGCTATCTCCACAGCCTATTGCTTTCCCCCCAAAGGAAAACTAACCATATACTAAATAAGCCAAACTATCAACAGAAGGAAAATGGAAATAGAAAATGTGAGCACCAATGAAGGAGAATCTTTTGTTGTTGCTGTTGTTGTTGGTTTTTGATATTTACATTATATACATTCCAAATGTTTTTCCCTTTGGAAACCCCCCTATTCCATTTCCCCTCCACCTGCCTCTATGAGGGTGCTCACCCAGCCACCCACCCACTCCAGTCTTCCCTACCTAGCATTCCCCTACACTGGGGCATCTAACACCCTCAGATCCAAGGGCCTCTTCTCCCACAGATGGACAACAAGGCCCTCCTCTGCCACATATGCAGCCAGCACCATGGGTCTCTCCATGTATATTCATTGGTGGGCAGTCCAGTCTCTGGGAGCTCAAGGGGTCTGGTCAGTTAACACTGTTGCTCCCTCCATGGGGCTGCAAACCTCCTCAGCTCCTTTAGTCCCTTAACCAACTCCTCCATTCAGGACCCCACGCTCAGTCCAACAGTTGGCTACAAGCATCTGCCTCTGTATTTGTCGGACTTTACTTGAGCCTCTCTAGAGACAGCTTATCATGCTTCCATCAGCAAGCACTTCCCAGAATCCACAAACTGTCTAGGTTTGGTGGCTATATGTGGGATATATCCCCAGGTGGGACAGTCTCTGGATGGCCTTTCCTGGAATCTGTGCTCCACACTTTGTCTCAATATTTCTCCTGTAAGTATTTTGTTCACCCTTCTAAGAAACACTGAAGCATCCACATTTGGGTCTCCCTTCTTCTTAGGCTTCATATGGTCTGTGAATTGAATCTTGGATATTCCGAAGTATTGGGCTAATATCCACCTATCAGTGAGTACATACTGTGTTTGTTCTTTTGAGACTGAGTTACCTCACTCAGGATGATATTTTCAAGAGCCATCAATTTGCCTGCGAATTTCATGAAGTCATTGTTTTTAATAGCTGAGTAGTATTCCATTGTGTAAATGTACCACATTTTCTGTATCTATTCCTCTGTTGGGAGACATCTGGGTTGTATCCAACTTCTGAGTATTATAAATATGGCTGCTATGAACATAGTGGAGCATGTGTCCTTATTCCATGTAGGAGCGAATTCTGGGTGTATGCCTAGGAGTGGTATAGCTGGGTACTCAGGTAGTACTATGTTCGATTTTCTGAGGATCAGCCAAACTGATTTCCAGAGTGGCTTGCAATCCCACCAGCAACGGAGGAGTGTTCCTCTTTCTCCACATCCTCTCCAGCATCAGTGTCACCTGAATTTTTGATTTTAGCTATTCTGACTGGTATGAGGTGGAATCTCAGGGTTGTTTTGATTTGCATTTCCCTGATGACTAAGGATGTTGAACATTTCTTTAGGTGCTTCTCAGCCCTTTGAGTTTCCTCAGTTGAGAATTCTCTGTTTAGCTCTGTTCCCCATTTTTTGATAGGGTTATTAGGTTCTCTGGAGTCTAATTTCTTGAGTTCTTTGTATATATTGGATATTAGCCCTCTGTCAAAAAAAATCTTTTCCCAATCTGTTGGTTGCCATTTTGACCTATTGACAGAGTCCTTTGCCTTAAAGAAGCTTTGCAATTTTATGAGGTCCCATTTGTTGATTCTTGATCTTAGAGCATAAGCCATTGGTGTTCTGTTCAGGAACTCTTCCCCTCTATCCACGTGTTCCAGACTTTCCCTCACTTTCTCTTGTATTAGATTCAGTGTATCTGGTTTTAGGTGGAGGTCCTTGATCCATTTGGACTTGAGCTTTGTACAGAGAGATAGGAATGGATCAATTTGCATTTTTCTACATGTTAACTGCCAATTGAGCCATCACCATTTGTTAAAAATGCTGACTTGTTTCCAATGGATAGTTATAGCTCCTTTGTCAAAGATCAAGTGACAGTAGGTGTGTTGATTTATTTCTGAGTCTTCAATTCTATTCCATTGTTCTACCTACCTGCCACTGTACCAATACCATGCAGTTTTTATCACTATTATTCTGTAGTACGGCTTGAGGTCAGGGAAGCTGATTCTCCCAGAAGCTCTTTTATTGTTGACAATAGTTTTTGCTGTCCTGTAGATTGCTTTCGGCAGGATGGCCATTTTTACTATGTTAATCCTTCCAATCCATGAGCATGGGAGATCTTTCCATTTTTTGAGGTCTTCTTCGATTTCTTTCTTCAGAGACTTGAAGTTCTTGTCATACAAATCTTTCACTTGTTTGGTTAGAGTCACACCAACATACTTTATATTGTTTGTGACTATTGTGAAGGGTGTCATTTCCCCAATTTCTTTCTCAGCCTGTTTATCCTTCGAGTATAGGAAGGCTACTGATTATTTGAGTTAATTTTATGTCCGGCCACTTTGCTGAAGTTGTTTATCAGCTGTAGGAGGTCTCTGGTGGAGTTTTTTGGCTGACTTAAAGTATACTATCATATCATCTGCAAATAGTGATATTTTGATTTCTTCCTTTCCAATTTGTATCCCTTTGACCTCCTTTTGTTGTCTAATTGCTCTAGCTAGAGCTTCAAGTACTATATTGAATACATAGGGAGAGAGAGGGCAGCCTTGTCCAGTTCCTGATTTTAGTGGGAATGCTTCAAGTTTCACTCCATTTAGTTTGGTGTTCGCTACTGGTTTGCTTTATATTGCTTTTAATATGGTTAGGTATAGGCCTTGAATTCCTGATCTTTCCAAGGCTTTTATCATGAAGGGATGTTGAATTTGTTCAAAAGCTTTTTCAGTATCTAATGAAAAAACCATGTGGTTTTTTTTCTTTGAGTTCGTTTATGTAGTGGATTACACTGATGGAATTTTTGGTATTGAACCATCCCTACATCCCTGGGATGAAGCCTACTTGATCGTGGTGAATGATCATTTTGATCTGTTCTTGGTTTCGGTTTGTGAGAATTTTATTGAGTATATTTGCTTCGATATTCATAAGGGAAATTGGTCTGAAGTTTTCTTTCTTTGTTGGGTCTTTGCGAGGTTTTGGTATCAGTGTAACTGTGGGTTCATAGACTGAATTGGGTAGTGTTCCTTCTGTTTCTATTTTGTGGAATAGTTCGAAGAATATTTGTATTAGGTCTTCTTTGAAGATCTGATAGAATTCTGCAGTGAACCCATCTGGTCCTGGGCTTTTTGTTATTGTTGTTGTTGTTGGGAGACTTTTAATAACTGCTACTGTTTCTTTAGGGGTTATGGAACTGTTTAGATGGTTTATCTGATCCTGACTTAACTTTGGTATTTGGATTCTGTCTAGAAAATTGTCCATTTCATCCTGATTTTCCAATATGGTTGAATATAGGCTTTTGTAGTAGGATCTGATGATTTCTTGAATTTCCTCAGTTTCTGTTGTTATATGTCTCTTTTCATTTCTGATTTTGTTATTTTGGATACTGTCTCTGTGCCCTCTGGTTAGTCTGGCTAAGGGTTTATCTATCTTGTTGATTTTCCAAGAACCAGCTCCTGGTTTTGTTGATTCTTTGTATATTTCTTTTTGTTTCTACTTGGTTGGTTTCAGCCCTGAGTTTGATTATTTCTTGCCTTTTATTCCTCTTCAGTCTATTAGCTTCTTTTTGTTCTAGAGCTTTCAGGTGTGTTGTTAAGCTGCTAGTGTATGCTCTTTCCAGTGTCTTTTTGGAGGCACTCAGAACTATGAGTTTTCCTCTTAACACTGCTTTCAATGTGTCCCAAAGTTTGGGTATGTTGTACTTTAATTTTCAATAAATTCTAGGAAGTCTATAATTTATTTCTTTCTTTTTTCCTTGACCAAGTTATCTTTGAATAGAGCGTTGTTCAGCTTCCATGTGTATGTGGATTTTCTGTTGTTTTTGTTGCTATTGAAGACCAGCCTTAATCCGTAGTGATCTGATAGGAGGCATGAGATTATTTCAATCTTCTTATATCTGTTGAGATTTGTTTTGTGACCAACTATATGGTCAATTTTGGAGAAGGTATCATGAGGTGCTGAGAAGAAAGTATATTCTTTTGATTTAGGATGAAATGTTCTATAGATATCTGTTAAATCCATTCAGTCCATATCGTCTGCTAGTTTCACTGTGTCTGTTTTGTTTGTGTTTCCAAGGTCTGTCCATTAATAATAGTGGGGTGTTGAAGTCTCCCACTGTTATTGTGTGGGGTGCAATGTGTGTTTGAGCTTTAGTAAAGTTTTTTTTATGAATGTGGGTGCCCTTGAATTTGGAGCATAGATGTTCAGAATTGAGAGTTCTTCTTGGTAGATTTTTCCTTTTTTTCCAAAAAAGATAAAGAAGTATCCTTCTTTATCTTTTTTGATGACTTCTGGTTGAAAGTTGATTTTATCTGATATTAGAATGGCTACTCCTGCTTGTTTCTTGGGACCACTTGCCTTGAAAATTGTTTTCCAGCCCTTTACTCAGAGGTAGTCTTTGTGTTTGTCACTGAGGTGCATTTCCGGTATGCAGCAAAATGCTGGGTCCTTTTTATGTATCCAGTCTGTTAGTCTATGTCTTTTTATTGGGAAATTGACTCCATTGATGTTAAGAGATATTAAGGAACAGTGATTGTTGCTTCCTGTTATTTTTGATGTTATTTTAATGTGTGTGTTGCTATCTTCTTTTGGGTTTGTTGAAAGTAGATTACTGTCTTGCTTTTTCAAGGGTTTAGTTTCCCTCCTTTTGTTGGTATTTTCCATCTATTATCCTTTGTAGGGCTGTGTTTATCTTGGTTTCACCAACTATGGTAATTGAGAGTTTTGCTGCATATAGCAGCCTGGGATGGCAATTGTGTTCTCTTAGGAACTGTATGAAATCTGCTCAGGATCTTCTAGCTTTCATAGTGTGTGGTGAGAAGTCTGGTATAATTGTGATAGGTCTGCCTTTGTGTTACTTGACCTTTTTCCTTTACTGCTTTTAATATTCTTTCCTTATTTTCTGCATTTGTTGTTTTGACTATTATGTGATGGGAGGAATTCTTTTCTGGTCCAATCTTTCTGGAGTTCTGTAGGCTTCTTGAATGTTTATGTTCATCTCTTTCTTTAGGTTAGGGAAGTTTTCTTCTATAATTTTATTGAAGATATTTACTGGTCCTTTAAGTTGGGAATCTTCACTCTCTTCTATACCTGTTATCCATAGGTTTGGTCTTCTCATTGTGTCCTAGATTTCCTGGATGTTTTGGGTTGGGAGCTTTTTGCATTTTGCATTTTCTTTCACTGTTGTGTGAATGTTTTCTATAGTACCTTCTGCACCTGAGATTTCTCTTCTATCTCTTTTATTCTGTTGGTGATGCTTGCATTTATGACTCCTGATCTCTTTCCTAGGTTTTCTTTCTTTTTTTTTATTTTTTATTTTTGATACTTTATTTACATTTCCAATGTTTCCCCTTTTCTGGGTCTCCTCTTTGGAAACCCCCTATCCCCTCCACAACCCGCTTCTATGAGGGAATTCCACCTCCCACCCACCCGCCCATCCATCCCCATATTCCCTCCTTGACATTCCCCTTTACTGGGGCCTCTAACATCCTCAGGCCCAAGGGCCTCTCCTCTATCCCTGATGGCCATCGAGGTCATCCTCTGCCAAATATATGGTCCAAACCATGAGTCCATAGATGTGTATTCTTTGGTGGGTGGTCCAAACTCCAGGACGACCGGGGGAGGGGGCAGTCAGGGACGCTCTTGCTCCGTCCATGGGACTACAAATTCCCTCAGCTCCTTCAGACCTTCCTCCAACTCCTCCATCTGGGACCTCACTCTCAGTCCGGCGGTTACTGTTAAGTGAAACGTGGGCATTCTGAACTTTTGGGCTAATATCCGCTTATCAATGAGTACATACCATGTTCCTTCTTTTGTGACTGAGTTACCTAGCTCAGGATGATATTTTCAAGTTCCATCC
>CM052703.1:126386629-126458056 GCA_028551405.1 Uromys caudimaculatus | reverse complement strand
GTGTTTGGGTTTGGAGAGCTGTCGCACAGGGTCAGCTCTGGGGTGCAGAATGGAATCAGAAGGATCTTGTCCCCAGCTGTCCCTTGGTTCCTATGCCCTGAAGGCTCTGTAAGGGTCCCTCTTGATCCAGTGAGTTTGAACAGAAGTGGTGGTTTTGCCTGTGCTCAAAGGTGTGTCAGCACTCCTGGGATTCCCCGATATCTCGTGGAGCCTTGTAGCCCAGGCTGAGGTCCCCAGGCACAGACCCCTGGTGGCCCAGGCAGAGGTCTCCACCCACAGGTGAAAACCAGAAGTTTCGGGGTTTTTCTGTCCCCAGGTTCTCAGGCCCTGGATCCCGGCAGATCCGGGCAGGTCTGGGTGAGAGGTGTTGCTCCCCTTAACCCCACTCACAGCCTTTTCAAGCTCCTGGGAAGCCACCCCTCTCCGGTGCTCATTGGCTATGGATTCCTGGCAGCCCAGGCAGAGGTCTCCACCCACAGGTCTTTCCTAGGTTTTCAATGTCCCTAGTTCCCTCCCTTTGTGATTTCTTTATTGTTTCTATTTCCATTTTTAGATCCTGGATTTTTTTTTCATTCCCTTCACCTTTTGATTGTGTTTTCCTATAAGTTTTTAAGGGATTTTTGTGTTTCCTTTTTAAGGGCTTCTAGCTGTTTACCTGTGTTCTCTTGTATTTCTTTAAGGGAGTTATTTATTTCCATCTTAAAGTCTTCTATCATCATTATGAGAAGTGATTTTAAATCTGAGTCTTGCTTTTCTGGTGTGTTGGGGTATCCAGGACTCACTGTGGTGGGTTCTAATGATGCCAAGTTGCCTTGGTTTCTGTTCCTTATGTTCTTACCCTTGCCTTCTGCCATCTGGTTATCTCTGTGTTAACTGGTCTTGCTCTGAGTGTGGCTTGTTCCTCCTGCAAGCCTTTGTGTCAGTACTCCTTGGAGACCAGCCCTCCCTGAGAGGAACTTGAGTTTGGAGAGCTGTGGTTCAGAGTCAGCTCTGGGGTGCAGACAGAAATCAGAAGGATCCTGTCCCCAGCTGTTCCTTGGTTCCTGTGTCCTGATGGCTCTGCAAGGGTCCCCCTTGAGCCAGGAATTTGAACAAAAGTGGTGGTCTTGCCTGTACTTGAAGGTGTTTCAGCACTCCTAGGAGACCAGCGCTCTCCTGGCACTATTTTGGTATGGAGCCCTGTGTCACAGGATCAAATCCCCAGCAGCAGAAGGAAACCGGAAGGCTGCTCCTTGGTCCCTTGTCCTGAGTGTTCTAGGTGGGTCCCTCTGAACAGAGGTGCTGGTCTTACCTCCACTCACAGTCTTGCCCACTCTCCTGGGAGGCTAGCTTTCTCCTGGTGCTATTTGTGTATGGAGCCTTGTGGCACAGAATCAGGTCCCTGGTCACAGATGGAAATTGGAAGGCTCCTTCCCAGGCTGCTTTTCAGTCCTTGTGTCCTGAGGGTTCCAGGATGCTCCCTTTGAGCATAAGTGCTGGTCTTATCTCCCCTCTTAGGCTTGTCCACACTCCTGGGACGCTAGCTCTTTCCTGGCTCTATTTGGGTATTGAGCCTTAGGGCACAGGCAAAGGTTCCTGCCACAGATCAAGAATGTTTTTAAATTGATGAAAATAACACATTTTCCCTGATGATTTTTCTCAATTACTTGTGACAATTGAAAGAATTATAATACCTTCTTATGTGATGCTAAATGTATGAAAAATAAAACTCTTTGTGTAACAAGCCTTACTATGTTATAGCCCATGCTGACTTCAAACTCCTGGGCTCAGGTGATCCTTCTGCTCCAGCCCTCAAAGCTTCAACCCTGTGCCATGGTCGCAGCTCAGAGAAAATGTTTGAAATAACTCTATAATAAATGACAGTTGCTTAACAGAACAGGCATCTGTGATGTAGAAAGAGTATATGAGAAGCTTCTGCAGTTCTTGAATTTCTCTTTGAATACAAGATTGCTCTAAAAAGTAAAGTCAGGCTTTGTGTATGAGAAATGGCCCAGTGGGTAAGACTGCTAAACATGCATATGAATCTAAGTTCAGATCCCATGTGCCTGTGACCTTAGCTCTAGGGTAGAGCAGGGAATTGAGATTGCTGGGCACCCAGGAAAGCTTGAGGTTCACTGAGAAACATTGCTCAAGGTATAAAGTAGAAAGTGATAGAGCAGAAGAGTCAATGTTTTCCTCTGACCCTTATAAATGCTTCAATGGACACATGCACCTGAACACAGACATGCACATATACCAATACAATGTTATGCATATATACATACATACATACATGCATATATACATACATACATACATACATACATACGTATGTACGTACAACACACACACACACACACACATTTAAAAGTCTATATTTTTAAAAAGAGAATGCATTTTCCCAATCTTTACCTACATATCACCTATTAGAAACTATGTTGAAAACACTAGTTACAATACCACATCTGGCCGGGCAGTGGTGGTACACGCCTTTAATCCCAGCACTTGGGAGGCAGAGGCAGGTGGATTTCTGAGTTCGAGGCCAGCCTGGTCTACAGAGTGAGTTCCAGGACAGCCAGGGCTACACAGAGAAACCCTGTCTCAAAAAAAAAAAAAAAAAAAGAAAAAAGAAAAAAGAAAAGAAAAAAAAACAATACCACATCTGCAACTAAAACTAATACTATTAAGTCAATAATTAACCAAGTTTGGTTGTTCTTTCTTTTTCAAATGCACCCATAGCATCAGTACAGATGAAGGAATTCTATTGTCTGGGTAGTTACTATCTCTCAAAATGTCCTAAATCCTGAGCACTGGCTCAATCCAAGCATAATTGCCAATTACTTTGTCTCACTTCATCATGATTATGAATACCTCACCTATCACCAATGATAAGATCCAGTTCACAATCTTAGTTTTATTTATAATCTACCTCTCAGAATCATTATTGAATAAATAAAAAAAACTAGTGGTTTTTTCCACGGCTGGACCCTGCATGCAACAACACTACCTAATGGTAAGGCATGCCCAGTGACGCAATACTGGCAACTGCTTTAGGATTGGATATAAAGCCTATGCCACAGGAGGAATTTTATCCTGGTGCTGTAGAATATGCTTTGTTAAAAACAAAAACAAAAACATAAGAAACATGATGCTGCAGCCGGAGACACCACTCTGTGCCACAGAGCTCTATAACCAAATAGCACAGGGAGAAGGCTAGCATCCAGGGAGTGTGGACAAGCCTGTGAGTGGAGGTAGGATGGGCACCACTGCTCAGCGGGACCCGCCCAGACTCTGCAAGACAGTGGGACAGAGGAACAGCCTGGGACAGGAGCCTTCTGGTTTACGCCTGAGGCCTGTGCCACGAGGGAAAGAGCTACCCTCCCAGGAGTGTGGACAAGCCTGTGATCAGGGATAAGGTCAGCACCTCTGCTCAGAGAAACCTGCCCAAAACCCTCAGGGACACAGGGACTGAGGAGTGGCCTTCTGCTTTCCTTCTGAAGCCTGGGAGCTGATCCCGTGACATAGGGCTCCATACTCAGTGCCAGGAGAGAGCTGGTCTCCCAGGAGTGCCAACACACCTTTGAGCACAGGAAGACCACCACTTCTGTTCAAATTCCTCGATCAAAAGGGACCCTCACAGAGCCACCAGGACACAGGAACCAAGGAACAGCTGGGTACAGGATGCTTCTGGTTTCTGTCTGCACAACAGAGCTGACCCTTTACCACAGTTTCCAAACCCAAATTCCTCTCAGAGAGAGCTGGTCTCCAAGGAGTACTGACTAAAAGCTTGCAGGAGAGACAAGCCACAATCAGAGAGAGCATGACCAGTTAACACCAGAGATAACCAGATGGCAAAAGGCAAGGGCAAGAACATAAGGAACAGAAACCAAGGCAACATGGCATCATCAGAATCCAGTTCTCCCACCACAGTAAGCCCTGGATACCCCAACACACCAGAAAAGCAAGACTCAGATTTAAAATCACTTCTCAGGATGATGATAGAAGAATTTAAGAAGGAAATAAATAACTCCCTTAAAGAAATACAAGAGAACACAGGTAAACAGCTAGAAGCCCTTAAAGAGGAAATACAGGAAAACACAATCAAACAGGCAAAGGAAATGAACAAAACCATCCAGGATTTAAAAATGGAAATAGAAACAATAGAGAAATCACAACCCTGGGGATAGAAACCCTAGGAAAGAGATCAGGAGTCATATGCAAGCATCACCAACAGAATATAAGAGATAGAAGAGAGAATCTCAGGTGCGGAAGATACCATAGAAAACATTCACACAACAGTGAAAGAAAATGCAAAAAGCTCCTAACTGAAAACATCCAGGAAATCCAGGACACAATGAGAAGACCAAATAAACGGAAAATAGGTTTGGAGAATGTGAAGATTCCCAACTTAAAGGGCCAGTAAATATCTTCAACAAAATCATAAAAGAAAACTTCCCTAACCTAAAGAAAGAGATGAACATAAATATTCAAGAAGCCTACAGAACTCCAAATATATTGGACCAGAAAAGAAATTCCTCCTGTCACATAATAGTCAAAACACCAAACGCACAAAACAAGGAAAGGATATTAAAAACAGACAGGGAAAAAGGTCAAGGAACATATAAAGGCAGACCTATCAGAATTACACCAGACTTCTCACCACACACTATGAAAGCTAGGAGATCCTGGACAAATCTCATACAGACCCTAAGAGAACACAACTGCCAACCCAGGCTGCTATACCCAGCAAAACTCTCAATTACATAGTTGGTGAAACCAAGATATTCTAGGACAAAACCGAATTTACACAATATCTTTCCACAAACCCAGCCTTATAAATGATAATAGATGGAAAATGCCAAAAAAAGGAGAGAAACTAAACCCTTGAAAAAGCAAGACAGTAATCTTCTTTCAACAAACCCAAAAGAAGATAGCAACACACACATTAAAATAACATCAAAAATAACAGGAAGCATAATCACTATTCCTTAACATCAATGGACTCAATTCCCCAATAAAAAGACATAGACTAACAGACTGGATACATAAAAAGGACCCAGCATTTTGCTGCATACAGAAAACGCACTTCAGTGACAAACATAAAGACTACCTCTGAGTAAAGGGCTGGAAAACAATTTTCCAGGCAAGTGGTCCCAAGAAACAAGCAGGAGTAGCCATTCTAATATCAGATAAAATCAACTTTCAACCAGAAGTCATCAAAAAAGATAAGGAAGAATACTTCATCCTCATCAAAGGAAAAATCTACCAAGAAGAACTCTCAATTCTGAACATCTATGCTCCAAATGCAAGGGCACCCACATTCATAAAAGAAACTTTACTAAAGCTCAAACACACATTGCACACCACACAATAATAGTGGGAGACTTCAACACGCCACTATTATTAATGGACAGATCTTGGAAACACAAACAAAGCAGAGACACAGTGAAACTAGCAGACGATATGGACTGAATGGATTTAACAGATATTTATAGAACATTTCATCCTAAATCAAAAGAATATACTTTCTTCTCAGCACCTCATGTTACCTTCTCCAAAACTGACCATATAGTTGGTCACAAAACAAATCTCAACAGATATAAGAAGATTGAAATAATCTCATGCCTCCTATCAGATCACTACGGATTAAGGCTGGTCTTCAATAGCAACAAAAACAACAGAAAACCCACATACACATGGAAGCTGAACAACGCTCTATTCAAAGATAACTTGGTCAAGGAAAAAAGAAAGAAATAAATTATAGACTTCCTAAAATTTAATGAAAATTAAAGTACAACATACCCAAACTTTTGGGACACATTGAAAGCAGTGTTAAGAGGAAAGCTCATAGTTCTGAGTGCCTCCAGAAAGAAACTGGAAAGAGCATACACTAGCAGCTTAACAACACACCTGAAAGCTCTAGAACAAAAAGAAGCTAATAGACCAAAGAGAAGTAAAAGGCAAGAAATAATCAAACTCAGGGCTGAAACCAACCAAGTAGAAACAAAAACAAAGAATCAACAAAACCAGGAGCTGGTTCTTGGAAAATCAATAAGATAGATAAACCCTTAGCCAGACTAACCAGAGGGCACAGAGACAGGATCCAAATTAACAAAATCAGAAATGAAAAGGGAGAAACAACAGAACCTGAGGAAATTCAAGAAATCATCAGATCCTACTACAAAAGCCTATATTCAACCATATTGGAAAATCTGGATGAAATGGACATTTTTCTAGACAGATACCAAATACCGAAGTTAAGTCAGCATCAGATAAACCATCTAAACAGTCCCATAATCCCTAAAGAAATAGAAGCAGTCATTAAAAGTCTCCCAACCAAAAAAGTCCAGGACAAGATGGGTTTAATGCAGAATTCTATCAGACCTTCAAAGAAGACCTAATACCAATACTCTTCAAACTATTCCACAAAATAGAAACAGAAGGAACACTACCCAATTCCTTCTATGAGGCCAGAATCACACTGATACCAAAACCTCACAAAGACCCAACAAAGAAAGAAAACTTCAGACCAATTTCCTTTATGAATATCAATGCAAAAGTATTCAATAAAATTCTCGTAAGCCGAATCCAAGAACACATCAAAATGATCATTCATCATGATCAAGTAGGCTTCATCCTAGGGATGCAGGGATGGTTCAATACCTGGAAATCCATCAATGTAATCCGCTACAAAAACAAACTCAAAGAAAAAAACCACATGGTCATTTCCTTAGATGCTGAACAAGCATTTGACCAAATTCAACATCCCTTCATGATAAAAGTCTTGGAAAGATCAGTGAATCAATGCCCATACCTAAACATAGTAAAAGCAATAAACAGCAAACTAATAGCCAACATCAAAATAAATGGAGAGAAACTTGAAGCAATCCCACTAAAATCTGGGAGTAGACAAGGCTGTCCACTCTCTCCCTATCTATTAAATATAGTACGTGAAGTTCTAGCTAGAGTAATTAGAAAACAAAAAGAGGTCAAGGGATAAAAAATGGAAAGGAAAAAATCAAAATATCACTCTTTGCATATGATATGATCGTATACTTAAGTGACCCGAAAAACTCCACCAGAGAACTGCTGCAGCTGATTAACAACTTCAGCAAAGTGGCCAGATATAAAATTAATTCAAACAAATCAGTAACCTTCCTATACTCCAAGGACAAACAGACTGAGAAAGAAATTAGAGAAATGACACCCTTCACAATAGTCACAAACAATAGAAAGTATGTTGGTGTAACTCTAACCAAACAAGTGAAAGAGCTGTATAACAAGTACTTCAAGTATCTGAAGAAAGAAATCGAAGACCTCAGAAGATGGAAAGCTCTCCCATGTTCATGGATTGGCAGGATTAATATAGTAAAAATGACCATATTTCCGAAAGCAATCTACAGATTCAATGCAATCTCCATTCAAATTGCAACTCAATTCTTCATAGACTTAGAAAAAGCAATTCTCAAATTCATTTGGAATATCAAAAAACCCATGATAGCAAAAACTATTCTCAACAATAAAAGAACTTCTGGGGGAATCAGCATCCCTGACCTCAAGCTGTACTACAGAGTAGTAGTGATAAAAAACTGCATGGTATTGGTACAGTGACAGGCAGGTAGATTAATGGAATAAAATGTGAAGATCCAGAAATGAACCCACACACCTATGGTCACTTGATCTTTGACAAAGGAGCTAAAACCATCCGGTGGAAAAAAGACAGCATTTTCAACAAATGGTGCTGGCACAACTGGGGGTCAACAAGTAGAAGAATGCAAATTGATCCATTCCTATCTCCCTGTACAAAGCTCAAGTCCAAGTGGATCAAGGACCTCCACATAAAACCAGATACACTGAATCTAATACAAGAGAAATTAGGGAAAAGTCTCAAACACATGGACACAGGGGAAAAGTTCCTGAATAGAATACCAATGGCTTATGCTCTAAGATCAAGAATTGACAAATAGGACCTCATAAAATTGCAAACCTTCTGTAAGGCAAAGGACACTGTCAATAGGCCAAAATGGCAACCAACAGATTTGGGAAACGATCTTTACCAATCCTATATCTGATAAAGGGCTAATATCCAATATATACAAAGAACTCAGGAAGTTAGACTCCAGAGAACCAAATAACTCTATCAAAAAATAGGGAACAGAGCTAAACAGAGAATTCTCAACTGAGGAAACTCGATCGGCTGAGAAGCACCTAAAGAAATGTTCAACATCCTTAAGTCATCAGGGAAATGCAATCAAAACAACCCTGAGACTACACCTCACACCAGTAAGAATGGCTAAGATCAAAAACTCAGGTGACAGCAGATGCTGTCGAGGATGTAGAGAAAGAAGAACACTCCTCCATTGCTGGTGGGATTGCAAGCTGGTACAACCACTCTGGAAATCAGTTTGGTGGACTC
Organism: Uromys caudimaculatus; assembly: GCA_028551405.1. Lineage (NCBI taxonomy): Eukaryota > Metazoa > Chordata > Mammalia > Rodentia > Muridae > Uromys > Uromys caudimaculatus. The sequence goes on along the minus strand of CM052703.1, from coordinate 126,449,661 downwards.
TCAGAAAACTGGACATAATACTTCCTGAGGACCCAGCTATAGCATTCTGGGCATATACCCAGAAGATCCTCTAACATGTCATAAGGACACATGCTCTACTATGTTCATAGCAGCCATATTTATAATAGACAGAAGCTGGAAACAACTCAGATGTCCCTCAACATAGGAATGGATACAGAAAATGTGGTACATTTACACAATGGAATACTACTCAGCTATTAAAACAATGACTTCATGAAATTAGCAGGCAAATGGATGGAACTTGAAAATATCCTGAGTGAGGTAACTCAGTCACAAAAGAATGAACGAGGTATGTACTCACTGATAAGTGGGTACTAGCCCAAAAGTTTGGAACACCCATGATTCAATTCACAGCAACTCTTGAACTGAGCATGGGGTTCCAATGGAGAAGTTGGAGAAGGCACTGAAGGAACTGAGGGAGTTTGCAGCCCCATAGGGAGGGAGCAACAGTGTCAACTGGTCAGGCCCCTGGGTGCTCCCAGAGACTGGACCACCAACCAAAGAATGCATATGAAGGGGCCCATGGTGCTGGCCACATATGTGGCTAAGGAGGGCCTTGTTGACCATCAGTGGGAGGAGAGGCCCTTGGGTGTGAGAGTGTTAGATGCCCCAGTATAGGGGAATGCCAGAGAGGGAAGAAGGGAGTGGGTGGGTGTGTGGGTGGGAGAATACCTTCATAGAGGCAGGGGAGGGGGGATGGGATAGGGGGTTTCCATAGGGGAGACCTGGAAAGGGGAAAACATTTGAAATGTAAATAAAGTATTAAATTTAAAAAAAAACATGACTGGGGAGATCATAGACCCTGGGGAAGAACCTTCTTCTGTTACTTTGCTGAATTATTTATCATGCCGTGAAACTGCATTCTACATAATTATGTTTAAACCCACATATCTGTACTGATCTTTTGCAACAGGTCATAGTTAATGCAGAGACGTACAACTGCCCAAAGCTGAGTGCTGAACAGAAATGACTCTGAGTGTTCAACTGTGGATGGGTCATCTATAGAAACCTCCCACCCTCCAAGGCTCAGGGAACTTTACAGAAGTGGGTGGCAGGAGAGTCTTGAAATGCTTGATTCTGCTTATGACATGGTTGTTGTATGCATCAGTTCACATCAGGTGTGGTTACTGCACAAGACCTGCACAAAATCAAGCCAGTCAAAAGTCCAATACAAATGGGGGAGGGACTCCTAGCTTCCACCTTCTCAGAAGAGCTATGGCAGTTGATGGCTGCAGAGGGAGAAAGGGTCAGGTCACTCTCCTTTGGAGATATGGCAACTGGTAAGTTTCTCATGCCCAGTGGGTAGTCGTATACCTGTATACAGATGGACAGCTAATTGGACTCGGGGTTATCAATAACAAAAACAGATTATAAAACAAGACACAAAGTTGAGAGGGATACGAGTAGGGTGCACTATGGGAACTTGAAGAGAGATGATCAATATATACTTTGTAAATGTATGGGACTTACAACATATTGTTAAAAATGTACCTCCAAGAATCATTTCTAAATCAAGTGTCTGAGAGATTGTGTAGACCCTGAAGTGGGATTTCCTATGAGAATTATGTTAGAAGAAACACTGGCCAAAGATGAGAGGGCAGACAAGAAACCAGATAAGGCTAAGCAAAGCGAAATCTCAGGCAGAGACACAGAGTCAAGTCTAGTGGGTCCTACAGTCAGACTCACTGAATTTTTTCTCCAGCTTTGACGCTGGTATTTTTATGAGTTCAGTTTTGCATCAGAGAGCATTAGAATCCTACACCCTTAATATATGCTCTCTCTCCCTAACTACGTAATCAGGCGTTTCATCCCCACCCCTGCCCCAGGTGATGTCCACTGTGCCTGTTGTCTGAAATCCTGCTTCCCCTGCTCCTGAGTTGTTTCATCTCACCGATTTTCTTGTTGTTATTCTCTCTCTCTCTCTCTCTCTCTCTCTCTCTCTCTCTCTCTCTCTCTCATTCTTGCTGTGTGTGTGTGTGTGTGTGTGTGTGTGTGTGTGTGTGTGTGTGTACATTCACACCTGTGCCGTGACTTGCATGCTCAAGTTAGAGAGCAGCTGGTAGTAGAAGTTGGTTCTTTCTATCCACCTTGTGGGTTGTAGGAATTGAACTCAGGTCCTCAGTGTTGGTAGTATGTATCTTTACCTCCCAAGCCCTCTTCTCACCATACCTTATTTTCTATCCTCACCTTATCCTTGACTATGAGTTCCAACTTTTCTGTTGTATTCTGAGTTGAGCCCAATACTTCTTATTGCAAAATCCTATTGCAAAATCCCTATAACGTGTGAACCCTTTTATATAACATCTGGAGGGTAAGTCGCACCTCACAGCTGTCCATTTGTCTGTCCTCTGAACATAGGAGGACTGTGTATATAGTAGCTAGAAGAAGCTTCTGAAGAAGCTGTCAGATATCTTCTTCCAGAAGCAAAAGAAAATTAGAGGAAAAACCCAGTAATGTTCACAGAGACCCAGGGCACCATGAGAGGTAGCTCAGCAGGGCTGGCCTCATCAGATCCTGGGCCTTCTCCCCAGGAGCCTGTCAATCCAACAGCTCCATTCTTTAATACCTAATCCCAATCTTATCTGAGCTCCCAAACAGCAGATAGATTTTTCTCCTTACATCTTCCTTGATGCCTAGTAGTATAAATTACCACACCAAACATTACTGTTCTAAAAAATAAAAATATTAATAAAATGACTTCTAATGGAATTCTGCTATATTCATAGATTGGTGCCCTATTCAGTCAGTATCAGAGATGCTTCCTTCTGTAGCAAATGGAACAAAGGCAGAGACCCACTGCCAATGTCCTTGGAATGCACAGCTCAAAGTGAGATGTCTCCATTAAATCCATCCCCTCAGAGCTCAGGAAACTTGACAGAAGAGGAGGCAGAAGAGCCAGAAGAGATGGAGAATAGCAGAACAACAAGTCCCTCTGGATCAGCTGACCAAGGCTCATATGAACACAGAGACTGAAGCAGCAAGCATGGGGCCTACATGACTCTGCAACTTTCAACTTAGTATTTTTATGAGACTTCTGAGTGTGTGAATGAGTGGATCCCAGATTCTTGTGCCTGATTTCAGGGGTTCTTTTCCTTCTGGTGGGTTGTCTTATTCAGCCTTGATGTGATAGTTTTTGTTTTATCTTATTATATTTTATTTTGTCATGTTTGGTGGTTATCTCTTAGAAGCCCGTTCTTCTCTAATGACAAAAAAGGAGTGGATCCGGAGGGGAGAGAGGGAGGAGCTGGGGTGAATGGGGGGGGGGGGAAACTGTAATCAGAATACATTGTATGAGAAAGGAATCTATTTTCAATAAAAGGGAAAAATAAATAATCTGAGGGGACAGGGACAAGTTTTGCCTCAGACACATCCATGTGAAAGCTTGGTTTCCTGTCCTAACACCCCTAGTGTGAGAAGAAAGTCTGCCAGAGTGGAGAGCAAGCCTCACTTAACCTGGATATGAGCCGCTAGCCAATGTTTTATCACAGAATTTTAGAGAAATGTTCCAAAACTATCGAGCCATCTAATTGCCACCATATTCACAGGTAATTCCCTCGGTCTATTGAATTCACTTCCAACTTTCACAGTTTGTGGTTTCTAGATTTAAAATAGTTTGGTTTTTTTTTTTTTTTCATGTAATCTGTTAAATGCCAGGAGCTGAGATGGATGACTTCTTGATTTACTTAATCCTCACAGAAGCCAAAGAGGAGGGATTATTGCCTACTTGAGAGAAAGGAGGTCAGAGGATTACTGAAGAAGGCTTAGGGGGAATGAAGGCATAATGGGATCAGCCTTGGAAGAGCTCCAGGGTTCTTGACACCTCAGAAGCACCCAACATCTTTGCCTCTGTCCTTGACTGAACTGCCTTCTGAATTAGTATGGCATCCACTCGAGGCCTGTCTGACACCAGTCCTGTTCCACAGCCTGTTCGCAGGTTTCCCTAAGTGTGTCTGTTCTCTTCTGAAGATGCACAGCGGTGGCTGACATGGTTCACAAGTCCTATCTCTCTTGCTGGTTGCTGCCTGCAAGAGAAAGAGTTTTGAACATTCTCTTTCTCTATTCCCCAAGGTGTGTGATGTAGGAAGCCTGCAATGTAGACTCTATAGACTCATGGCTGAAAGAAATCTCTAATGCTCGTTACCTAGGTGTTAAGAGACAAGCATGCTGATTTTCAGATTTAGAATGTTTATCTGTGATGTTGAAAGGTTTCCTTTGGGGTCCAAACATACTTAAAAGCTAAAAGAAACCGTTTCTACCATAAATAGTGTCATTATTAACAGTGGGGAAAAAAACAGCATCTCTGTGGCTAGAATGCTTTGATATTCATATTTTTTGTCTCTTCATCAGGCCATCCACTTGTATAATTGCCTTTCTATTCTACAGACACCCACAAGCAGCCCTCCACTGGAATCAACCCTGGCCTGGCCTTCAGGGATTCTCAGGAAAGATAAATGAGAAGCCTACAAAGCTCCCCATTCAGTCCTTGCAACCACCGTTGAAGTGCAATTACTATCACAAGATGCTCAAGAATCTCTTCTGAGTTGTCAGTTGCTTGGAAGCCAGGAGGGACTGGACCAGAGGTCCTGGCCCCTCAGCATCCTGGCTGTATCACCTCACCCTGCTAGCTTTGCTCTAGGCCCTGGGTCCTTAGCTCCCTCCTCAAATCACACTGTCTTCCTGCACTGGGTTACTGTGACAGGATCTGCAGTCCTGGAAATTGCTCTCCTAAAGTTGCTATAGAAACTCCCTCCCGGTGTGGGTGTGTGGAGGAAGGGGTGCGATTCCTCCCAGCTGATGCACAGAGCTTTGCACAGCTTGAGGCAGCATAGAATCAGGCCTGTGGCGTTTCTCACCCAATTTGAGCCGCCTCAGAGCGTGGAGGAGGAAGACACCCTACTCCTTTTCTCTGTATCAGTGAAGGAAAAGAAAAAGTCCTCTAATGTGATTCAATTTTATCTAGGGAAAAATGAAGAGCTTGCTGAGCCCAGCCACTTCAGAAACAATGAGTCAGGGCCAGAGTGGCCACCAAGCGCCCAGACTGTCAAAGATTACCACCAGTCAAAAATGAACACAGCATGCTTCTCAGTAAAATACCAGTACCACTCGTTTATTTTGTCAAGATACAGGTTAGGTAATCTGCATGGTCATGTAGCTTCATTAGTCAGCTCTACAGTCAGCAGCAGGGACTGGGTGAGCTTCCTGGTCAATAGCGCCCCCTGGTGATCAGGGGATCAGAACAGTCGGATGAAACAGGAATTTAATCGTCCATGTTGACAAACTGGGTTTTCACAGGGTTGCCTGTGAAATTGTCTCTTCTCACACAGTTCTTAAAATAAATCCTGTTGAAGGGAGGGTTTCACATGGGGAGAAGTGACAGATATATCCTGTTCTGCATAAGATGACTAATATCCGCACATGTTCACAAGCACAAGCTGGAGAATGTCAGAGACACTCGGGCCTTGAGGACTCTGGGTCTCTTGGCCCATATGGAGAATGGGAGGTGAGAAAACAGGTGAACTGTCCAAGAAGAGGGAAACTCCACTGAACCAAACCCACTGGGTGCTGACTGTTCAGATGGCTGTATGCTAGGGATAAATACGCCTGGAGATACAAATGAGAGACGATTCTCTGCTCAATGGGCTTTATAGTGCACGGAGAACAGTAGCACATAGGCAGCTGTAATAGCGGGAAGAACAGTGTAGAATACCAAACAAGAGAAATAAACTGTGGCACATGGATAATGAAAGGGGGAGTGCTCCATGTTGTAGATATGAGAGAACAAGCTAAGTCTAGCCAGCTTTGTGAGAGTTTGTGGGCTTCCTGGATCTAGTATAAATAATACTGTATTTATGAGAGTCCAGGCTTTTAAAGGCCAAATATAAATAAGTTTTAAAACCTAAAGTCTTATAAACATTGTTTAAAACATTGGATATTGTAAGTATATTTAAGAATAATTGTATAGAGGGTCCTGAGCTTTGTATTCTAGGGAAGTAGTCATATCAGGAGATATACAGAGGACACCAGAAAAGAGCTGGATCACCTTCCTGCTATCGTCCAAGTGTGTTCAAGCTTTTGTGTTGGAAACTCCATGTTCTGAGAAGCATTTTGAAAGGAGGTTAGGTTAAGAGTAATGGTGTTATGAAGATCCTAATTGTATTAGGTTGCTCTCTTTTGTTCTACTGTTGTGGGAAGAACGTGTTTCTTTTTTCTGGGGATGCCCATCCAATTCAAGTCACCATCTTGAAAGTAGCAGTCAGACCCTCACCAGAAGCCTGAGCCTAGAACTGAGACTTTGAAACAAACAGGGTTGTGGGAAATGGTTCAGTTCTGTTTCTAGTATTTCCTGGCAGCTGAATAAAAACAGAAAAGCATCTCTCTGTTTCTAACTAAATGTAACATAAAGGAGACACTGGAGTATTTCTTATCCAGAAGCAGAAACCAGAAGATAGGAACCAGGGACCAAAGCAGATTTCTTAAACTCCCTGGACAGTCAATGCGCTTTCTGCTTCAGATGCAAAGCTATCAGCCTCAGTCAATGAAGAGCGTTAAGCACAAATCAGGTCAGGTGTTGTGGTCAGTAAGAAATGCTGCCCAGGTGCAGCCACGGGATGTCAGACTTAAGCATGAAAACCAGTTTTTCTTTACATGAGCAGACACATCTTCAGCCGTGTGGGCTACAGGAGATTAACATAGAGAATTAGCGCAGATAAGTCTGTTAATAACAGAAGCAAAAGTCAGTCCCAGAACCAGTGACCTAGGGGTAGTAGGACTGGAGTATGGAGAGCACTGGAGTTTGCATGTGCTCTAGAATTGCCAGTCTTTATAACACAGGCAGGCAGGAGAAGAACTAGTGGATCTAACCTTTCTGATGGGACCAGATGCCAGGCTCCTCAGGCAAGAACATCAATGTAGCTATGATAAACAGGCATAGAATTAGAGGAAACTACATCTGAATGTCAAAGGAAGGTGTGGCCACTGGTTATACAGTAGAGAATTTCAGTATATATCTAGAAAGTAAAACAATTTTAATTGCTAAACAGAATTAAACAATTTTTTTGTTTGTTTTTGTTTTTGTTTTTCGAGACAGGGTTTCTCTGTGTAGCCCTGGCTGTCCTGGAACTCACTCTGTAGACCAGGCTGGCCTCGAACTCAGAAATCCACCTGCCTCTGCCTCCTGCGTGCTGGGATTAAAGGCGTGCACCACTAATTTTTGTTGTGAGGTTAAAAGGCTATGCATGAAAGATTCGCAAGAGGGGTTCAACCACAGATTTGAGCTGGCAGAAGAAAAAGAGATGAACTTCAGTAATCAACATTGATTATCCAGTTGGAATGGCGTATTTAGAAGAAACTGAACAGAAACCCCAGGAAAGAAGCCAGGAAAGGGGAAAGACCTTTGAAGTAAACAGGGATTGGAAGGACGTCAGATTTAATTTATATAACCCACCAGCACAGTCAACAAGTTCTAAAATAAATTCAAATAAAAATCACACCTTAAAAATATAATCAGACTGCTGAAAAAGAAATTCTTGAAAGCAAGAGAAAAATGAGTCATCAAGTATAGAAGAACAACAAATCAGCATTTGTTCTGAAGGTCTGATCCACTGCGAACAGTGAGGGCACAAAGCAAAGTGCTGCAGCAGGCACCAGGTATTCTGCACCAGCCAAACTGTCCTTTAATAAAGACAGCCCAGTGAACGGCTACAAGCAGCCATACCAGGCAGTGACTCTGACCTGCATAAAAAGAAGGCACATGTAAAGATAATTACATAGTATAGAACACTTTAGAGAAAGTGCTCTTTGCTTGTTTAAATGCACTTACATAAAGTATTTTATATTATTATTGTATTGATCATATATCTATACGCAATGATGGGTTAATGGGCAGATGGATAAAAGGGTCCTAGTTGTATAGAGATCATTTAAATATTAAAAGTAGCACAGAACAGCAGGGGAATACGGCTTTGTTGGGGCCAAATTGCAGCATTTTCCTAGAATTAGTTATCTATAATATTCAGATAAGCCACTAAAAATGACTTTTTAAAGTCATTATTTCTTTTACTTTTGAGATTATAATATAATTATATCATTTCTCTCCTCTCTAAATAATTTTTTCCACATGGCCTTCCTCGCTTGCTTTCAAATTCATGGCCTATTTTTTAATATACTAAAATGAAAGTAATGAAATGGGGTCACATGTATAAAACAACACTTATCAGGGAGAAGTTTTGGTGAGTAAAGCACTCACCATGCATGATCAGGCGCTTATTAAATTCTCAGGACCTACGCATATAAACTAGATATGCGATTTCATATCTGTAATCCCAGGAGTGTCGAGACAAGTGAATTCTCAGAAGTTTTCGGGCCAGCTACCCTAGCATACAAAAAATAATGAAATGCCTCAAAACAAGGAAAACAAGGACTAACAACAGTAGAGGCTGTCCTCTGACCTTCATACACACCATGTCACAAACGTGCCTGGCTTCTCACGCGCTGTACACACATGGACTCACACATACATCATACACACATTTAAAACATTTTGAAAAGAGTAAAGAAGCAACAAATACAATGAAAAATATATGAAAAGTTTGAATAGTAAAATTGAAGGTCAAATCATATAACAACACCAACTATAAATGAATTGAACACTTCAATAAAAACAGAAACCAGAGACATGTTGTGGTCTGGTGCTTGCAGTCATGAGGCTACCCTGGGTATGAGTCTTCCGTTTCCAGTCCTGAAGCCATCAGGGCTGGAGTCACTGGGGCAGGTCCATTGTAGGAGTCCACAGGAAAGTAAAATACGCACTCACGACAATTCTCCTTCCACGTAGAGGCTGTCTCTCTCCAGACTTCATGTTACCATTGTCTAGGCACGAAGGAAAGGTAACAAATTTTTTTTTTAAAAAAAGAATATAGTAATTATTATTTTTTAAATTTTTAAATTTTTAATTTTTTTTTTTTATTTTCGATACTTTATTTAGATTTCAAATGTATCCCCCTTTCCAGGTCTCCCCTTTGGAATCCCCCTATCCCATTTCCCCTCCCCCTGCCTCTATGAGGGTATTCTCCTACCCACCCACCCACCCACGCCCATCTTCCCACCCTAACATTCCCTACACTGGGGCATCTAACACTCTCAGACCCAAGGGACTCTCCTCCCACTGATGGCCAACAAGGCCCTCCTCTGCCACATATGTGGCCAGCACCATGGGTCCCTCCATGTGTATTCTTTGGTTGGTGGTCCAGTCTCTGGAGGCCTGACCAGTTGACACAGTTGCTCCCTCCCTATGGGGCTGCAAACTCCCTCAGCTCCTTCAGTGTCTTCCCCAACTCCTCCACCTGGGACCCCACACTCAGTCCAAAGGTTTCTGTGAATTGAATCATGGGTGTTCCGAACTTTTGGGCTAATATCCATTTCTCAGTGAGTACATACTGTGTTTGTTCTTTTGTGACTGAGTTATCTCACTCAGGATTATATTTTCAAGTTCCATCCAGTTGCCTACTAATTTCATGAAGACATTGTTTTTAATAGCTGACTAGTATTCCATTGTGTAAATGTACCACATTTTCTGTATCCATTCCTCTGATGACGGACATCTGGGTTGTTTCCAGCTTCTGGCTATTATAAATATGGCTGCTATGAACATAGTGGAGCATGTGTCTTTATTACATGTTGGAGCATCTTCTGGGTATATGCCAAGTAGTAGAATAGCTGGGTCCTCAGGTAGTATTATGTCCATTTTTCTGAGGGTCCGTCAAACTGATTTCCAGAGTGGTTGTACCAGCTTGCAATCCCACTAGCAACGGAGGAGTGTTCCTCTTTCTCCACATTCTCACCAGCATCTGCTGTCACCTGAGTTTTTGATCTTAGCCATTCTGACTGGTGTGAGGTGGAATCTCAGAGTTGTTTTGATTTGCATTTCCCTGATGACTAGGGATGTTGAGCATTTCTTTAGGTGCTTCTCAACCCTGCGAATTTCCTCAGTTGAGAATTCTCTGTTTAGCTCTGTTCCCCATTTTTTGATGGGGTTATTTGGTTTTTTGGAGTCTAACTTCTTGAGTTCTTTGTATATATTGGATATTAGCCCTCTATCAGACATAGGATTGGTTTTAAGATCTTTTCCCAATCTGTTGGTTGCCGTTTTGTCCTATTGACAGTGTCCTTTGCCTTACAGAAGCTTTGCAATGTCATGAGGTCCCATTTGTCTATTCTTGATCTTAGAGCATAAGCCATTGGTTCAGGAACTATTCCCCTGTACCCATGTGTTCCAGACTTTTCCCCACTTTCTCTTGTGTTAGATTCAGTGCATCTGGTTTTATGTGGAGGTCCTTGATCCACTTGGACTTGAGCTTTGTACAGGGAGAGAGGAATGGATCAATTTGCATTCTTCTACATGTTAACTACCATTTGAACCAGCACCATTTGTTGAAAATGCTGTCTCTTTTCCATTGGATGGTTTTAACTCCTTAGTCAAAGATCAAGTGACAGTAGGTGTGTGGGTTCATTTCTGGGTCTTCAATTCTATTCCATTGATCTACCTGCCTGTCACTGTAATCAGGGATGCTGATTTCCCCAGAAGTTCTTTTGTTGTTAAGGATAGCTTTTGCTATCCTGGGTTTTTTGTTGTTCCAAATGAATTTGAGAATTGCTCTTTCTAAGTCTATGAAGAATTGAGTTGGAATTTTGATGGGGATTGCATTGAATATGTAGATTGCTTTCATCAGGATGGACATTTTTCTATGTTAATCCTGCCAATCCATGAGCATGGGAGATCTTTCCACCTTCTGAGGTCTTCTTTGATTTCTTTCTTCAGAGACTTGAAGTTCTTGTCATACAGATCTTTCACTTGCTTGGTTAGAGTCACACCAAGATACTTTATGTTGTTTGTGACAATTGTGAAGGGTGTTACTTCCCTAATTTCTTTCTCAGCCTGTTTATCCTTTGAGTATAGGAAAGCTACTGATTTGTTTGAGTTAATTTTATACCCGGCTACTTTGCTGAAGTTGTTTATCAGGTGCAGGAGTTCTCTGGTGGAGTTTTTCAGGTCACTTAAGTATATGATCATGTCATCTGCAAATAGTGATAATTTGATTTCTTCCTTACCAATTTGTATCCCTTTGAACTCCTTTTGTTGTCTAATTGCTCTAGCTAGAACTTCAAGTACTATATTTAATAGATAGTGAGAGAGTGGACAGCCTTGTCTAGTCCCAGATTTTACTGGGATTGCTTCAAGTTTCTCTCCATTTATTTTGGTGTTGGCTATTGGTTTGCTGTTTATTGCTTTTACTATTAGGTATGGGCCTTAAATTCCTGATCGTTCCAAAACTTTTATCATGAAGGGATGTTGAATTTTATCAAATGCTTTTTCAGTATCTAATGAAATGACCATGTGGTTTTTTTCTATGAGTTTGCTTTTGTAGTGGATTACATTGACGGATTTCCAGGTATTGAACCATCCCTGCATCCCTGGGATGAAGCCTACTTGATCGTGATGAATGATCATTTTTGTGTTCTTGGATTCCATTTGCGAGAATTTTATGGAGTATTTTTGCATCGATATTCATAAGGGGAATTGGTCTGAAGTTTTCTTTCTTTGTTGAGTCTTTGTAAGGTTTTGGTATCAGAGTAACTGTGGCCTCATAGAATGAATTGGGTAGTGTTCCTTCTGTTTCTATTCTGTGGAATAGTTTGAAGAGTATTGGTATTAGATCTTCTTTGAAGGTTCAATAGAATTTTGCACTAAACCCATCTGGTCCTTGGCTTTTATTGGTTGGGAGACTTTTAATGACTGCTTCTATTTCTTTAGGGATTATAGGACTGTTTAGATGGTTTATCTGACCCTGACTTAACTTTGGTATCTGTCTAAAAGATTGTCCATTTCATCCAGATTTTCCAATTTTGATGAGTATAGGCTTTTGTAGTAGGATCTGATGATTTTTTTTAATTTCTTCAGATTCTGTTGTTATATCTCCCTTTTCATTTCTTTTTTTTTCTTTTTTTCCTTTCTTTCTTTCTTTCTTTTTTTTTTTTTTTTTTTTTTTGAGACAGGGTTTCTCTGTGTAGTCCTGGCTGTCCTGGAACTCACTCTGTAGACCAGGCTGGCCTCGAACTCAGAAATCCACCTGCCTCTGCCTCCCAAGTGCTGGGATTAAAGGTGTGTGCCACCACTGCCCGGCTTCCCTTTTCATTTCTGATTTTGTTATTTTGGATACTGTCTCTGTGCCCTCTGGTTAGTCTAGCTAAAGGTTTATCTATCTCATTGATTTTCTCAAAGAACCAGCTCTTGGTTTTGTTGATTCTTTGTACAGTTCTTTTTTGTTTCTACTTGGTTGATTTTAGCCCTGCCTTTGATTATTTCTTGCCTTCTACTGCTGTTGGGTCTATCAGTTTCTTCTTGTTCTAGAGCTTTCAGCTGTGCTGTTAAGCTGCTAGTGTATGCTCTCTCCAGTTTCTTTTTGGAGGCGCTCAGAACTATGAGTTTTCCTCTTAACACTGCTTTCATTGTGTCCCATAAGTTTGTATATGTTGTACTTTCATTTTCATTAAATTCTAGGAAGTCTTTAATTTCTTTATTTCTTCCTTGACCAAGTTATCATTGAGTAGAGCATTGTTCAGCTTCCATGTGTATGTGGGCTTTCTGTTGTTTTTGTTGCCGTTGAAGACCAGCCTTAATCTGTAGTGATCTGATAGGAGGCATGGCATTATTTCAATCTTCTTATATCTGTTGAGATTTGTTTTGTGACCAATTACATGGTCAGTTTTGGAGAGGGAATCATGAGGTATATTCTTTTGATTTAGAATGAAATGTTCTGTAGATATCTGTTAAATCCATTTGGTCCATAACTTCAGTTAGTTTCACTGTGTCTCTGTTTAGTTTGAGTTTCCAAGATCTGTCCATTGATGAGAGTGGGGTGTTGAAGTCTCCCACTATTATTGTGTGAGGTGCAATGTGTGCTTTGAGTTTTAGTAAAGTTTCTCTTATGAATGTGGGTTCCCTTGCATTTGGAGCATAGATGTTCAGAATTAAGAGTTCTTCTTGGTAATTTTTTCCTTTGATGAGAATGAAGTGTCCTTCTTTATCTTTTTTGATGACTTTTGGTTGAAAGTTGATTTTACCTGATATTAGAATGGCTACTCCAGCCTGTTTCTTGGGACCATTTGCCTGGAAAATTGTTTTTTCAGCCCTTTACTCTGAGGTAGTGTTTGTCTTTAACACTGAGGTACGTTTCTTATATGCTGGGTCCTGTTTATGGATCCAGTCTGTTAGCCTCTGTCTTTTTATTGGGGAATTGAGTCCACTGATGTTAAGAGATATTATGGAATAGTGATTGCTGCTTCCTGTTATTTTCTATGTTATTTTTATGTTTGTGTGGCTATCTTCTTTTGAGTTTGTAGAAAGATTACTTTCTTGCTTTTTCTAGGGTGTCGTTTCCCTCTTTGTGTTGGCATTTTCCATCTATTATCTTTTGTAGGGCTGGATTTGTTGAAACATATTGTGTTAATTTGGTTTTGTCATAGAATATCTTGGTTTCACCATCTATGGTAATTGCGAGTTTTGCTGGATATAGCAGCCTGGGCTGGCAGTTGCGTTCTCTTAGGGTCTGTATGAGTTCTGTCCAGGATCTTCTAGCTTTCATAGTCTCTGGTGAGAAGTCAGGTGTAATTCTGATAGGTCTGCCTTTATATGTTACTTGACCTTTTTCCCTTACTGCTTTCAATATTCTTTCCTTATTTTGTGCATTTGGTGTTTTGGCTATTATGTGATGGGAGGAATTTCTTTTCTGGTCCAATCTTTCTGGAGTTCTGTAGGCTTCTTGAATGTTTATGTTCATCTTCTATAATTTTGTTGAAGATATTTACTGGCCCTTTAAGTTGGGAATCTTCACTCTCTTCTATACCTATTATCCTCAGGTTTGGTCATCTCATTGTGTCCTGGATTTCCTGGATGTTTTGGGTTAGGAGCTTTTTGTATTTTGCATTTCCTTTCACTGTTGTGTGAATGTTTTCTATGGTATCTTCTGCACCTGAGAATCTCTCTTCTCTCTCTTCTATTCTGCTGGTGATGCTTGCATCTATGACTCCTGATCTCTTTCCTAGGGTTTCTATCTCCAGGGCTGTCTCCCTTTGTGATTTCTTTATTGTTTTCATTTCCATTTTTAGACCTTGGATGGTTTTGTTCATTTCCTTTGCCTGTTTGATTGTGTTTTCCTGTATTTCCTCTTTAAGGGCTTCTGGCTGTTTACCTGTGTTCTCTTGTATTTCTTTAAGGGAGTTATTTATTTCCCTCTTAAAGTCTTCTATCATCATCATGAGAAGTGATTTTAAATTTGAATCTTGCTTTTCTGGTGTGTTTGGGTATCCAGGGCTCGTTGTGGTGGGAGAACTGGGTTCTGATGATGCCAAGTAACCTTGGTTTCTGTTCCTTATGTTCTTGCCCTTGCCTTTTGCCATCTGGTTATCTCTGGTGTTAACTGGTCTTGCTCTCTCTGGCTATGGCTTTCCTTCCTGCAGACCTTTGTATCAGTACTCCTTGGAGACCAGCTCTCTTGAGAGGAATTTGGGTTTGGAGAGCTGTGGTACAGGGTCAGCTCTGGGGTGCAGACAGAAACCAACAGGATCCTGCCCCCAGCTGTTCCTTAGTTCCTGTGTCCTGATGGCTCTGTGAGGGTCCCTCTTGATCAAGGAATTTGAACAGAAGTGGTGGTCTTCCTGTCCTCGAAGGTGTGTTGGCACTCCTGGAAGGCCAGCTCTCTCCTGGCACTGAGTATGGAGCCCTGTGTCACAGAATCAGCTCCCTGGCCGCAGAAGGAAACTGGAAGGCCATTCCTCAGTCTCTGTGTCCTGAGGGTTCTGGATGGGTCTCTCTGAGCAGAGGCCCATCTTCCCTCACAGGCTTCTCCACACTCCTGGGAGGGTAGCTCTTTCCCTGTGCTATTTGGGTATGGAACCTAGTGGCACAGACCACAGGTGTAAACCAGTAGACTCCTGTCCGAGGCTGTTCCTCAGTCCCTGTGTCCTGAGGATTCTGGGCAGGTCCTGCTGAGCAGTGGTACTCATCTTATTTCCACTAATGGGCTTGTCCACACTCCTGGGATCCTAGCTTTCTCCCTGTGCTATTTGGCTATGGAGCTCTGTGGCACAGACTGAGGTCCCTGGCTGTGAAGGAAACCAGAAGGCTCCTGTCCCAGGCTGCTTGTTTGTCCCTGTGTCTTGGGGGTTCTGGTCAGGTCCCTCTGAGCAGAGGTACTGGCTTTACCCCAGCTCACAGGCTTGTCCACACTCCTGGGAGGGTAGCTCTTTCCCTGTGCTATTTGGGTATGGAACTTTGTGGCACAGACCACAGGCGTCGGTAACACACACGTCACAGCACCATCCTCCTTCCTACCCACTTTTGTCTCTCTTGTATATCCCACCACTCAAGTGCTGGCATCTCTCACTGGGATTCCTTAGCTCCTGCAAAGGCTGTCATGTGTCAGTTCACATCACTGTGTCTGTAAGGGAGTGTGCCCAGGGAAATATCTGTCTGCCATCTTGCTAATGAGTTAGTCTTGTTGGCCTAATTCTTGGGACATTTGCAGATCTTAGAATCAGATCATCTGGCTCATTGTGTCCCTCCTTTATCATAGTAACTATGAGAGATCATATTCAGGAATCCTTGCGAAACAGAATCCAAGTCCCTTTTATCGTAGGATACTTTTGCTATTTTGGGTGTTTTGTTGTTTTTATTTGGGTTTTTTTTTATGTGTGTGCTTATTTTTAGTTTGTTTGGGGGTTTGAATTTTTGTTTGTTAGGTTGGTTTGGTTTTGGTTTTTGCGTAGTATCCTGGGCACATCTTTCTGTACACTTTAAACCATCTCCATATAACTCGTAATACTGAGAACATCACAAATGCTTTGCAAATAGTTCTTATGCTGTGCTGTTGAGAGAATAATGGCAAAAAGTTACATGCTCATGTCAGGGTACATGTGGTTTTCTTTTTCCAAATGCTTGGAATTGAGGGTGGTTGTATCTATAGATCTGGAAGTTGCAGGCATAGAACATTGATGGTATTCACTCCAAACCTCTCCTCTCCTTTGCAATAACACTTTTGAATAAAATATTTTATTAACAATTTTTAATTTCTTTTCATTAGTGCACTACCATATTTTTACATTTTGGGGTGTTCTGCTCTTTGTTTCTGATCTGGCTGTCTGTGTACCTGTTAGCATCTTGATTATTTCTCTTTTGTAAGAGTTCATACTATACATTAGAATTAGTCTCCTTTAGAATGCTAATTTTTATATTTATTTACAATCATGTTTCTGCATTAATCCCCAAATCCCTGCTGGAATTTTACTGTATATAGCATTGTAATTTTAAATTTGCACATTTGGGAAGAGTGCTATATAGAATTGTAGTAATTATCAAGGAAGTGAATCAGAATGCATTAGTATTATTTAAGGAACTTAAAATAGAGCCTTGAAAGTGGAAGTGCGAGGGTGGATTTGATGAAAGCACAGTATATGCATGCGTGAAAGTCTCAATAAAAATTTAAATTAGAGCCCTGGAGACATCACTGGAAGCAGGTTTGTCACATTCATAGGTCCAGACATTTGGACTGGTACAAACCGAGCAGAGGATCAGTTTCCCAAAGGATGGTATGTTAACCTCTGCTGACCACACATGTAATGGGTGCATCTCATAAAACACTCAGGCACTGAGACCACAGTGTCTTTCAAGACATGCTTTCCTTGAAAGAAACACTCACATTTTCAAAGCATAATTTCTGACTAACATGTAATATAAATATCATTTCCTTTGTAGTTTAAAGCCTTAAACACATCCACCATTTTGTAAGACCCCAAAACAGAATTCAAGACTACTTCATTGTGTTTCCATGATTTTACTCTTTTTAAAACATTTTTCATGAATTCTTTGAGGATTTCATACAATGCATGTGATCATATTCACCCCTATATCCAAGATTCCACCCACCTCCCTACCCACCCAACTTTCTGTCTTATTTTTTAATAGATGGAAGCCCAAACATACTTGGATATGGGCCTACAGTGGAGCATGGTCATCTTTTCAGGGATCACATCATTAAAGAGAACTGATTCTTCCTCATCCAGTAGCTACCCATTGACAAGAGACCCTCAGCTAGAGGTAGGACTTCATTCCTATCTTCCTTTCCATGCCATGAGTTTTATCTGTCGTGAACTTACACAAGTCTCATGCATTGCTTCACAATCTCTGTGACTTCATTGTACAATTACTCTGATGAATCCAGAAAAATACAACTTCGTTTTAGTCATCCACCACCTCTGGCTCTTACAAGCCACCTCTTTTGCAGCCATTTCTGAGTCTTGAGAGAAAAAGTGTGGCACAGATGTCCATTTAAATCTAGGTACTTCACAGTCCCTTATTCTCTGTACGCTGACCAGTTGTGGATCTCTGTGTTAATTGCTATCTACTGCAATAAAAAGCTTTTCTGATGAGGGTTGAGAGATATTCTATTCTCTGCATATAGGGATAAGTAACTGGGAATCAGTTAATTACTATTTAGCAGAATAACCATAGTAGGTTTTCCCTAAGGTCTATGATTTGTCTAACCACAGGTTCTTGGCCCTAATCATAGTAGGTTTTACCTTGTATAGCAGGCCTTTAAATCCAAAAAGAAAGTATTTGGATACCACCATAACATTTGGGCACCCTTGCACCAGCAGTAGCTTTCACGGTTCATAGCTGGGAGAGACATGTTATATGAATCAAATTGTGTTATCTTAAACAATAGGGTCTTTTTTTGTCAACTTCTGGAGGGTACCTATGGGCAGTGCTAATAACCTTTAATTTCAAGGACCCATGAGAATCCAACTAGCCAACAACTCCAAAAGAGGTAACCTTCTCCTATTACTGGGTTTTTATTTGCTAACCAATTATATCTAATAGGAATAGTGTCCCTCTGTTAAAGGGTAACTCCATTAAACTACTTTTTCTATGTATGTGTATGCAGTTTAGTAAGTTTCAACAGTGGTAAATTTTAACATGGCTCTTTCAATGTTTTAGTGTTAGTTACCCCCCCATACTTCCTCTTCTACACTGTTCTCCTATTTTTCTACCTCATTTAACCCTTCCTGTTCCATTACTTCCCTTTGACATCATAATATCATATCTGCCTCCCCTTGACAGCCCCACCCACATAGCCCTTAGTATTTTTTAGAACTCTATGGGTATTCCAAATGAAACACACATATCTAAAGATTCAGAGCTGATATCTACATGTGAAAGAAAGCATGTGATGTTTGTCTTTCTGGGTTTGATTTATTTCACTCAGGATGATTGTTCCCAGATCCATCTGTTTACCTACAAATTTAATAAAAAAAATAGTTGAAATAGTTTACTTAGCAACAATCGTATAGTTACAACTTTAATATTGTGTAGACAAATAAAAACTTTTCAAACTTCTGGTATGTTACTCTGTGAGATTCAGGGACAATGAGCCAGTATTCCCAGGAATTATCAGAGATTTAAAAGTCATGCTTATTGTAAACATACCTTAACACTCTTACCCTCTATTATTTGGATAGCAAAAATTTGATGTTGTCCTATACAAATAGGAAGTGATTTCAATCCAAAGGAAAAATTTAATATAATCCCTTCTCCAGGTGAATGAATGAGTCTATTGCTGTCCCAAGGTCCACATAAACAGAGAGTCATTAGTAAAGTAATTTCTCCCTTGGTACATAGGGCCTCAATTTGGCCACAGGTGGGCAAATTTGACATCTAATGGTATGGTCAATATCTCCTTTGCTGATTACCTGGAAGTTTATCATTTCCACTGTCTTCTTACCTTCTGTTTTCCTTATGGGCCAAGGGCTGGAGACGCCAGAAGGAATCCATCATATTTCAGTAGATCAATCTGCAAAGATAGATGCATATTTCTTCCCAATTTTCTTCTGGAAAAGTCCTTCTTCAATAAATCCAGGGAGGTTAGAGTGCTCAAGAGCATGAGTCTGTTGCTAGAAATAATCCTTCAACATATATTTACAGGTCTATTTATAAACTATAATAGATTAATCAAAATAGCCAGTCATACCTGTTAGGCTGAGGGAAAGGAAATATTAGCACATTGATGAATATCTGGACCATGAGTCCCACCTTAAAGAAGCCATCAATAAAATAAGAATTTCCCTGTGGAATGGGAGAAAGTTGGATAACTTTTTAATCATAAATTCAATTTGTATGAGAAAAATCTCATAGCTTTCTAGTTGGATAATGATGTCCTATTCTTCCATAGAAATCTACAAATGAACCTTGAAAATCCATAGAGTTCTATTACACTCTTAAAAACTGATTGTTAGTTAAGAGTGCTATAATACTGTAAGGATCAAATTGTTCCATTGTTGACATCTGATCCACTCTTGATTTAAGAAATGAGCAAGAAGAGTAAACATAATATTAATAGTCCTTATGGTATAAATAAATACATTCCAAAAGTTTATCTGCTTGTGTTATAATACCCATAGGAAACAATTTAGTGGGGAAAATAAGTAAATTTAAGGCAGTGAAAGATCCACATGATACACGAATGCCTCTGTTAGTCCAGATTCAAATAAGGGTAGTTCTTCCTTTGTCTCTCGAGATAGTCTACGAGGACTGTCCTATGCTACCTTTCCTTCTAGAGATTTAAATAGATTTTTAAGTGCATAATTAGGCAAGCATTTTTATTTTGCTGAAATTGCATTGGAAATACCATGCCCAGCTCATGAAGCCAGGGAGAAATTGGGAAATGAATTCCATTTCCCTGTGTGCCCTAGCTTGCCTAGGTTGTAAACTTCGCATTTTCACAGGGTTCTAAATCCTCATCAGGAAGTGGAGAGAATTCAAGATTAGATTGATTATCAAATTCCTCACCCCACACTTCTGGATCATCTTTGGGCAATGGAGAATACATATTTAAAGGAGGCTCCAGTAAGGAGCTGAGGGACCCTTCACAGGCATTGTTGCATTTACTTCCGATTTTGCCTGAATGAAAAAAAAAATGTTAGTTTGTTTTGTTTTGTTTTTGCTGTTTTTATCCATTTTTAAGGTTTGATTTTCCAGTTTATGCTCATTTAAGGAATTATCCTTCTCTTCCTTATGATTGATAATCTCCTTATCTTCCTTAAATATTTTGATAACAGTCTGAATTAATGACCAAATTACCCAACAATTGAATAGGTATCTCTTCCTTTTGCTTACATGCTTTTCCAATGTTTATTCAGGCTCTGTCCCATACTTCATCTAAAGTTCCTTTCTCTGGAAACCAGTGATTATACTTGTGCTCCTTAAACAAACGAACAAACAAGCAAACAAACAAAAATGATGCACAAGCTCAACATAAGACAAAGCCTTCCCAGATTTCTGTCTAATTATGCCCACTCAGCTCTTTCTGAGAGGGTTCCACAGGCTTATCTCATACCTGACTTCAGGTCCCTGATTCCTGGTGCCACTTGTTTATTGCTGTAGCTGGTGGAGAGTGGGGCTTAAAAATGAGGTGGACTAAAATCTCATGCAATAGCCAGTTTTGTTCAGAGCATCAGGAATTTGTACTCTGTGGGTTAAAAAAAGTTTACCTGATGTCTTAGTTATGATT
The DNA here is from genome assembly GCA_028551405.1 of Uromys caudimaculatus. NCBI lineage: Eukaryota > Metazoa > Chordata > Mammalia > Rodentia > Muridae > Uromys > Uromys caudimaculatus. The sequence goes on along the minus strand of CM052703.1, from coordinate 126,429,022 downwards.
TCCATTGCTGTGATGAGAGACACTGTGACCAAGCCAACTTTTATAAAGGACAACATCTAATTAGGGCTAGCTTACACTTTAAGAGGTTCAGTCCATTATCATCATGGTGGGAAGCATGACAGCATCCATGCAGATATAGTAGTGGAGACAGAGCTGAGAGTTATGCATCTTGATTCGAAGGCAACCAGGAGAGATTGGCTTCCAGGCAGCTAGGAGTAGGGTCTTAAAGTCCTCCCCCAGAGTGACAGACTTTCTCCAACAAGGCCATGCCTAATCCAATATGACCACACCTCCTGATAGTGCCACTCCCTGGCCCAAGCATATTCAAACCATCACGCCTGAAAAATGTTCTCATGAGTTCGAGCTGTATGCAATCACAAGGCTAAGTCATATGTGGGGAAAGCATCTTTCCAAAGAGGTATTTGAATAACAGATGGCTGTAACAAACTCACTCCTATGCACTTATCGAGGAGGAACACGAAAACACATTCCAAAACAATTCCATGTTTTGAAGAAACTGAGGTCACAAGACTCTTTTTTTTCTTGGCATTTTCTCCTCACAGGACTCCATTCTTGAACCATGTTACAAGTGGCTGTGTTTAACTTTTCTTATTGGCCATTTGTGAGTCTTTTAAAACACTGTTTCTTCAATTAATTAGCCCATGTTTTAATTTCCAGTTTGACTTCCTTGGTATTTAATTTCTGATATTTTGGAAATTTTGGAGAATCCCCTTGTCTGCAGTGCCCTGGTAAAGATTGTCTCCCACTCTGTGGGCTGTCTGTATGCTCTGCCCCATGTGTAGAGATTATTTAATATCTTCATTAGTCCATCTTTTGATTCTTGGGGCTGGCTGCAGTGCTTTGGGTATCCCGTTCTGAAAGTTCTCACTTATCCTAGTGTCTTGCAGACCATCCTTTTTATTTTCCTCTAGTAGTTTCAATATTTCTGGTTTTAAATTAAGGTCCTTGATCATTTTCATTTGATTTGGTACAAGGTGAAAGATCAAAGACTTCAATTTAAACTCCTGCTAGCCTGAGTTCTTCCTTTTCTATTTTTATCTTCCTTATGCCTTTCTCTGTCTAAAAGCTAAGATATGAGCACTGTACTAAATAAGAAAAGAAAGAGTGGGCATTTTTTATTCATTAGATTGTATAGAAAATTATCCAGGTTTGTCACCTTTTAATGGTGACAGGATGGTTGGTGATAGGATGGTTGTATACTCTTTCTCATCTTGATGTGTGCTACTCAGTGTCTTCAGAATTCTTATCACAAAGTCATGTTGAATTTTATTGAATATCTTTGTGGCATCAATTGAGATGATGATGTAATTTTTTTCTTATATATAAAATGTTTAATTTAGGCTAGCTTACAGTTTCATAGTTTCAGTACATTATCATCATGGCAGGAAACATGGCAGTGGCAGTGTCCAGGCAGACGTAATGCTGGAGAAGCCAAGAATTTTACATTTTGATCCAAAAGTAGCCAGGAGGAGACTGGCTTCTGCAGGGAGCCAGAAGGAGGTTCTCATTCCACACTGGGCAGAACTTGAACATAGGAAAGTTCAAAGCCTACCCCCACAGTGAAACACTTCCTCCAGCAAGGTCACATCTACTCCAATTAGGCCACACCTCCTAATAGTGCCACTCCCTGTGGGCCAAACACATGACTCTAAAGGGACCAAACCTATTCAAACCACCTCAGATATCATAGTTCAAAAAATAGTCTCTTGGACTCTCTGGTTTGTTTGTTTTTTTAAATTTTTTTTCTAAGCATGAATATGTATAGTATGAGAAGAGCCATATTCTGAGCAGTGGCATCAGCCAAATCAATTCTTTTCCTTTTTGAGAGGTGTAGGTTTATGTAAATCACCTCATTGTTTCTTGGTGGCAGTGATAATTGTTGAGAATAATTTGGGTGTAGTGGCAACAGTTAACACATATGAGGATTCAGTACACTGAGGTTGTATGTCAGATTGTAAATCCATCAATTCCTTTTTTTTATTAAACCATGTCTAAAATGCACCATGTACCAGGAATGACTGTAGACACCAGGGATACCATGTTGAAAGTAGGAAAATTCTTAAATTTAAGATTATACATTATAAAGCAGGAAAGAGTGTATAAAATATAAACATATTATATAACAAACAATAAAAGGTATAGTTTCAAAGAACGAGGTTGCAGCACCATTGGGTATGTGGAAAGGCTTTTATAAAGACAGGGCATCAAGTGGAGGGATGGGGTGGCCATCCCACAGTCAAAAAGTCTAACCCAGAATTGTTCCTGTCTGAAACAACTGCAGGGACAAAAACGGAGAAGAGACTGGGGGAAAGAGGTCCAGTAACCAGAATCCATCTCCAAAGCCTGACACTGTTACTGATGCTATGATGTGCTTACAGATAGGAGCCTAGCATGTTTGCCCTCCGAGAGGCCCAACAAGCAGCTGAAAGAGTCAGATACAGATACTTACATCCAACCAATGGACAGAAGTCGGGGACCCCTGTGATTGAACTAGGGAAAGGCTAGAAGAATTTGAGGAGGAGGGCAACCCCACAGGAAAACCAACAGTCTCAACTAACCTGGACCCCTGAGATCTCTCAGACACTGAGCCACCAACCAGCAGCATGCAAGAGCTGGGCTGAGGCCCCTGACACATATATAGCAGAGGACTGCCTGGTCTGGGCTCAGTGGGAGAAGACATGAGTAACCTTTGAGAATCTGACTTGAGGCCCCAGGGAGTAGGGAGGCCTAGTAGGGAGGTGGTGACATCCTCTTGGAGACAGGGTGGGAAGAGGAATGGGATGAGAAACTGTTGGAGGGCAGACCTGGAGGGGGATAACAACTGGACTATAAAAATGATTAAAGATCATTTTTTTAAAAAAGACGATGTAATTTCTGCCCTTAAGTTTGTTTACACAGCACATTACATTTATTTATTTTTCTTTTCTTTTTGAGGTAATAATACAATTACATCATTATTCATTTTCCCTCCTTCTAAACCCTCCCATATACCTCTCTTGCTCTATTTCTATGATCTAATTTTTCACTAATTGTTGTTACATGCATACATGTTGCATGCATATACATCCCTAAATATAACCTGCTTGGTCTGTATAATGCTAATTGCTGCTCTATTCACAATAGCTAGGAAATGGAAACAACCTAAATGTCCTACCACCAACAAATAGATAATAGAAGTGTGGTAAATATACACTATGGAATGCTGTTCAGCTGTAAAGAAGAAAATTTAATCATAAAATTTACAAGTACATAAATGGATGGAACTAGAAACAGCAATATTGAACAAGGTAACAGACTCAGAAAGACAAACCTCACTTTCCTCATATTGGAGGCTCCTAGTTTGAAATCTTCAGATGTGGCTGCTTGGCCTATGATAACCACAAAAACAAGCAAGGTAAAATGGGACTATGTCAATATAGGAGCAATAGAGAGGGGACTCTCAGGGTACAAGTGATCATGGAAGGAGGTAAGAGGAGACTTTTCAGGAAGGGTAGGAAGATCATGGAAGGTAAAGAGAGAAGAAAGGAGAAGAGCAGGATATAAGTGATGTGGTAGGGAAATGGGAAAGGGATGCTCTTCAGGGAAAGGGGAGAAAGGCAAATACAGGAGAAGGAAAAAGATGAGTAATATACTGATAAGAATGCCTAAAAAAGCACTTCAGAAACAGGACCCAGAGACCCTTCAGCTGGAACTGACCTGAATGTTCCCTCCCTGAGCACTATCTTTTATAGTAAAATGTCATGCAAGCTACCAAGGAGGGAAGCAAGCAATAGTCTTACCCTACTCTGATGCCTATGAACCAAAACAGTGATCAGCATGGCACAACAACCCTAAGAGTGCAGCAGTGGCATGCATACCTTGGTGGTAACCAACAGCTCTCTAATTGTCTTATGACCTATTCAATAAGAAGGAAATCATGCCTGGTCTTAGAAACCTAACTAACTTCCCAGTTCTAGTGAAGTCATGGTTATTGGAGGAGAATCTACAACCTCCAATTTACTAAACCAGGAAAATCTCTATCAACAGTCTATAAACACTATACCTACAGAGAAGTGTAGTCTTCACACCTCAGCAAAGAAATTTTTCTTTGAAGCAGACAGGACTACTATAAAAAATTGCAACCAATAAGAGTGCAGTTGTGAAGCCCATTTCCAATGGATACACCTACAAAACACTACCATACCTATGGCTTAGAGAACATTAGGAAAAGAAACAGAAAGAGTGTAAGAGCCAGACAACTTTGCTATAAGATTCTGTCTCCTAGTAATGTTAGAAGCTACATCGATAAAATATCATCAGCATAATGGCCAGCAACTTGCTGAACAAGGAAGATATCAACAAACATGTCAAACGGTATGGGGAAAATGCCATGAGACCTCAAACCTCACAAGGAACTGTAAGCAACTGGTTGGAGAAAGTTGGGAGTGGAATACGTGGTCTTCCTCAGGAAAAAGCACACAGTAGTTGTTTATTGCCAAACAGTCAGCCTTCAAATGTACAGACAAGTAACATAATATGAACTAAACACATTATACATATGAATATATGTAGATAGATAGATAGATAGATAGATAGATAGATAGATAGATGTGAGAAAGAGAGAGAGAGAGAGAGAGAGAGAGAGAGAGAGAGAGAGAGAGAGAGATTCATTTAACGATGATATTGAAAAAGAGGCCATGAACTTGATGGAAAGTATGGACGGATATATGAGAGAGGTTGGAGTGAGAAAAGAGAATGGAGAAGTGCCATATTAAACCATAATCTTAATAGTACTTATAACATTGAGAAACTCTATCTTAATAATTTAATGATGCATGTGAAGGCTAGGAAGGGCCCAAACAGTACCACAAAAACTGGATACAGGAAGAAATAAACAAAATAGAGGGTGGGATTGATGAAAAGGAAATAAACATAAAAATTAAACTAAGTATCAATGAAATGAACAGTTTGTTCTTTGACAAGATAAACAGAATTGACAAATGCTTAGCTAAATAAACAATGACAGAAGGAAAGAAAGAAGGGAGGGAGGGAGGGAAGGAAGGAAGGGAGGAAGGAGGGAGTGCAAAGAGCTAACTGCCCTGACCCGCCTGGGGGGCCCTCCTGGGAGGGACTATCAACCAGGGTCCGAAGTGTCCTGCCTGCAGGACTTTCAGCTGCTGAGGAGGGAGCTGCGAATAATGGAAAGATGACAGGAAACAAGAAATGCCTGGGAGCAAGTCAAAATGTCCAATCAACTCCCAAATAATCTTTATTTCTGGGTCCATATATAAGCACTTAGGGCAGGAAGCAGCAGAGGAAGGGGGATTCCTAAGGTAACCAAATGTCACACATAGCTGTAAATCAGGATGACAGTCATTGTTGTCTTGAAGCTGCAGGCTACTTCAAACTGGATGTCTTATCACTTGCTGGAGGCAGTGGGAATGGGAAGGAATCAAAGGAATGCCTGCTGTGGAGCCCAGGACACTTTGACTTGCTAAATAAGTCAAGCCTGGGACACTCTGGCTAGCTGATTAAGAGCAAGGCCTTAGGTTCAAACGAGGCCATTTGGTCTAGGGCAAGGGAGGAAGGGAGAGAGGGAGGGAGGGGGAAGGAAGGAAGAAAGAGAAGATGAATTGATGAAATTGGAGATGAACAGAAAGATATCACAATAGATACCAAAGAAATTCAGAAAATCATAACACTGAAACTGAATATTCCACTGAGATAGAAAAGTTAAAACAAATGGATGAATTTCTAGATGCATACAACTTACCAAAACTAAGCCAAGATAAAACTAATAATTTAAGTAAATCCAGATCCATAACTAGCAACAAGATTGAAGAAGTAATAAGAATATCTTCTAACTGAAAAAAATTCCATGACTGGACAGATTTACTACAGAATTCTGCCAGAAATCGAAAGAAAAATTAATATCAACAGTATTCAAATTATTCCATCAAATAGGAAAAGAAGGCTCCCAAACTCCCATCACAAGTGTTGCCATGATACCAAAACTAGATAATGGCAAAACAAATAAACAAAAAGAATATTTCACACTTGTCTCCCTGACAAACATTGATGCAAATATTCTCAATAAAATACCCAACAAAACTCAAGTTCATATCAAGAAAATCATTCACCATAACCAGATTGGTTTTATTCCAGAGATGCAGGGGTGGTTCAACATAAGTAAATCTAAAACATTATCTATCACATAAATAGATTTAAAGATAGAAATTTTATTACCATCTTGTTAGATGCATAAAAATCCTTTGACAAAATGCTATATTCCTTCATGATAAAGGTCATGAAGAGGCAGGGACTAGATTTCTTTTCAATACCTGAACAATATGTGATGCTTGAAGCTCCTTTAGAGTTCAACAAGGCTGTCTCTCACATTGCACTCTTAGAGGCTTTATACATGCCAACCCCAGAGGCACTGCGTGACCTGCTGTCCTGGGTTCTATACTTCAGAAAAAAATCTCAGAGACAAGATTGTGCTAGGAAAGTGGGCATTTGTTTCATTAACATATGAGACAACTTGGCAGCATATTCCCCATGTGGTAAGCCCCATGTTTTGGCCACACAAAGCTGTTCTGAATGTTGGCATTCTGTCTAAACTCCGCCCCATAGTTACCTGGCAACAGACAGGTATGCTCCTCCCCAGAGTTGCCTGGCAACAGCCAGGTGGGCCTGGCCTACTATAAAAGGGGCTGCTTGCCCCCTCCTCTCTCTCTTATCTCTTTCTCTTGCCTCTCTCTTACTTCTCTTACCTCTCCTCATTCCCTTCCCCCCTCTCTCCACGTGGTCATGGCCGGCCTCCACCTCTCTACTTCTCTACTCTCTCCCTCTTTCTGCCTTTCTCTGCCTCTACTACCCTCTTAACTCCCCTTCCCATGCCCTAAATAAACTCTATTTCTATACTATACCTTTGTGTGTGGCTGGTTCCTCAGGGGGAAGGGATGCCTGGGCTTGGGCCTACTGAGGCACACCCTTCCCCCACACCTACCTCCCCATAACCCCATATAACATAGATCTCTATATATATTTTTATAAACACAACACTGAAGAGTCTTGTCTCTGTACTTCTCTCAAACAATGGATCGTTGACTTTGCGATCAACCATACCAACAAGGAGATGTAGGAGAGGGGCATAGCTAAAGTAAATAGTAAACTATTTTTGACTGAATGTTTTGTGACTATATTATAAAATATGAAACACATAAATAATGTTTCAAATACAATTATATTAATATATTTGCAGACTTATACATAAATATGTACTCCTAAAATATATTAAATAGTATTCATTTAAGTTAGGTATTGTTTTTATTTAAATACAAAATAGTTAACAAACTAATTACATACAATTAAGTATATTAGCAATGAAAAGTAACATCAGAGAGCAATGTCAGCAGCAATTTTTACTTGGTTGTCAAATGTGTTCTGAAGAACTCAGTCTTACCCTTCCTTACCCCTGAAAGAAAAAGGAAGACTTATGACTCAGCTCAGGATCCCCAGCCCCTCGCATCACATCCCTGCTTTACCTCCTCTGACACCAAGCTGGTTCTCAACAACACTGGCCTTTTCCAACCTGCTCATTGGTCCTGATGTCTTTTGTCCTGTGTTTAAGGTCAAGCTGTTACTTTCCTTTCCATCCCCTGCTCAGAAATCTGCCAACCAGCCAGGGCTACTCAAAGTGTTATCTGCCACACATCCTGAAAACACTCCATTCCACCAGACACGCACCTTGGGCATACAGTCATCTTCCACCACCAGAAATCTTGTTCAGTTCACAAAAAGCATCCTATGGATGGTTTTGCTACTAACCTATTAATCTAGATGAGTCAAGACCAACATTTTCTAGCAAATGAACTCATCCACTTACTAAGCAGGACCTTTGCAATGCATCTCCATGTTTCCTTGAGTTACCGTTCGATGTACTGTTTTCAAGCTGGCACCCAGTGTTACTGGGAAACACAAGTACTCTATAAGGAATATGCATGGTAAGTTTAAATATCCTAGCTGAGTATGGCAAGTGCTATCTCAGGACTAGAACCAACATGAGAAGCAGATTTTACCAATGCCTGCCATGCAAACATCTGCAACCTTGATGTGAAAAAATTAGTACAATGAGCACCTCACACACAACTTTTCCCAGCAATCTCCATCCAAATACCTCTTTGAGATCATTTTGGCCCTGTATCAGAAGTCATATAATTGAGGCCACCAACAGCAAATGGATTTGGAGCATCTTTTTTTAAAAATAAACTTTCTAGCAAGAAGAAAACATAGATGCTTATAAGCACTTGCCTAAGAAATAATCATCTCTCACAAATATTTTCTGCTAATATGTTTTCTCTGATGTTTAGTTTTTAATCTGCCAATCTCAAGCTTCAAATCTGTCAAACAAAGCTTCCTGGGATTGCTACATTCATTGTGTCATAAACACTGACAGCAATCCTCCCTCTGAGCAGCTAAACAAGTTGTAAGATGACTATGTGAGTCACTGAGCTAGACAAGAGTATTTTCTCCATTTAAATTAAACTGTAATTTTTCTCTACAGACACTTTATGCTAGCTGCATATCAGAACTATGGAGTTCCTTTACAGTGTATGGAACCACAGTTTCCTTTACAGAAAAAGAACCCTGTGTTTTCACCATACTCATCAGAAATCACTGGGAGGCCATCTTTGTTATTTGAGTTCCATGATGTCAGCCCTATACTTCAGGCACTACTGTCACCTAACTTATCTCCACAGATAGGTAGATAGCATCCTCATTTTAAAGCATGAGTATTGGGGATCAGAGAAGTAGGTTACAGACGAGGTAAGTTCCTTCCTGAGCATCAAATATCATGTTCGTAGGTAACTGACATATGACAAAGGATTAGTATGTGCTAATTATACATTAATATATTTTGTTGACACAATGTATTAGTACAATATATATATATGTATATATATGTTTATATTGATGTATATTTTATTATTTTATAGACAATAACCAAACCACATGAGTGAGATAAGGTAACTTCCATGCTCCATGCTATATGACAGTTCAACCATATGAATGTTTTCATGGGTTCAGACATATTTCATGACTTGCTCACATTCTACTGCATCTGGACTGGGTGATTTTAAGTTCTTATCTGATAGAGTGAACAGGCAGGAGTGGTATGTGTGTGTGTCTGTGTGTCTGTGTGTGTCTATGTGTGTCTGTGTCTGTGTCTGTGTCAGTGCTAGAGATTAAATTCAGGGCCTTGAGCATTCTAAGCTTCTGAAGTTAGGACAGATGGAAGACAGACATTTCTGAGCATGAAGGTCTTAGAGAGGGCAGGAGGGCAGTGCGGCCACTCTTGAGCCTGAAATGCTTCCACCCATACTTCCCTTTTCAACTTAGATTTTTTTATGATACCATAATCCTTTGCTTCTTTTTTATTCCATTCTGAAATTAGTAAGTGACTCTTATGGGCCAAATCACATCCTCACCATTGCTCACATTCATATATTGAAAATCTAAGACCCAGTAGCTCAGAATGTGACTTTTTGGAGATGGGGCCACTGAATAGGTAATTAAGTTCAAATGAAGTCTCAAGGTTGGGTTCTAATCCAGATTCCAATAAAAAGAAGACTTTAGGAAACAGACACTCAGAAGAAAATAATGAAAAGAAATGGAAAAATGGCCGTTGTCTTAGTTAGGGTTTCTATTGCTGGGAAAAGACACCATGGCCACAGCGATTCTTATAAAGAGAAACGTTTAATTAGAGCTGACGTATAGGTTCAGGGGTTTGGATGGTCATAGCAAGAAGCGTGGTGGCACACAGGCAGACATAGTGCTGAAGGAGGATCCTGAGAGTTTTATATCCTGATCAGCAGGCAGAAGGAAGAAGGAGTGAGCCACTTGGCCTGGCCTGAGCTTCTGTAACCACAAAGCCCGCCCCCAGTGACACAGTGACATCCTTTCTCTACCAAGGCCACACCTCCTAATCCTTTCACATAGTGTCACTCCCTAGGAGCCTATGGGAGACATTTTCATTCAGACCACCACAGCCATCAACAGGCAAAAGAGAGAGGCCTCAGGAAGAAAAATAAACCATGATGACATCTCATTCTCAAACTCATACCTGCAGGAATAGAAAATAAATTTCTATTGTTCCAGTCACCTAGCCAGTATTACTTTGTCAGTGGTATTTGCATTCCTAAAGAAGGCAAATGTAGTGTCCATGACGAATTTAATATTCTATAAGTTCATACTGTAGAAATTAGACTCAGATCATATAGTACTGAGTAACTGATGATAATGATGACAATGATGAGGACGATGAGGACCTATATTTTTTTTATGAATTACCTATCACAATACTCCAGGGTACTTGGAACATGGTATCTTTATAACCAAAAGGCAGTATAAAGACAGTAGCACAACACTCCCAGAAACAGAAAGCATGGGAGTCCCAGATCTGCTGGTGACTTACCATATATTGTCTAAGGGTAGTTGTGATGCCCAATAGTATCAGCTTGACAAGCTCTAGAGCCACTCCTGTGGCAAATTTCTGGGAATACCTGTGAGTAAGCGTCTAGGTGAGCTTACCTTCCTGGCAAACCTGTGAGGTATTGTCTAGGTTAGGTTAGCCTCTTGGCACACCTGGGAGGAATTCTTGATTAAATTAATTGAAATGGAAGACTCGTTCTTAATGTGAACAGCACCTTCCAAAAGCAGTGGCCCAGATATAAGGAATTCTAAAGGAAAAGCTTTTGCTTTTTGTCTTCTTTTCTTCACATCTTTACCCAGTTTCTACCACTGCTACTATTGTTGCTGCTGCTGCTGCTGCCGCTGCCGCCACTGCTGCTGATTCAGAGCCCAGTGTCTTCAGCCTTCCAATATGAACTGAAAACCAACATCTCTCCAGGAATTTTCCAGGCATTTGGTGCCATGTCGGGACTGCTAAGCCATCCGGCCTTATGAACTTAGCAACTCAGTTGCTCCAGTAGAAAAGCAGTCATTGCTGTCCTACCCAGACCACATCATGTAGGCCAATCTCCTAAACTCCTTTATAATATATATTCATTTTATTGTTTTCTTACTTTATAGAACTCTGACTAACATAGTAATGTTCTACCCTGAGCCTTTCTTTCCTTTGAAGCAAAATGAGAGCACTTGACTCCTAATGTAATGTTTTATGGCTCTTTATGAGTCCAATAAGTAAAAACTGACTTTTCAAATTTTGCTCTCTGGAAGAGTTCATTGTTACTACCCTTAAACCAAAGAGACAAGGCCAGCACTTAAAGGTTCATATTCAGGCAATAATCACTTCTGCTAGATTGATGTCCTTTGAACTTTGTGCTATATAACCTACAAAATGCATTATCAATAACAAAAACAGAGTTGACTGATAGGAAATGGCAGACATTGTGTTATTTGCATATCTTTCTTCATGTGGCATTGATCTATAATCATATATGGATTTTCCTACTGCAATGAATCCTTTTCTTTGGGGAATACATTCCAAAACAATGAATAGATGCCTGAAATCACAAATAGTTATGAATCATATGCATTGTGTGGTTTCTTTTCCTTTACATATACGCTCAAAATAACCTCTAAACTAGATACACTATGAAATTAACAATACAATTAATAAATATAACAGATAAGTCAGAAAACAGAGTGCAGTGAAAGCTATGTAAAAGCTATGAATTGTTTAATTCTGTAATATTCCACGTAATATTTTTGAGCCAGAACTGGTCTTAGAAAACTAAACTAGAAAGTGAAGCCATGGACTCCTGTTGCAGGTGAGTCACTGGTGCGTGGGATGTGTGCCTGTGTGCTTTGTAATAGCCTGACTTCTTAATGACAGAAAATGAGATGAAACTAGCTTGGATCAAGAAAGGAATTACTGGGTAAGAAGGCCTCTTAGGCCCAGGATCCAGAGCAGGTCCATGGATCCAATGTTGTACCTCTCTCTTCTCTGTTGGCTTGGTTTTGGTTTCTGTTTTTGTTTTATGGGTTTTTGGGGGAGGGGTGATTTTGATTTGCTTTTTCTTCAGCATCTCTACCTCAAGTCCACAGTGTGAGTGAGACAAGAGAGATAACAAAAAGAAGCTGAACATGTATGGGGTCTATCCACGCTCATTTCCAACAGGAGAAGGAGCAGTTTTCTTACTGTTTTCAGACACATCTAAAGATAGTCTCACTGTTATCTTAGGTAAAGTGTCAATTCCTGATTGTCCACCAAGATAAGGAAAGCATATTGCACTGCCATGTTTGGTATTGTAGGCCTCTTGGAGTTTCAAAGAATGAACCCGATACGAGAAACCATTGCTTACAGTTAGGCAATGGTCATTTTCACTGATGGTGCAGGTAGGTCTTATGCGTTTTCCCAATGCATTTAGTACAACTTCAAAAGTCCCTAAAGCGTTCACAGTCTCAGCATTGTTTAAAAGTCCAAAGTCTCTTCAGAAACTCAAGACAGTCTCAAATAACCTATTTCCAACACATAATGGCACAAAATATGCATTATCATTCCAAGATGGAGAAATGGGAGCAAGGTACTGTACCAAAGACCAAACCCCAAGAAGACAAACACCAAATTCCATAGTTCTATGTCCAATGTTGATTTCTAGGACTTTAATTTCAAATGACTTAGATGGCTTGGTCCCTCTATCTTTGCTGCCCCAAACATGCATCCTTTCTCTTGGGCTGGTGTCACTCTCTGTATGCTTTTTCCCTTGGCAGATATATCCTGGCTTTGACATCTCCAATGTCTTAAGGTCTCCAATGCAACCCAGGCTTTACTTCTCATGGCTTCATTTAGTGGCTTTTCAAGTTATCCTACCTTATCAGGCCAGCTTCAGCAGCTCTCTGAAACCACAGAGGACTATTCCAAGACCCTCACCTTTGCATTGTCCATGCCTCTAAAGTCAGCATCCTGTGGATGACATGACAAGTTCTCCAGGCAGTTCAGGATGGACTCTGGCTCCTTTAAATCACATTAGCAGCAGCTTTTGTTAACAGTTGCTTTCTAGAACCATAAAGCTTCTTAGGCCTTTTCCTTTTGCAAATTGGAAGGTAAACTAGACGGAGTCTTACCCTGTGGGTACCCTTCTCTTTATTTTAATGCCAAGCAGGAGGCTTCTCCTTTAATGGCACTAATTTAATAATCTGTCACCACAAGCCTTAGCTGCCACATTAAAGTTCTAGGTGCTCTTTTTCTCTTCAATACATTTTGTATATCTTTCCGCCTTGTTTGCTATTTTTTATTGTAAACCTGCATACCAGTCATTAATAATACACACATCAGAAATTCAATATTAGGGTGCCCCTGCCAAGAAATTTGTCTACTGCTTTTTAATTTAGCCTCAGGCAAGTTCTTAAGTCCAGGGCAGAGCACAGCCAGATTCTTTACTAAAGTATTCAAGGAATAGCCTCATGCCCAGTCGCTAATATTATTCCCCTCTGATACCTCTTGAGCTAGCCTTATACAGTCCACTTTGTTTTCTGAACTGCCATCTTCCAGACTCCTACTAGACTCTACTTACTACATTTAACCATTTTTCTAGTTTAAAGTTCTGAAGCCTTCCACGGTCCTCCAAAATTCAACATGGTTATGTTCTTCATAGCAACAGCCTGCTCTCAGTTCTTACTTGCATATTAATTATTTTCTTTTGTTGTAAAGAAGCATCCTGACTAAATCAACTCATAGAAGAAAATTATTTGGGCTGATGGAACCAAATGGATAAGAGTCCATTATGGCAGGGAGATATGGTGGCTGCAGCTGGGAACCCTTTGTTTATATCTTGAACCACAAGCACAAAGCGGAAGAGAGTAAACTGGAAGTAGTGTGAGGATTTAAGCTTGGGAAGCCCACCCCCAGTGGCATACTTCCTCTGTCAAGGCCACACCCTCTAAGCCTCTCCAAACAGTACCACCAACTGGGATCAAGTATTAGAATACATGAGCCTATGAGGGATAGTTCTCATTCAAACCACCATAGACTTTATCCTCTTGAAGGATGCCTTTAAAGAGTTACTATAGCTATCAGTGGATTATAGTATCTGCTAGAAGTTGTGTCCCCAGCTTCAGACTACGAAGCAATATCCTTTCCCAGCCAATACTGAGAAATACTCTTAAGGCTGAGAGCCCCATTCAGGCCTCTACTCTAAGTTCCAAGCCCTCTGAGACGGCTTCCCAGGCCCTGCTAGGTGGCTACAGAGTCACTTTCCATTGCCTCTTACCTCTGAAAGTACTAGGGGCCTCCCTGCCAGATGCTTCATTATATTAGGATATAATTCTCATTAAATCTCACAACCCAGCCAAGGGAACGTTAAAGAGCACTCAAAGCAAACACAGAGGAAGATGACTTGCATTGAGAGGATGCAGGCAGGAAACAGAAGAAAACAGAAGTCCGGAGAGAACTACAGATAGATGCACCAGCAGCACAAGAAGTTCATATATTCAGTCTTAATACATGAAGTCGAAGCTGGAGGATTGGGCTGGAAAGATGACTCAGTAGGTAAAAGTGTTTGCCACCAAGCTTGACAGCCTGAGTTCAATCTCCAAGCCCCACATGGTGGAAGGAAAGAACTGACTCCCACAAGTTGTCAAAGAACAACACACACAGATACTCACTCCCCCACAAAATAAAATAATAAAATAAATGCTTTTTAAACTGGAAAGTTACTGCTAAAAACAAAAAACAAAAACAAAATAGACAAAAAATAAAATCACATTGCTCTGCAAAAACAAGATGCCTACAGAATCCCAGTTGCTTAGGAAACATGTGCTCTGCAGTCTTGCACAGTAGGGTGATGATCCTTACAATAACATGGTGGATATTCCAAAGTAGCAAGAAGGTTCAGCACAGAGAGACAGACCTGCCAAGGACCTTGACATATTCCATACACATGTGCAGATCTTTTTCCCTCAGCTCATTTATTTATCCACCTTACATCCCGATTGCTACCCCCTCCTCCTGGTCCTGCACACACACAGTTCTTCCCCCACCCCCTTCTTTCTAGGAGGGTGGAGGTCTCCATGGATACACCCCCCCCCCGACCCTACAAACATGTGCAGATCTTAATGGTCAGTTTAAACATGCGCAGATCTTAATGATCAGTTAAAACTAAAATTAAATAAGATGTCTCCAAATAAGTAGAAATACAAGACATTATGGAGCTGGGATATGAGATACTTAGCATGAATATAAATGTCTTCCAGAAAGAAAAATAGGAGACAATGTTTTAACAGAAATGTTTTTTAGAAGGGAAATCTTCAACTTGAATCTTCAAGTTGGAAGGTTACACTGACAACCAGACAGGACAACCAAAAACAAAACAAAAATTTCCCATAGGAGTTCAGTAGAATCCCCAAATCTTGAGAATAAAAAGAAATCCACCTTTGCTTGCCAGGAAAAAAAATCCAGCTAGCTCAGACGGAAGAGAAGCAACACAGCAGTGTCTGATCTACACCATCAGAAGTAAAATGTGGTTCAGGGATTGCTGGTGGAAAAATCAGTAAGAACTAAGAGTCCCAACTTCATGCCAGGGAGGAAAAAAAATGAGTATAAAAGGCTTCACACATCCTGGGGGGGGGGGACACTCAAGAAAACAGATGTCTTAAAAAGGGGGGAAATGACAAAGGAAATAAAAGTTAATGTGGCTGTCAGGTGAGCTTCTACCCCACTGGATCACACCCAGTCTGAGGAGATTCAAGGATTGGGAACACTGGTGCCCTACCCCAACTAGGATCTCCTCATGGAGCAGATGGGAGGGACTGTTTCACTCTTGTCTCCTTCCTGTCACAGAGAGAATATCCAGCCATGCATCCCTGGGCAGAAGCTCAGGAACCATTGTCAGGAGAATTTACGAATCAACACACTAGCCTCTGTTTTATCCGCTTCAGCCAAGTAATTGCACAGCTCCCTGCTTCCAACAGCACAAGGCCTAGAGGAAAGGGGCCCAGGCAGAGGCAAGCATCTGCTTTCAGGTCACTGTGGGGACAGCCAGAGCCTGCATTTCCCTATCTCCCAGGCAGAGACCACACCCTCCAGCTGTTTAGAGAAAGGACAGTGTGAAGAGGAAAGCACAGAATAGCTGTAGGTAGGGCCAGCAGCAAGCAGAGATCCCATGGAGCAAGGATATTGGGTTTATAATCAAGAGGCCTGTGGCCCCTCCTCTGTCCTTATCCTTGGGATGCTGCCCTGGAGGTTCATTTGTCATTCTCCCATCCAGGATTAAATGGAGCCCCCAAAATTCCAATGTTGGAAACTTACCACTCAAATTCATATAACAGTCATTGAAATGAGGCCTTTGGGAGGTAATTGGGGTTATAGGAGCTCAGGGGGCAGGCCTACATGACACAGTGTTAATAAGGAGAGGAGAGGAGCCAAGTCAGCTCTGTTTCAGCAGGAGCTGCCTCCACCTGGTTGTGATACAGCCAGGCAGCCCTCAGCAGATGCCCACACGGTGCCCTGCAATTTCCCAGCCTTCAGAATGATGAGCTAAACAAACCTCTATTTGGAAATTCTATCTAGTTAGAGCAACAGGCAGTAAAGGTATCCCATCCCAATCTTTAGAGTTTTCCCTATACGGTGATGTAGGAGTAGTTGCATTTATACTTTTCTAGTCCTACAAAAGCCAATCAATTCCAAAATTCTCAAGTCTCAAGCTTCTGTTCACCTGCCTTTCTAGTCACAACAAGGACCCACCAGGTTCCCACAAGCCCTCCATGAATTTACCTCCCATACTAAGAAGTCAATGGTTTGCCCCCGAGACAAGACAGGTGCCCTCTACTTTCTTCCTCTGCAGCCTTTTTGCTGTTCTTAGTCATGTCTCAGACTGTCTTTCTGGTGCCTCCCTGTTCCCTTTTCTAAAGATTTGCATGTTCTCAATGCTACCACTACTCACTCCAGCTCAGTCTTAATGTTTGTCTGTGTGCCACCCCATCCATCCCCTCCAGGGACTAGACATTTTATTCCCAAAAGGACTTTGATTTGCATGTTATCTTAGTTTGGGTTTCATTGCTGTGAAGAGACACCATGACCAAGGTAACTCTTGTAAAGGAAAATATTTAACTGGGGCTGATTTGCAGTTTTAACGGTTCAGTCCATTATCATGATGACAGGAAGCATGGCAACATCCAGACAGACATGGTGCTGGAGGAGCTAAGAGTTCTACATCTTGATCTGAAGGCAACCAGAAGACTGTGGGCCTGCATTCTGCCTGCCTGAGGGCATGGCCACTGGGGAGTTGAAATGCAGGGAGTTTGACTGTGCTTATCCCATACCCCCATACCGCCAGGCAGATGCCAAATTGTAGGAAAGCGCCAAGACACTACTCTGCCAGGCCAGGCCATGGGACTCTCTGACTCTTGGAAATCCAGGCACCACTGGGAGTTGTAGAATAGCCAAGAAAGGAGTCAGAGGCCCAAGGGCTGGGGACAGTGGCTAGCCTGGGGCTGGGGCAAAGGGGAGCTCTGGCTTGTCTCATCTGTGATTGTCCTTAGCTTGGGGGAGGCAGGCTGGAAGCACAGTGAGGCCTTCTATGAGAGATTTAGCTGTGGATCTCTAGGTAAAGACCTTCTGCACGTTCCTCATGGCAGTGATAGATGAAAGAGACAGTCCATGTTTATCCATATAATTTATTGTCTGTTTATTGTGGAAAATGGATACATAGTGTACCTTACCCACTCCTCAGATTAGTCTTGAGATTAAATACCTTTTGCAGGGAGGAATGTCTGGGAAAGGAAGCTTATTGGCTAAGACCTGGGGCCTCTAGGTACCTCATTAGCATTGAGTGTTCTAGGCCTATGTGTCCACAAGTCACATTTCCTTCTGTGGGGAGTGTGGCACATGTTCCAGGCCAGGAATCAGGCAGGGAGCAGGAAGTTGCCTAAGTCTCAGGTGTGTGCCCACCAAGTCTCCGGTCTCAACCTGCTCTACCTTACCAAGCTCCCTGGCATGGTTTTACCATCCCACAAAAAGACTCATATGTCTTGGGCAGAACCTGAGCATTGGACCTCGAAGCCCACCCCAGTGATGCCTATCCTCCAACAAGGCCACACCTCCTAATAGTAGCACTTCCCATGGGCCAAGCATATTCAAACCACCACAGGTATCTTCCTAGCTTCAAAGAAGAACACGCATCTAAGTACCAGAGTGTTGAGGAGAGCTTGCTTTTGTTAGCCCTTTGTGAAATGGAAATTTCTGGTATCTTTGGAGACTCATCTGTGTCATGTGATGTCTTTCAAGAAACTGTCTTATGAGGATGTTTTTACTGAAGCAGACACATGGGAGGATGTTTTGCTGAGAACAGACATGTGGTGTTTTTCCAGAGGCAGCCTAGGAAAAGGGCGTGTGACGTTCTGCTGGAGCGGATGCTTGAGAGAACACACGTTTGGAAAGGTGTGAATATAGCCCAGCGGACAGCGGATGACACTAGATGATACTGATATGGCTTGCCACTCTTTGCTGGTCATTGTTGGACTTTACTGACACTGGTCTTTGCTGACGATGCTGGGTGGTGTTGGTACACCTTACCATTCTAGGTTGGTCCTGACTTCATAGAGAGAAACACACCAAAAAACTTCTAGTGGTGTTCTGGCAGCTTCTTGCAGCTTCCCCTGTCTTGGGCCGATTGTCAGAGCCTTGCTTTTTCTTCTAGATCAACCTGCCTTTGCTGATTCGTGATGGTGTTTGTGAGTAGATTGAGCTACGATAAATACGGCTGTGCAAATACTCTATTGTATGCCAACTAAGATTCTTTCAGGAACATGCCTGTATAGCTAGATTACATATTAGTTCTGTTTTGGGTTTTTTTTTGAACAATTTCCATGTTGTTGGTATTAGGGTCAGATGGATGTGTTATTACAGCCCCTTTCCCCTGCATCTTTGCTAGTGTTTGCTGTTGGTTTATAATGATCGTGTTATGACCTGAATGATGTGGAACCTCGATGTACTTTTGGATTGTTTTAGTTTTGTTTTGTTTTTCTGTTGTCGTAGTTTTATTGTTTTGCAATGAGGTCTTATTTTTTAACTTTATATTCCAGAATAGCCTTTATTTTCCAAGCTATTCACAAACTTGTGAATCTTCTGCCTCCAGGGATCTGACTAGTGGGATTAGAGGCACCAACTCAGATTCAATGTAGTGTTTGTTTGTTTGTTTGTTTGCTTGTTCAAGACAGGGCCCCACTTAATGGGCCAGGCTAACTTCAGCCTCACTATCTAGTCTCCCTGGCCTCAGACTCATAGCGACTCTCCTGCTTTGACTTCTCAAGTTCTGGTATTCTAGGAAATAGCCAGCACCGTGCCAGTCTTTTTAAAAAATGAACCAAAGATAGAGTTTGTGAAGAAAGGTTTTAGTGTAGATTTAAGTGCAAGCAGGAAGAGATAGAGGAGGAGGGAAGAAGGGAGGGAGAGGGGTGGTCTTAAGAAGCTTAAGCATGAGACAATTATAGATAGATGCCTGCGGGTATATGTTTTTATGTGTGCTATATATTATTTAAAGGATTAACCGAAAATGTTTCTTGTATTTATTTTTGTCAAAATAAGTTTGCTCTGGTGAATGAGACGGTGTAACCGTTTATGAGGAACATTGCACAGAGTTACAAGCAGTGAGGATTTAAAAAGTCAAGAAAGGCCAAAGAATTGAATGCAGTTCTGATTTTATGAGACTTACTTTTAACTTGAAGAACCTTCAGCCTGTGTTGGGTTATTGGGATGTCATCTGTCCTAAGTGACTCTAAGATGGATTACAGGATAGCTTTCGGAAAGACCTAATATAGCTGATGTAGAATTCTTCTAAAAACAGGAAGTGAGATAGGAAAGAGAAGGGTCATGTTTCCTGAACATTAACTCACTTTATCTCCTTTCTACCCCAGAAGGTAACTGCTTTTGTCCCTTCCAGTTTGCACATAAGGAAACTAAGACACAGAGAGGCTAAATAACACCAATGTCACAGAACTGAAAAGTTAATGAACCAGCACCCATGCTCTCAGCTACTTCTAGTTTGTATACTGCCCAAATGATCAAAGAGCATCCAGGCTAACAGTCAGCACAGAGATAACGGGTCCCGGGTCCCATGTGCTTCCCTAGCTTAGGCAGGAAGTGAGAGCCTGGGTGGAGTCTTACTTCTAACCTGTTCTTCAGTGTCCTTCCAGTTAGTGACAAGTT
The DNA here is from genome assembly GCA_028551405.1 of Uromys caudimaculatus. Taxonomy (NCBI): domain Eukaryota; kingdom Metazoa; phylum Chordata; class Mammalia; order Rodentia; family Muridae; genus Uromys; species Uromys caudimaculatus. The sequence continues at coordinate 126,408,852 of CM052703.1, read as the reverse complement.
ATGAAAAGATGTGAAATGCTAACATTCATACTTGCTGAACCCTGAATACCATACTGAGAAGGTATCAGACCAAATAGCAGACAGCCCAGAAGGCACATTTCTTTCAAAGCTATTTGGAATAATTGTTGTCAAGTGCACACTATGGAGAGGCCTATGGAAGAACCAATTTCATGTTTGACTGTGTGAGCCATCTCCAAAATCCATACGTTGGAAACTCTGAGAGGTAGAACATGATGAGAAATGTTTAGGATGAGGGCGGGCCTGGGTTCTTGCTTTCCTGTTCTTCTGCCATGTGGGACTCTGTTGTTCTTTTTTTCTTGCCATTCAGCCTTTTGCCAAGTGAGGGTACTCCAAATGTCTGTGCCTTGATCTTGGACACCATAGCATTCAGAACTAAGAAAATAAAATTATTACCCACCCTCAGGCATTGTGTTACAGTAGCAACAAGAGGAATAACACAGCCCCTAAAAGGAAGTACCAGCTTACCAATTGTGTTAAGGGCTGCCATGGATGTGAACCCCCAGCCACTGGGCAGTCTACAAATGATACATTATCAGCTCAGAACTATTGGGTGTCTTTGAGCTAGAGGATCTCCACTTAATTCTTCCCCAATTCTGCTCCAGATAAACAACATAATATCATAAATATTTGCTGAAAGCTGCTAAAGTTACACTCAAGCAGATGGTGTTAGTACAATGAAGCTTTTGTGTGTATTACCTATATCAGTTCTGAGCCATCCTAAAGAGGTGATTCAACATCGTCAAGAATCTAGCATGGTGTCTGAAGTCAGAATGCTCCTATGGAGATATTCACCATGTGGGACAAGAGATGATGATTTTCTGACCGATATCAGAACTGATTTTTATCTATTTATAAAGGACTTAAAAGAGACATGACATTGAGTCAGGATCTGGGGACATGTATGAGTTAGACTCCCTTTATGGCCCACTATGAACTGAAGCTCTGAACATGCTTACAAGAGTGGAAAGGCAGAATCCTCACAGTAGCTCTACTCCAGCTTCTCCAGGTGGGGCCACTTCGGAGAACTCACATTCTGCTATCTCTGGTTCTCCCTGTGTGGGGACAAGTGTAGTCACACAGCAAAACAAGGATGCTCGGGAAAATGACTAGAGTATGTGCAGCAATCAGCTTTGGCCCAACCAGGCCACTGGCAGTGCCAGCCAAAGAATGAAACATGAGGTCAATACCCATTGCTTATAATGCTCAGAGTGCAGTCTATGATGAAGTGTAGTTGAATGTAAGGAGTAATAGCAAAAGTAGGTAGCAGGCCAAACAGCATTCTCACTGGAGACTGTGAGGAGCTTTTCTAGGAGATAATGTCTGAGCTGGTACTGCAGAGTGAGTGCTGAGAACCATCTCAGGGAGAGAGTATGCCAAGAGGAGGATCAGTACTCACCAATGCAGAGATGCATGTGCACACAGTGTGTCAGGAAACAAGAAATGCTTAGAAAATCAGGAGATTTTCATAGGAATCAGGAAAGAAGCCTGCACTGCAAATGTGATTACAGAATGTTGAGGTGCACGGATCATGAGTCCCAGGCAAGCCCTGAATACACAGTAAATTCAAGGCTAATACAGACAAACATAGCAAAACCCTGTTTTAGCAAAGATAGAGAATGAAGAAAGAAAGAGAGAAAGAAAGAAAGGAAGGAAGAAAGGGAGGAAGAAAGAGAGGAAGAGGAGAGAAGAAGGAAGGTAGGAAGGAGAGAGAAAGATAAAGAGGGAAGAAAGGAAGAAAGGAAGAAGGGAAGGAGGAACAGAGATGAAAAAGAAAAGAACCTATGGCCAACACCGCTTCAGCTTTGGAGGCACATCCTGCTGGCGGTAGTATACACTTCTTACGGTAACCAAATGCTCTGTAGGAATGGAGGCAACATACTTTGAATGATTTCAAAACTTCCATATTCCCAATATCACAAAATCTCCCAGTGTTTCCAACAACCCAAGTCTCACAAACTCCCAATATTCTCAATATTCGAAACTTTCAGCATGTTCCACATTTCTAATGCCCCCAGTACTCTCAGAATCTCCGCATTCTCCAAGCTCTCCAGGTCTCTGTAGTTTTCAGCATCCCTGATACTCCTATTTTCGCAGCCCTCCCTACTTCCCCAACATTCCCAGTATTCCCAGTGCTACCAATAGCCTCAGCATGTACTGCATCCATACTACTCTGAAAACCACAACACGGACAGTTTTTCTGAGAAGCAGCATCATATTACAGAGTAAATCCTGTCTCCCGGAGTCAAATATCCAGCCTCGGCTCCACAAGAGTAGAACACTGCCTTTACTGTTTATTTTGTGGTTACTACACAACCACAATCCTTTTCTATATTTACAACTATAATATATCAAATGTTTCTATTACCTCAAAATGCACACATTGAAGCTCTGGTCCCTTCTTCTGTGTAACTAGAAGGTACGGCTTTGAGTCTCAATCACATACAAAGTTATGAGAGTAAAGTCCACATAGTTCTTAAAATATGAGTCACCAGAGTTGGTGCACCTCTCCCTGCCCCCATCCCACTGTCTGTCTTCATCTCTGTGTCTTTATGTCCATGTCTCTATATCTGTGTCTCCCTCTCCCTCTCTCTTCTGTGTTTGTGAGCGTGTGTTTGCATGTGTTCATGCATATGTATTCCCACATGTAAAGACACAGAAAGAGGGTAGTTATCTATAAACCAAAAGATTTTGCACACTTAGAGCCCCTTTCCTCCGTTCTCTCAAACCCTCCTCCGTTCTCTCAAACCCTCCCCTGTCGCCACCTTGCTCTTGTTCAAATCCATGCCTCTTTTTCTCTCATTGGTGGTGTTTGTGGTGGTAGCATCAGTGGTGGTGGTATTTGTTATGGTTCTAAACACAAAAATACACCCTGCAAAATCTGTGTACTATTTCTTGTATTAAACATTTTGGGGGTTGACCATTTGGTATTGGATAACCAATTGCTGTGTTCTTTCCTGGGGAAGACTGTTTCTCCCACCTTCAGCATTCCTTAGTTGTCTGTAGTGTTTTGTGCAATGATCCCTGGGCCTTAGGTGAAGGATTTGTGCTGTAGATGTATCCACTGAGACTGAGTACCACGTTATGGTTTCTTCTCTGCATTTGTATTGGTTGTGGCTTTTAGTAATGGTCTCCATCTGCTGCAAAGAGAAGTTTTCTACCTGTAAGTATGTGGACAAGTGTTTAGGATGTAGATATTATACAATTATATAATTAGATACTATGCATGTTTAGAAAAGTAGGAGTTATGGGTTCTCCTCTAAGATCTTGAAGTAATTGCAGAAACCAGAAAAAGTAAAAAGGAACCATGGGTGTGCTTCAGGGGTGGGGTGGGGTGGGGGTGAGCACCTGAGGAGGAAAATGAACAAAATGGGGGTTTCTAATTAGGGAGGTGGGATGTACTGGCTAGTTTTGTGTGTCAACTTGACACAAGCTGAAGTTATCACAGAGAAAGGAGTTTCAGTTGAGAAAATGCCTCCATGAGATCCAGTGGTAAGGCATTTTCTCAATTAGTGATCAAGGGGGGGAGGGCCCCTTGTGGGTGGTGCCATCCCTGGGCTGGTAGTCTTGGGTTCTATAAGAAAGCAAGCTGAGCAAGCCAGGGGAAGCCAGTAAGCAGCGTTCCTCCATGGCCTCTGCATCAGCTCCTGCTCCTTGACCTGCTTGAGTTCCAGTCCTGACTTCCTTTGGTGATGAACAGCAATGTGGAAGTGTAAGCTGAATAAACCCTTTCCTCCCCAACTTGCATCTTGGTCATGATGTTTGTGCAGGAATAGAACCCCTGACTAAGACATGGGATAAATCAAGAAGTAGGATAGAGCAGCGTATAGTAACAGGAGGGATGTCTAAAACTTTCAAAAGGAATCATACTATTGACCGTCTACCTAAAACGCCTATAATACACCCAAGTTGGTATATAAATACACACATTTGGTTTCCATGACATTTCCTCATCTAGGCTGCCAATGAATGTTCCATCCAGGAGCTAATACCATCTAACGGAAACTCCAATACCAAGCATGAGAAGCCATCTTTTACCTTGTAAGTCAGGGTTATACACCCTCCAAACATACAGCCTATTGCTAATGACTTGGGTTATTCTCCAGTGGTGGGAAAAGGTCCCTATTGCTGAAGACAACATGTACTTTGCAGACAAGGCCCAGAAGCTCCATATCTCTATCTAACGAGAAAGTTACCCTCCTGAGGACTAGTTTTCATTGAATCAGAAGGCAACCATGAAAGCTTCCAAAGGAAGGAAGCAACCAACAGTCCCACTCAACTATGATACCTTTTCATGAACCACAACAACCAGTACAGCATGGTAACCCAAAGAGTGCAGCAGAACCACACATGCCTCGGCAGTAACCAGCAGCTCTGTACTTGTACTCTAGACCCACTCAACCAGAGAGAAATTATGCCTGCTACTGAAAACATAGCCAGCTACCCAGGACTAGTGATGTCATGGTCTAACCTCTGTACTGAAGCATTGCTTTCTCTGTGTGTGCTCACACCACGTGCAAACGCAGCAAGCCTCTGTTCCCCCACTCACTCACCTCCATGGTAAGCGAACTGTTACCATCTTCTCCTACAGAAGTCATTCCTTTTCCAGGATTTTGTAGGTTCAGTACAAGAAATTGTTATGATTATTATTGCAATTTAAACATATAGTTTTTGTTATCATTTATGCTTTTGCCATAGAAATAACAAACAACAATTTTATGTTCCTTTGGGTGTTCTTTATAACTGTCAGAGCATTCAGTGGCATTTATAGTTTTCCAACTATGATTAGGATTATACCTGTTTCACTTTAATGTGCTGGCAGTAAAGTTTATTCTCAAAAACTTTTTTTTTTGTATGCTTAAATTTTACTCTAAAGTATGTATTTTTAAAATTATTAGGCCATGAATCTCAAAATTTCAAAAAATATTGCTTCAAGTTTATACAACATCATTTCCTTTTATTTTTAATTAGATTTTGGAGATTATAATATATTTGCATCATCTTCCCTTCCCCTTTCCTTCACAAAACTCTCTTCTATCTGAGGCAAGTCCTGCATCCACAGGTTCAGCCAAATGCAGATTGAAATTTTCCTAAAAATGATTGCCTCTGTACTGAACAAATGCATACATCTTCTTGTAATTATTACCTAACAATATAGAACAGTGGCTATTAATATAACATTTACATTATGTATAGTTTTATAATTTAACATTTGTGGGAGGCTGCATGTAAGTTACATGCAAATACCGTGCCATTTTATATGAGGGACTTAGCATTTGTGGATTGGGTATTTGTGGCATATTGGGAACCCTGTATTCTCATAGAGTCTACCTGCTTATCCTCTCCATAAGGAAAGGTACAAATGGGTCAGCCCAGAGGAGAGTGAAAGGGGACCTCTGTCTTCCCGTCTCTTTTTTAAAGAACGCTTACTATGAACATGATGGATGCTATTTGTCATTGTTGTTCCCTAAACAATACAGTATAACAAATACCACAGTGTTGGTGATGCACTGTTAGCCTTTTTAAGTAAGTCAACTAGGGGTGATTTATGGGATATATGAGGGTTTGTGTAGGTTATATGAAGGTCCCATAACACCATAACATTTTTTCATTTATTTATTTATTCACTTTATTATTTTAATTGCAGCCTCCTTTCCTCCCTGTCCCACCCTTACAAATCTCTCCCCCATTACTTCCATTACCCTCATTTCCCCCAGTACCCCAAGTGCTCCCTAACATTTTATCTAAGAGATTTGGGTGTAGGTGAAAGGATATTCTGGAACAGACCTTTCACAGCTATGAGGGATCAAACATATCCCCAATGCGCAGAACATTAAAAGCAAAGCAAGCAAACTCCTGGGTCTATCACATGAACTTTCAGCAGCATAACGTGGCTCACCTGTGTATATTAGGTGTGTGTAGGTATCTCATGAGCAGTCTCACGTAACCATCTGGATGTTACAAAGCATCAGGCCACCAGTTCCATCCTACAGGCTATCCCCTGGATACCTGGATCTCGGGGCTTCTGGCTTGGACACCCTTAAAGACAGAAAAACCTCTTTCAGAAGCCCTTAGTCTATACCCCAGGCTGCTGTTTATCAGTAAGGACACTGTTGGAAAATGATGAAGTACCCATGCAGCCCCCAAAGTGTATGCTGGACATTTTTACCTTAGCCTTACAGGAATACCTGGAAGCTGTATTTTAAGAAGAATGTTGGCTAGCTGGCTGGCTTCTGCAACAGAAGCTGGCAGGGCCAGGCACACATGCCCCATGGCAGGCACCACTGTGAGGAGAGAATGGGTGAGTGAGAGATGGAGGAGCAGAGTGGCGCATGCCCTGTGGAGAGGAGTGGAACTGGCTACCTGACAGCAGTGACAGGTGAGAGAGAGGGCTGAGGCCAATGGTGGATAATGTCACTATCCAATGGAGTCAATGGGATGGTGTATAGCTGGCTTACGGAAGTGCAGACTCAGCCTCCAGACAAACTGCCTGGATGTGGGGTCACCCTGAATTTTGGCCATGAGGGAGGCCCGATATGATGAATAGTCAGCTTTCTAGATTAGATCTCCACAAAGGACCATCATATCCCATGATGCTGCTGAGGCCATATGTGGGTCAGTGGCCCTAAGTAGCCGAGGTCCTGGTTGGTACCCGAGAACTGTGTTGTCACCTGAAAGCATGAGGATATTCATGGCCTGTGTCCATGTTCACATCCATGGGCCACGCTGCCCAGGGGACTGTGCTGATGTGAGTAGCCTGTGCTGCCACCTGAGAACATAGTTGCGACCAGGTCTGGGCTGCTGCCAAGGGCCATGTCTGTGTCCATAGCCTTAATGTGGCCTTGTCTGTGTTGATGTCTTAGCCCGTGCTACCACCAAAGGCCACACAGATGTGCATGGTTTGTGCTACATCTTGAAGCTGAGTTGAAGTTTGTGGCCCTGCTGCTGCGGGGCCATACTGATCTGAGTGGTCCACACCACTAAGGCTATGGTAATGTCTGGGTCCGTGCTGCTGCTGATTTTGTAATCTTATGACAACTGGGTCTGTACTGATGTTTGTGGCCCATGCTACCACCAAAGGCCACATGGGTATCCATGGTATGTGCTGTAGCCTGAAGCCATGTTGATGTTTATAGTCCATGCTGGTGAAAGGGCCACAACTGGGTCTGTGGTCTGAGGCTAGGTCTGTGCTGATATCTGTGGCCCAAATCCCAGGTGGATGTTCATGGTTTATGCTGCAACAGGAATCCATGTTGCATCAGAGGGTCTTATCCAGGACCATCGCCATGCTGCAACCGGGAACCCTGTTCATGGTCTGTGCTGATGCCATAAAACATGTGGAAGCACATAATCCATGTTCTTAAAAAGCTCCATAAAAAGCTACACAGAGAAACCCTGTCTTGAGAAAAAAAAAAAAAGCTCCATAAAAAGCAAATAAGCTACTTTTGCAGTGATGTTGATGACTGCAGACACCCAGTTGAGAAAGAGGGACACGGAAGACGTCTATGGAAATCATCACCTTCACCCCACTCCCCTCCCTATTAAAATAGTATCAGCCTAGACATGAGCCATCAAAGAGAACTCTTAGAAACTATGACAGGGTGCTGGGGTGTCACCCTCCACAGTCGATGACTTCCAAGAGGGGTGTGAGAAGGGAAGGGCTCAGCTCCATTTGGGAGGCAGCTCTGAGAGTTGGCCATGCCCCAGTGAATAGAGAGAACATAAACTGGACCTTTTCACTGGGGGGTGGTAAGGAGGGTGGGGGAGGACAGGAAAGGGCCAGGAAGTGAGTATTATAGGGGTGTGTCATGTGAAATCCCCAAAGAATCAATAAAAATATTAGGTTGGGGGAAAAAATGCTGGCTTTCAGAACTCTATATAAAAGAGAGATCTGATTAGATTAGATAGCCAGACACTATACATGTCCAGAAGATTATATTTTTGAAGGATATTCATAAATCTGTGACATTTTATTGACAGGCAGAATAAATTTTACAATGGCTAGTTTGAACAACAAATTTATTTGCCTATAGTACTAGTGGGAAGAAGCCCAAAATTGAGGTCTGAGAGGGTTGACTTCCTCTGAGACCTCCTTGAGTTACAGTTGACCACCTTCTTACCGATGCTCTTATGCACATCCACAGTATGTTCTTGTGTCCCAAGCTCCTCTTCTTATTAAAGCAACAACCATATTGAATCAGGTCCTACCTTAGTGCCCTCATTTGATTTGGTTACCTCTTTCAAAGTCTTGAGTCCAAATAAGCTGCACCGAAGATCATGAATTCAAAAAGGAATACAGCAAATGTGTTAAGTCAGTGTAGAACAACTCACCCCATTACATCATGACCTAGGACACTGCACTGACAGCTCCCAAATATACAAGTGTGTAAACAGAATGATTTAGACAGCACTGAGGAAGATATTCACAGCCTGAGGTCAGATACCTCAGGGTACAGGTCTGACTTTGTCACCTACACACTGGGACAAAGCAGCCCACATTCCTTTATAACAGCCCTGCTCTCATGGGCATTGTATTTGAGAAACTACGAGTCCTAGTTACTTAGATGTGAGGGCTAAAATAGCATTTCTTACAGGGAGCTACTAAGAACTATGGTCAGTGTTTTAGGTAGCTTTCTATTGCTGTGATAAAACACTATAATGAAAGGCAATTTGAGGAGAAATGGGTTCGTTTCAGCTTACAGTCCTATATCACAGTCCAACACTGAGGGAAGTCAGGGCAGAAACTCAAACAAAGCAAGAAACTGGAAGCAGAGCTGATTATGATTACTGTGTTGCTCTTCATGGCTTGCTCAGATTGCTTTCTTTTTTAAAAAATATAATTAAATTTATCAAATAAAATATAAAAAGGAGGAAAAGTCCAATATGTAATGAAGTAGAGTAGAGTAAGTTCAGACTGCTTTCTTATACACTCTAGGACCACATGCACAGGGGTGACATTACCCACAGTTGACTGGATCTTCCAATATTAATCACTAATTTAGAAAATACCCAACAGATTTACTTATAGGTCATTACGGAGGCTTTTTCTCAATTAAGATTCCCTCTTCCCATCTAGCCTTATGTAAACTAGACAAAAAACAAGACAGAACAGCACAACTGAGCCTTTGTTAGCTTGACACACAAGTACATCATTTCTTAGTCCAAACCCCTCTTTTCTTGTTCATCCTCAAGATGTAATATTTATATCAAAGTATAAAATATATGTTACTTCATACCACAGTCTTTAAAACATCCTATGTCTGTTTCAAAGTTTAAATCTCTCTAAAATTGCAGTCTTTCTAAAATATCCAAAGTCTGTTTAAAATTCCATAGTGTCTTTAAACTTTCAAAATGTTTTAACTATAGGTTCCTGTAAAATCAAGTTTAAGTTAAATACATTCTTATTCTAAAGGAAACATTCAGGGAATAGTCATGATCAAATCACAGCAAAACTAAACCTAACAGCTTAACGAGTCTGGTGCTTCACATCTGGGGCCTCCTAGATCCTCTGAGCCGCAAAGGCTCAGTACCCTACAGCAGGCTTGTCTCCTGGGTTCCGGTGGGCTCTGCTCTCTGGCTGTGGTTGTCCTTGGCAGCCATCTAATGGTACAATCGCCTACAAAACTCTGTGGTCTTTTGCTAAAACCGTGCTGTTTCTTCACCAATGTCTTCTCCAGGCCTCTCTTCAGAGATTCCTGCCCTGACAAGCCTCACCTGATCTCCACGACCTCTTAAGCCTTCAAAATCAGTACCACTCCATGACTCTTACATAATACCAAGTTTAGCTGCCAGCAAAAGGTACAGCCTTGGCCGCTTCTGGATCACAGGTTCTATGTGCTGACCCCGAGGAAACACTTCTCAGAAGATTTCACCTCAATGATGCTGGTCTCTTGGTTTTTTTTAATTTAATACTTTATTTACATTTTATATGTTTTCCCCTTTCCAGGTCTCCCCTTTGGAACCCCCCTATCCCATCCAGATTCCCCTGCCTCTATGAGGGTATTCCTCCAACCACCCACCCACTCCTGTCTTCCCTCCCTAGCATTTTTTAAATCTGTGCTAATTTTCAGCTCCAGCTGACCAGCATCTATTGTCCCAGCCACACAATGGTTTCACCTTAGTGGTTCTGGTTTCTTGGTTTTTTGTTTTGTTTGGTTTGGTTTGGTTTTGGTTTTAGTTTTAGTTTTGGTTTTGGTTTTAGTTTTGGTTTTGGTTTTTAATGGATTTTTAAATTTACATTTCAAGTGTTTTCTCCTTTCCAGGTCTCCCCTTTGGAACCCCCTATCTCATCCCCCTCCCCCTGCCTCTATGAGGGTACTCCCCCACCCACCCACCCACTCCTGTCTTCCCTCCCTGGCATTCCCCTACAATGGGACATTGACCACCCTCAGCCCAAGGGCCTCTCCTCCCACTGATGTCCAACAAGGCTATCTTCTTCCACTATGTGGCTGGAGCCATGGGTCCCTCCATGTGTACTCTTTGGTTGGTGGTCCAGTTCCCAGGAGTTCCGGGGCTTCTGGTCTCTTGTTAATCATAGCTGATTCTTCAGCCATAGCTGACAAGAACCACAGATCTGTAATTTAAAATGTGAAACAGCTTGTATAGAGTCTTTTAAAGTTGATTCTATACATGTTGCCTTTTATTTATATTTTTAAATTTTTATGTATTTGATCATGCTTCCCCCTCCAACTCCCATTGCCTCCTTCCATATCTACCTCCTTACTCACCCAATTTTATGTTTTATCTCCCTTCTTCTCCCCCCACCCCCAAGAAAGAGAAAGACAAAAACAGAAAGATCAGGAAACCTCAGAAAAGGCAAAAATCAAAACAAATGGGAAAAAAACCTAATAAGAGAAAAAATCCACAAAAATGCCATTTTGAGTTTGTTTTGTGTTATCCAAATACTCCAGGCATGGGGCCTGCTCTTGAGTGTGATAGACCCAATGGAGTAAAGAACATTTGAAAAAAACATATGAAAACCCTCTATTATTGGAGCTTCCTAAATCTATACATATATGAAAGGAATCTAGATGGATTCACCAAATAACAGGTAAAGGGTAAGGGTGTCTAATCCTGGCAAGCTCTTGCCCGGGAACCACCCCTTATCTCCCATATGCCCCCTCTCATACAGCCCCCAGGAATAACTGCCAGCATAGAGAGTTCTCTGAAACTCTAGAGGCAGATCGAAGGCTAGAAGGTTTTCCACCAATCCCTTACCTGATAAGATTTCCCCCTTTAAACCCTACAAAACCTCAAGTCCCAGTGCCCTGGCTCACAATCTCCATGCTCACTGTGGGGTTGTCACCCCTCATTGTCTTTGTTAAAGAACAAGCTGCTTCTGTGAGACTCAGAGCCATGCTCTTGTCTACTTTCTACGTCATCCGGGTCCACTTTCTATCTAAAATTTTTGGTGCCAAAATCCAGGAATGAGTTCCATACTTTCAGTTTCCAAATTCTAAAGAAATAAATAATTTTACACAACAGACTGGTAAGTGGTCTGAGGTTCCTATGTCCAAAGCTTTTCAGAAGGTTTGCCCCTCCCTCTGTCAAATCTGATGTGGTTATCAAACTCTTCTTCCCCAATCTCCTCTTGTCTACCCACCTTCTCCCTCTTTCTTCAATGCCTTCAACCCAGAGATGACCCTAACCTTACAGACCCCCTCCACCCCACCCTTTCACCACTCCTTCTCGCCCCTTCTCCTCACTCTTCCTCCCCTTCCACCTCCTCCCCAGCTGCCTTCTCTAACCCCCCGACTGGCTCCCTTCTCCCTTCCCTCCGCACATCTCTCCCTCTGTTTCAGGGTCTCATAAACAAGCTTACAGTGTAGTGGGTTCCACCGGCCCCATTTAGGTTCTTGTGCCCTTCTCCCTCGCTGATATTAGAGAAATTTCCCATGGTCTAGGCTCATTCTCCAAAAACCCATTAACTACAAGAAAGAATTCCTCCACCTCACCCAATCCTATGACCTCATTTGTTGTGCAGGGGCACATCTACTAAAGCCTCACTTCCAACCCTGATATAAAAGAACACATTTGACACTTAGCCCCACCCATGAAGACCAACATTTGCTGTCAGCAATGGTCCTGACCTCTGATCCTAACTGGACCTAATACAGGGGGGATCCTGGCATTCAGAGGCTGAAATAAATGATCTCTTTTAGAAGGCATGTAACAAAAGCTCATACTTTGGTCAACCTTGATAAGGTTAGGGGAATCATCCCAGGGACCTGAGAAAAATCTGGCCTTATTTCTCCCCAAATGCCCCAACCTAGATATTCCAACCCTTGCTACTTCCCTCTTCTTTTAGATCTAGTTTATTGGCCAGTCAGTCCCAGATAGCCAGCATAAGCTTTACAAATTAGAAAAGGGGCCCAAAACCCCATAGAGGGAACCCTTAGTCACTGGTTTTAAGGTTTTGTTTTTTTTTTTAAATAAATTTAGCTAACTTACAACTTTTAAAAAAATATTTATTTGTTTTATGTAAGTACACTGTCACTGTCTTCAGACACGCCAGAAGAGGGCATCAGATTCCATTACAGATGGTTGTAAGCCATCGTGTGATTGCTGAGAATTGAACTCAGGACCTCTGGAAAAGCAGTTAGTGCTCTTAACCACTGAGCCATCTCTCCATCCCTGCCTTTAAGGTTTTTAACAACAGAGGATAACACCTATAAAGAAAAAGAGAGATCATAAAGCCAAATATCAGTTTCTGTCACCTGTCCCACCCACCAGGCAAACCACCTTTCAAAAGCACAAAGTCCCCTTGAAAGTAAATCAAAGTTTGGTTGATCTGCTTTGGATGCAACCAACCAGGTCACTGGGCTACAGCTTACCCTAATCCCAGACTCCCTACTCAGGCCTGCCAGGCCTGTGGTCAGTGGGGACATTGGAAAATAGACTACCCTCAGAGGTTCCCAGCCAAAATACCAAATCCTAACCACATTTGTTGCAATAATAATGTTCATTTTCAAGGCCACATGTCAATACTTCTGGCTCCTCTAGGTGATAGGAATGTTTGCCAGACCCGACATTTCTTTTGTTTTAGACATAGTGGCTTCTTTATCTCTACTGATAACCTAGAAAGGACCTAGAGTACAATCTCTTATTATTATTACCAGAGTCTCAGTTATCCCAGCTAGAATCACCCCCTCTCTCTTTTGCCCTGCATTTTTTTTTTTGAAAACTTCACCTCATTCATTCTTTCTCATTGTGGTATAATTTCCAGTGCCTCTTCTATGTCAAGATCTTCCCTCCAAACTAAAGGTATCTGCTTTAATCCTTCCCCTGGATCCCACCATAATCTTCTACTTGAACTTAACCAATTTCCTTACCCCAACTCCTTTCAATCCAGTCCCTATCCCCTCATCCCTCTGTTTTATAAACCCAATCATATGGCATACTAATAATCTTCCCATTGAGTCCCACCTGTTAAAGTTGACTTCAAAAAAATCTCCAATTATACATTAACTAACACCAATATACTTTGGCTGCAACTACTCACTAATGCCTATGCTCCTCATCATGCATCTTCTCAAGGCCTGTCTCCTATTAGTTGATTTCCCACACAAATTCACCCATCCTTGGGATCAAAAAATCCAAATGATGCCTTCCACTTGGTATAATTTACCTAAGGTTGATGAGTCAATTATCCCTTGAGTCCTTGACATCAGAGATGCTCTTTACCATCCCAGTCCACCAACTATCTCAGCTTTTTATTGCCTGCACCTGGGAAAATCCAGACATCTTTTCCCCTCTATACCTAACTTTGACTGTGCTCCAACAAGACTTAAAGGATAGTTCTCATCATTTTGGTCACCTGGGAAGACCCTGGCACCTTTTTCCTCAACAGCTAACTTGGACTGTGCTTCCTTGATGCTTAAAGGCTAGCCCTCATCACTTTGGCCAGGCCCAACAATGGGACATCTCCACCATGGATTTCTTCTCAAGCCAATTCTTAAAATAGGTTGATGACCTCTGTCTCTGTAGCCCCTTATAGGAACTCTGTCCCACCTATACCACCCAACTCCTTAATGCTCTGGCTTCCTAGGATTACTTGGTTTCCAAAAACAAGGACCAAATCACCCTAGCCACTGCCCAGTACTTAGACCTTCCCATCTCTCAACAGTCGAGGTTCATTCCTCTAGAAAGAACATTCCTACTCCTATATCAACCTGTGCTGCCTTCTAAATAAGAACTTCTCTTTCTTCTGGGCTCTAACGTCTTCCATATTTGAATTCCCATATTCTCTCTCATAGCTCATATTCTTTCAATGGCCTCTAGGGGAACCCTGTATGAACTCCCTTCTCACTAAACACTGATCCAGTCTTTCAAACTAGGGTTAGCTCTAACCTCCACCCTCAGGCTACCAAACCCCACAAAACCTTTATTATTCTTTGATCATGCAGGTCAGGGCCAGACCCTAGCCCTTCTATGCCAAAAGACTGGAGATAAACTTTTCTCCCATGGCATATTTCTCCAAATAACTGGACTTAGATACTCATAGATGGATTTCTTGCCTACAGGTCCTACCAGCTGCTATTCTCCTTATCCCTGAGGATAACAAACTCTAACTCAGTAGACCCCTATTTACTCTACACACTTCCTCATGGACCTCCTCAGCCATTGAGTCCTTCAGTTGTTACCTCTCTCTAGCATCCAGATCCTCTATGCCTATCTCCTTGATATAGTCATTCATTGTAGGAACTCTGTCCCACTCTCAACACTGCATCTCTTCTCTCAAGTTCTCCCATCTCAGACTCTACCCCCTTGACCCATTTCCACACTAAGTCCTTAGACCTATCTCTTAGTCCCTTCACACAATACAGAACCACCCTATCATGGATACCTCTACCTCTGATTGATTTATAGACAGAAGTTCTATAGTGGCTGGATATGCCAGAATCCTAGGACACCCACCTCCATCCTCCCAATATCTATTCATCAAAGAAACCAAACCCCTAGCCTCAAGCACTACTTTTCAACATGCCAAACTAACCATCCTTATTAGAACCCTCATAGTGGACAAAGATCTCTCTATAAATATATACAAGATGCAAAATATGCTTACAGTATTTTCTACTCCAAGATCCTTGTATGGAAAGAAATGGGTTTCCTCACTCCCTAAGGGTCTTTTATCATGAACACTATCTTCATACATAACCACCTGGAAGCAGTTCTCTCCTCTCAAGCAGCCATCATTCACTACCAAGGATACCACAAGAACAAATGACATATTTCTGTTTCTCACAATCATGCTGACTTGCTGGGTAAAGACATAGCATTCACCTACCTCAACCTCACAAAATCCCTACCCAAGATCATGTCCTGCTAGACATTATCAAACAATCCTGACTCCACTTCCTCCACTAAAGACATCCTGTCCTATCTACATTCCCTATTTTATTCCTAAATACCCAGGCCCTCATAACCTTTATCCAAAACCACACAACTCCCAGATAAACAATTTTTTACAGCAGCTTACTAATGCTTGCTCCACCTGCCTAAACTAACTCAACCTCTGACATCCAAACCCCCTCATTTCCCATTTATGAGATGCAAGGACTCCAAACCAGCATGGGGTAGCAGATCAACTTCACACACATGCCCCTTGCCAAAACCCACAAATACCATTTTATTTTGGTAGACACACTCTCATGATTGAGGTCTTACTCATTACTAACAAAAAGGTCCACATAGTAGCCCAAACCTTTACCTATCACATCACACACACCTAATTTGAGTCATCCTCTTCCATAAAAATGGTTAATAGTCCGAGTTCACCTCCTCCATTACTCAATAGCTAGCCTGTTTTCTTCTCATTCCTTTGGACATTTCATATACCTTATCATCTCCAACTATCAGGAAAAGTTGAAATATCCAACCATACTTTGAAATAAATTCTAGTAAAACTAGAGCTAAAGCTTTACTGGATTTTAAAAAATGCCTACTTTGGTTATTACTTAAGCTAAGTGTCCTTCTCAAGAAGCCTACTGTCATTAGCTCCTTCCATAAAAGAGATTTGTCTCGGCCCCAAAGAAACCCCAATTTCTCCCTCACAAGCTTCTCCCATTATATCCTCTTTCCAACACCTCTATGGCAATACACTAACCAGCTTACATCCTCTCAAGCCCCCCATGCACCACTCCCTACCCTTGTCATCGAGATAACAACCAAGTCTCAATCTCAGACCCCAATCGTGCATCTTAATCCAAAATGCACCAACCCCATAAAGTAGTCCTAACACCCACAGCCACCAAGCCTGTGGGACTTCCCTTCTGGATCTACCTTTTCTGCCTTAGAAGAGTATCCCCTGTAGCCCTATTAAGAGCAAACCCAACCAGACCTATCTCTCCTAAAATAAGCAGACTTCTCCATTCTCAAATAAGAAGTTCCTATATAAATTTTCTTTGGCTCTCACTCTACAATAACTCTGATCAATCATCATAAATCTACAGAGGGGAGGAGACTTCCAGTTTACACCTGTGACCTGTGCCACACTGCTTCTTACCCAAATAGCGCAGAGAAAGAGCTAGCCTACCAGGAGTATGGACAAGCCTGTGAGCAGGGGTAAGACCAGCACCTCTGCTCAGAGGAACCCACCTGGAACCCTCAGGACCCAGGGACCAAGGAGCAGCCTGGGACAGGAGCCTTCTGGTTTCAATCTGTGGATGGGGACCTCAGCCTGTGCCACAGGGTTCCATAGCCAAATAGGGCTGGGAGAAAGCTAGCTTCCCAAGAGTGTGGAAAAGCCTGTGAGCTGAGGTAAGACCAGCACCAAAGCTCAGCAGGATACACCCAGAACCCTCAGGACACAGGAACTGAGGACCAGCCAGGGACAGGAGCCTTCCAATTTACTAGTAGCCTGTGCCACAAGTCTCCATACCCAAATAGTGCAGGGAAAGAGCTAGCTTCCCAGGAGTGTAAACAAGCCTGTGAGCAGGGGTAAGGCCAGCACCTCTGCTCAGAGGGACCTGTCGGGAACCCTCAGGATCCAGGGACCGAAGAGATGCCAGGGACAAGAATCTTCCCGTTTCCATCTGTGGCCAGGGACCTGAGCCTGTGCCACAGGGCTCCATAGCCAAATAGCACTGGGAGAAAGCTAACTCCCAGGATTGTGGAAAAGCCTGTGAGCTGTAGGACCAACACCTCTGCTCACAGGTACCCACATGGAACCCTAAGGACACAGGGACTGAGTATCGGGCTTGCGGTTTCCTTCTGCACCTGGGGAGCTGATCCTGTGCCACAGGGCTCCATGCACAAATAGTGCCAGGAGAGAGCTGATCTCTGAGGAGTGCAGACAAGTCTTCAAGCACAGGCAAGACCACCACTTCTGTTCAAATTCCTGACTCAAGAAGGGACCCTTGCAGAGCCATCAGGACACAGGAACCAAGGAACAGCTGGGGACAGGACCCTTCTGGTTTCTGACTGCACCCCAGAGCTGACCCTGTACCATAGCCCTCCAAACCCAAATTCCTCTCAGAGAGAGCTGGTCTCCAAGGAGTACTGACACAGAGGCTTGCAGGAGGGACAAGTCACAGTCAGAGAGAGCAAGACCAGCTAACACCAGAGATAACCAGATGGCAGAAGGCAAGGGCAAGAACATAAGGAACAGAAACCAAGCAACTTGGCATCATCAGAACCCAGTACATCAACCATAGCGAACGCTGGATACCCCAACACATCAGAAAAGCAAGACTCAGATTTAAAATCATGTCTCATGATGATGATAGAAGACATTAAGAAGGACATAAATAACTCCATTAAAGAAATACAAGAGAACATAGGTAAACAGCTGGAAACCCTTAAAGAGGAGACACAAAAATCCCTTAAAGAATGGCAGGAAAACATAATGAAACAGGCAAAGGAAATGAACAAAACCATCCAGGATCCAAAAATAGAAATAGAAACAATAAAAAAAAATTACAAAGGAAGACAACTCTGGAGTTAGAAAACATAGGAAAGAGATCAGGAGTCATAGATGCAAGCATCACCAACAGAATACAAGAGAAAGAAGAAAGAATCTCAAGTGCAGAAGATACCATAGAAAACATTCACACAACAGTCAAAGAAAATGCAAAATACAAAAAGCTCCTAACCCAAAACATCCAGGAAATCCAGGACACAATGAGAAGACCAAACCTAAGGAAAATAGGTATAGAAGAGAGTGAAGATTCCCAACTTAAAGGGCCAGTAAATATCTTCAACAAAATTATAGAAGGAAACTTCCCTAACCTAAAGAAAGAGATGAACATAAACATTCAAGAGGCCTACAGAACTCCAGATAGATTGGACCAGAAAAGAAATTACTCCCATCACATAATAGTCAAAACACCAAATGTACAAAACAAGGAAAGCATATTAAAAGCAGTAAGGGAAAAAGTCAAGTAACATATAAAGTCAAACCTATCAGAATTACACCAGACTTCCCACCAGAGACTATGAGAGCTAGAAGACACTGGGAAGATCTCATACAGACCATAAGAGAATGCAACTGCCAGTCAAGGCTGCTATACCTAGCAAAACCCTCAATTACCGTAGATGGTAAAACCAAGATATTCTATAACAAAACCAAATTTATACAATATGTTTCCACAAACCCAGCCCTACAAAGGATAATAGATGGAAAACGCCAACACAAAGAGGGAAACTACACCCTAGAAAAAGCAAGAATGTAATCTTTCTACAAACTCAAAAGAAGATAGCCACACAATCATAAAAATAACATCAAAATAACAGGAAACAACAATCACTATTCCTTAATATCTCTTAACATCAATGGACTTGATTCCTCAATAAAAAGATATAGACTAACAGACTGGATACATAAACAGGACCCAGCATTTTGCTGCATACAGGAAACGCACCTCCATGTTAAAGACAAACACTACCTCAGAGTAAAGGTCTGGAAAACAATTTTCCAGACAAATGGTCCCAAGAAACAGGCTGGAGTAGCCATTCTAATATCAGGTAAAATCGACTTTCAACCAAAAGTCATCAAAAAACATAACGAAGGATACATCATATTCATCAAAAGAAAAATCTACCAAGAAGAACTCTCAATTCTGAACATCTATGCTCCAAATGCAAGGGCACCCACATTCATAAAAGTAACTTTACTAAAGCTCAAAACACACATTGTACCTCACACAACAATAGTGGGAGACTGTTCATCAATGGACAGAGCTTGGAAACACAAACTAAACAGAGAAACTCTGAAACTAACTGAAGTTATGAACCAGATGGATTTAACAGAAATCTATGGAACATTTCATCCTAAATCAAAAGAATAAAACTTCTTGTCAGCACCTCATGGTACCTTCTCCAAAATTGACCACATAATCGGTCACAAAACAAACCACACCAGATATAAGATGATTGAAATAATCCCATGCCTCCTATCAGATCACTATGGATAAAGGCTGGTCTTCAATGGTAACGACAACTGAAAGCTCACATACAATGGAAGTTGAACAACACTCTACTCAATGATAACTTGGTCAAGGAAGAAATAAAGAAAGAAATTAAAGACTTCCTAGAATTTAATGAAAATGAAAGTACAACATACCCAAATATGGGACACAATGAAAGCAATGTTAAGAGGAAAACTCATAGCTCTGATTGCCTCCAAAAAGAAACTGGAGAGAGCATACACTAGCAGCTTAACAGCACAGCTGAAAGCTCTAGAACAAAAGGAAGCTAATACACCAAAGAGGAGTAGAAGGCAGGGAATAATCAAACTCAGGGCTTAAATGAACCAAGTAGAAACAAAAAGAACTATACAAAGAATCAACAAAATCAGGAACTGGTTCTTTGAGAAAAACAACAAGATAGATAAACCATTAGCCAGACTAACCAGAGGGCGGAAAGACAGTATCCAAATTAACAAAATCAGAAATGAAAAGGGAGATATAACACCAGAACTGAGGAAATTAAAAAAAAATCATCAGATCCTACTACAAAAGCCTATACTCAACAAAATTGGAAAATCTGGATGAAATGGACAATTTTCTAGACATATACCAAATACCAAACTTAAGTCAGGATCAGATAAACCATCTAAACAGTCCCATAATGCCTAAAGAAATAGAAGCAGTCATTAAAAGTCTCCCAACCAAAAAAGCCCAGGACAGGATGGATTTAGTGCCAAATTCTATCAGACCTTCAAAGAAGACCTAATACTGATACTCTTCAAACTATTCCACAAAATAGAAACAGAAGGAACACTACCTAATTCATTCTATGAGGCCACAGTTAAACTGATACCAAAATCTCACAAAGACCCAAGAATAAAAGAAAACTTCAGAACAATTTTGCTTATGAATATTGATACAAAAATAGTGGTGGCGCATGCCTTTAATCCCAGCACTTGGGAGGCAGAGGCAGGCGGATTTCTGAGTTCAAGGCCAGCCTGGTCTACAGAGTGAGTTCCAGGACAGCCAGGGCTACACAGAGAAACCCTGTCTCAGAAAAAAAAAAATACTCAATAAAATTCTCGCAAACCAAGTCCAAGAACACATGAAAATTATCATTCATCACAATCAAGTAGGCTTCATCCCAGGGATGCAGGGATGGTTCAATACCTGGAAATCCATCAATGTAATTCACTACATAAACAAACTCAAAGAAAAAAAAACACATGGTCATTTCATTAGATGCAGAAAAGGCATTTGACAAATTTCAACATCCCTTCATGATAAAAGTCTTGGAAAGATCAGGAATTCAAGGCCCATACCTAAACATAGTAAAAGCAATATACAGAAAACCAGTAGTCAACATCAAACTAAATGGAGAGTAACTTAAAGCATTTCCACTAAAATCAGGAACTAGACAAGGCTGTCCACTCTCTCCCTATCTATTCAATATAGTGCTTGAAGTTCTAGCTAGAGCAATTAGACAACAAAAGGAGGTCAAAGGGATACAAATTGGAAAGGAAGAAAACAAAATATCACTATTTGCAGATGATATGATGGTATACTTAAGTGACTTGAAAAATTCCACCAGAGAACTCCTACAACTGATAAACAACTTCAGCAAAGTGGCCGGATATAAAATTAACTCAAACTATACTCGAAGGATAAACATTCTGAGAAAGAAATTAGGGAAATGACACCCTTCACAATAGTCACAAACAATAGAAAGTATCTTGGTGTGACTCTAATC
Organism: Uromys caudimaculatus; assembly: GCA_028551405.1. NCBI lineage: Eukaryota > Metazoa > Chordata > Mammalia > Rodentia > Muridae > Uromys > Uromys caudimaculatus. The sequence goes on along the minus strand of CM052703.1, from coordinate 126,387,675 downwards.
AAACAAGTGAAAGATCTGTATGACAAGAATTTCAAGCCTCTGAAGAAAGAAATCGAAGAAGACCTCAGAAAGTGGAAAGATCTCCCATGTTATGGATTGGCAGGATTAACATAGTAAAAATGGCCATCCTGCCGAAAGCAATCTATAGATTCAATGCAATCCCCACCAAAATTCCAACTCAATTTTTCATAGACTTAGAAAAAGCAATTCTCAAATTCATTTGGAATAGCAACAAGCCCAGGATAGCAAAAACTATTCTCAAGAATAAAAGAACTTCTGGGGGAATCAGCATCCCTGACCTCAAGCTGTACCACAGAGCAGTAGTGATAAAAACTATATGGTATTGGTACAGTGACAGGCAGGTAGATCAATGGAACAGAATTGAAGACCAAGAAATGAACCCACACACTTATGGTCACTTGATCTTTGACAAGTGAGCTAAAACCATCCAGTGGAAAAAAGATAACATTTTCAACGAATGGTGCTGGTTCAACTGGCAGTCTACATGTAGAAGAATGAGAATTGATCCATTCCTATCTCCCTGTACAAAACTCAACTCCAAGTGAATCAAGGACCTCCACACAAAACCTGATACACTGAATCTAATAGAAGAGAAAGTGGTGAAAAGTCTTGAATACATGGGCACAGGGGAAAAGTTCCTGAACAGAACACCAATGACTTATGATCTAAGATCAAGAATTGACACATGGGACCTCATGAAATTGTAAAGCTTCTGTAAGGCAAAGGACAGTCAATAGGACAAAACTGCAACCAACAGATTGGGAAAAGGTCTTTACCAATCCTATGTCTGATAGAGGGCAAATATCCAATATATACAGAGAACTCAAGAAGGAACACTACCCAACTCCTTCTATGAGGCCACAATCACACTGATACCAAAGCCTCACAAAGACCCAACAAAGAAAGAAAACTTCAGGCCAATTTCCCTTATGAACATCGATGCCAAAATACTCAATAAAATTCTCGCAAACCGAATCCAAGAACACATCAAAACGATCATTCATCATGATCAAGTAGGCTTCATC
>CM052703.1:126312063-126386129 GCA_028551405.1 Uromys caudimaculatus | reverse complement strand
GGCCTGACCCTCCCCCTGGTCGTCCTCTAGTTCAGACCACTAACCAAAGAATACACATCTATTGACCCATGATTTGAACTACATATGAGGCAGAAGAATCACCTCGATGGCCACCAGGGAGAAAGGAGAGGACTTTGGGCCTGAGGGTGCTAGGGGCACCAGTAAAAGGGAATGTCAAGGTGGGAATATGGGAATGGGTCGGCGGGTAGGTGGGAGGAGGAATTCCCTCACAGAGGCGGGGAGGGGGAGGGGACGTGGAGTTTCTAAAGAAAAGGGGAATCATCGGAAATGTAAATAAAATATCAAAAAATAAATAAATAAATAAATAAAAAACAAACAAAATAAATAGGAAATAAGTACTTCGAAAAAAAAAAAAAAAGAAGTTAGACTCCAGAGAACCAAATAATCCTATCAAAAAATGGGAAACACATCTAAACAGAGAATTCTCAACTGAGGAAACTCAAAGGGCTCAGAAGCACCTAAAGAAATGTTCAACATCCTTAGTCATCAGGGAACTGCAAATCAAAACAACCCTAAGATTTCACCTCACACCAGTCACAATGGCTAAGATAAAAAAGTCAGGTGACAGCAGATGCTGGCATGGATGTGGAGAAAGAGGAACACTCCTCCATTGCTGGTGGGATTGCAAGCTGGTACAACCACTCTGGAAATCAGTTTGGCAGACCCCCAGAAAATTGGACATAATACTACCATCAGGACCCAGCTATTCCACTCCTGGGCATATACTCAGAAGATGCTCCAAAATGTAATAAGGACAAATGTTCAACTATGTTCATAACAGCCATATTTATAATAGTCAGAAGCTGTAAAGAACCCAGATGTCCCTCAACAGGGAAATGGATACAGAAAATTTGGTACATTTACATAATGGAATACTGCTCAGCTATTAAAAATAATGACTTCATGAAATTTTCAGACAAATGGATTGAACTTGAAAATATCATCCTGAATGAGGAAACTCAGTCACAAACCAACAAACAAGGTATACTGATAAGTGGATATTAGCCCAAAAGTTCAGAATACCCAAGATTCAATTCACAGTAACTGTTGGACTGAGCATGGGGTCCCAGATGGAGGAGTTGGTTAAGGGACTGAAGGAGCTGAGGGAGTTTGCAGCCCCATGGAGGGAGCAACAGTGTCAACTGGCTAGGTCCCCTGGTACTCCTGGAGACTGGACCACCAACCAAAGAATACACATGGAGGGACCCATGGTGTTGGCCATATATGTGGCAGAGGAGGGCCTCGTTGGCCATCAGTGGGAGGAGAGGCCCTTGGGCCTAAGGGTGTTAGATGCCCCAGTATAGGGGAATGCCAGGAAGGGAAGACAGGAGTGTGTGGGTGGGTGGGGGAGCACCCTCATAGAGGCAGGGGAATTGGATAGGGGTTTTCCAAAGGGAAGACCTGCAAAGGAGAAAACATTTGAAATGTAAATAAAGTATCAAAAATAAATAAGTAAATAAATAAGTAAGTAAATAAATAAATAAATAAATAAATAAATAAATAAATAAATAAATCGACAGAGGGATCTGTGGCTGATTCCAAAGTACAACACCTTTCGGGACCTCTTGAATCTCTAAAAGAGCTTTGCCTACAAGGAACTTTTATTCCATTCACTCTACACCAGATGCAGTTCTTTACCTTAGCTCTATCTTTTCTCCTAACCTTTTTGTGTGATGCTCTGTGGTCCTCCACTGGTTTCTGTGAACACTCTTGAGTGCAGCCCTTCTGGCATTGGACAAGTCTCTGTAACCCCAAATGACTAAACCTGGAAAGAAAATCTACATCTAACTCTTTTTTATATCATCTGGATTGGTCCTAGTCATACACAATCATCCATACTTCATCCCTCCCATGTTCCTCCTTCACCTTTAATTCCCCTTCTAAATTACCATAAAACCCACTTTAATATGTCCACTGCCATCTTAATCCTGCTCTTCTGCTCTACAATCCCCATAGCTTCCCGGCTGACCCAGACCCCACCCTGTACTGTTATGTCTTCCAGATACACTGCAGCTGGGTAGAGAAGCCTGGCCGACCACTACCAATGGACCGAAGGAAAAAATTTTTCCTTTACTTTGATGCCTTCAGAATAATGAGACCATGGTCCTGCTCCAATTGTGGTGCCAGGATGGGAAAGAGACTATGATAAATACTTTTGTTTAAACTATAGCCAGTCTGGTGATTATGACAACCAACAGAATTTTACTGTCTGTATTAGAATTTTGAAATGGCCTATTCAGATAACCTAAACTCCTTCCTCCATAATATCATCTCTCTCTCTCTCTCTCTCTCTCTCTCTCTCTCTCTCTCTCTCTCTCTCTCTCACACACACACACACACACACACACACACACACACACACACACACACACACACACATACACACACACGTATGTTGACACCAACAAGAGGCAAGAATCATAATTGATGGTTGTGAGGAGTACCCAAGATATAAAGACCTTAATTTATTTCTGTCCCACTACCCAACCTCTCCAGTTGCTAGTCATACCTCTATTCCCCAGTTCAAACCTGTAGCATTCTGTTCTGGGACCTACCACTCCACCCTACTGTGACCCTGCCTAGAGTTCCACCCATTATCTCCTGGCACACACTAACTCCACCCTTACTTACAATCTGTATTTCTCTTCAGGACTAGGAGTATCCAATATCTAACCAAATCTTCACCAATCTCCTTAGTTCTCTAACTCCATTCCTTCTTAGACAAACTACACGCATCACCAACACCACAGCCAGCAATACTTCCTCTTCCAATTCAATCATTAGCCAGAGACCTGTCAGAGCCAATAATGAAACTCATTTCCTCTGCCCATGGGGGATTTCCCTCAAAACATCCACATTGGCTGTTGCTTAGGTTTCCAAGAACCTGAAACTAGATGGGTTACTGGCCTAGGAAAAATGTAATACTATCATTCTGCTTAAGAAACATAGCCTTAAATGACTCTGAGTTAAATACTGCTATACTCACCGACCAGTGCCTTATTCAACCCACATCAGAGAAACTTCTTCTCACAGTAGATGGAAGTTAACACAAAGACCCCCAACTGGACAATGTACAGAATGTGAGACACACCAGAGCATTCAATTCTAAATGGGGCCCCCAAACTGCCCCTGAAGTCTCAGAGACTTTTACATAGGAGGAAGTGGAAAGAGCCAGAGGAGATGGATGCTCCAAGGAAACAGTTTCTTCCAGATGTCCATGTGAACCCTCAGAGACTGTGGCAGCAAGCACAAGACCTGCACAGGTACAAGCAAGATGGGATCCCAGCACTAAGAGGCAAAGTGGACATGTGCTACCCACAAACTATCCGCCATTGATACCCACTGGCGATAGGATGGTGTCTTTAAGGAACTCTCAAACCTGCCTCTGAAATTTCACAAGCTAGGCCTCCATTGCCTGCATTTATCTCAGTTCTCTTCCAAGCTCTCAGAATACTCAATACTCTTTAAGCTCACACTACATTCAATGGCTTTTCTAATCTATAGTTCCAAGGTACTTCTACAATCCTCCCAGAACCACACAGGCAGATGGGTCTCTATCAGCAATACCTGACAATCTGGTACCAATTTCTATCTTAGTTAGGGTTTCTATTTCTGTGATAGAACACCATAACCAAAACAACTTGGGGAGAAATGGGTTTATTTCAAATTATGGTTCTATCTCATAGTCCATCTCAGAGTAAAGGTAGAGCAGGAATTCAAACAGGCGGGAACTTGGAGGCAGGAGCTGATGCAGAAGCCATGGAGAAGTGCTGCTTACTGATTTACTCATTGTGGCTTGCTCAGACTGCTTTCTTTTAACTCCCAAGGACTACCTGCCCAGGGATTGCATCATTCACAGTGTGCTGGACCCTCCCATGTCAGTGACTAATCAAGTAAGTGCCAGATAGGTACAGACCAGTCTTGAGGAAGCATTTTCTCAACTATGAGTTCCTCTTTCCAGATATTCTAGGTTTGTGTTAATTTCACACAAAACCCAACCAAAATGGTTGAGAAGATCTTTCCTAGCATCTTCTTATACAGAACTCCATGTCTTAAAAAAAAAAAAACATGATTTAAGTCAAATGAAACGTGTTCTAATCACAAAGCAAATAAACTAGAAACTGATAATGGAAAAATACTGACAAAGCCCACTATTTGGAAACTAAGCAGTACCTTTCTAACATGAAGTTATACTCCTACCAGCAGTGAATAAGCATTCCTCTTATTGCACATCTTTTCCAGCTTTTGTTGTCTTTTTATTTATTTATGATAGCTACTCTGACAGAAATGAGATGAAACCTCAAAGTAGTTTTAATTTACATTGTCCTTATGGATAATGATGCAAAACATTTTTAAATTGTTTATTAGCTATTTGCATTTTCTCCTTTTAAAATTCCCTGCTTAGATCTTGTATTAGTCAGGTTCTCTAGAGGATTATAACTCACAGAATGAATAGACGGACAGACAAAAAGATGACTGATAGATAAATGATGGATGGATAGATAGACAGATAGATAAACAGATAGACAGAGACAGATAGACAGATTGATTGACTGATAGGCTCTGTAAGCCAGTCTGTTCAAACTTCCTAAGCAGGATAGCTAGGCAGCTTGGTAGAGTAACAGGATGGAGCCTAGGAGAGTACATCTCTTACCTGCCCACAGGGGCATGTAAGTAGGAAGGGGTGGTGGCTTGGTCTGCTTGGGAAGGTTCTGAGCAGTTGGAGTCAAGCAAAGCAGTTTTATCTGGGCAGCTATGTAGGTTGGATATCAAGAGAGGGTGAGTTGAGAACGAAGCACATTCAAGTCTCTTACCATGGGCTGTCTCATGAAAGGATGCCACCCGGAAAGTCTACCGCATGGTCAGGATGGAGTACCAGCGAAGGCAGGAAGGACGTGGAGTGGCCTAGGGAGGAGAAAAGCGAAGGCCTTACCCAGTGGCAAAGTCTAACACTGGCCCTAGGGAACGATCAGAGGGCTGTTTTTGTTAATGGCACACAGGGGAGAAAGGAGTTTAAATAACAATCTTTGAAAGAAGAAAACATCTTAAAAATCAAAGAAACTTTGAAAAATAAAAGCTGGTACAACACGTTAGAAAACAGTCACTCATGTGTCTGAATGTCAAACAAAATATGCCAATAACATGTTCAATGTAGATGGTCTATGCACCAAAGACAGACCGGCTGGTGGGATGAGTGGCACATTCCTGTAACTGAAGCAGTGCAGGGGATGGGGATGGGGTGGGGTGGGAGGAGAGGATCATGAGCTTGAGGCCATGTTGGGTTGCAGAGAACACCCATGACACAGAGGTTGTCAGAATGATTTACAAAAGAAGACTCAACGATGTTTTGTCTGTTAGTGCAAATCTGACTGCTTACAGGTAAAGATGATGAAAGCTATAGTGCATCAGTTCTACTAAAAGAAGATTACAGTAGTTATATCAATTTTATTTAAAACAAACTTCAGGACAGGGAAACGATCAGGAACAAAACAGGATAGTAACTTATAATTTTAAAAATTAAGTTTTCTTTAAGAAAACATAATAATCCTAGATGTGTATACCCAACAACTGAGCATCAAAGCATGCAAGAGGAAATGGTATGATATTGAATCATAGGCCTAAGAGAGAAAAATAACCAATCTCCTATCTCAGATATGCAATTCATTCCTCTGTCTATAATTAATAAATTAGTCAGAAAATCAGAAAAATACAACTGCCCTGAACACTAACAACATACACATCCCTAACAGTAATCAATAGGACAATGCAGACTCCCCCAGGCTTACATGGAACATGGAGCATCCATGAGGACTGAACCCCTTCCATACCACATAGTAGAAAGCATAAGTATATTTTATGTTTATAGTGCAATTAATCTAGAAATCCCAAACCAAAAAGACAAGTGTGAAAATTACAAATTATTAAAAATTAAATATTATATTTAGAGTATTAATTGATCAAAGAATAAGCATCAAGAAAAAATAAAATGAAGTAAATAAAAAGGAAAATACAACATCAAAGTTTATTGTCTGTAGCAAATGCAGCTTGAAGGGAAATATATACAGCATCAAGTGCATATTCATTTGAAGAATAAACACAAAATACTCAAAATATATGTTTACCCGAAACATTAGAGAAAGAAGAACAATTGTAGCCTGAAACAAGTAGAAAACAGTTTTGGAAGAAAGGAGTTAAATTGAAAACAGGAAAACAATAGAGATAAACAATGTGAAGGTTTGTCAGTGTCAGTTGTCACAATGACAGATTCTAGAATCACTATGGAACTGGGCCCTGGGCATGGCAGTGGGGGTTATCTTGATTAGTAAATTGAGACTGGACCACTCAGCCTATAGTGGGCAGCACCATTCCCTGGGCTTAGATTCCTAGAACAAATAAAGGAGAAAATGCAGTAAACACATGCATTCCTCTCTCTCTCTCTCTCTCTCTCTCTCTCTCTCTCTCTCTCTCTCTCTCTCTCTCTCTGATTCTGGATACTATGTGACAATCTGCTTAGGCATTTGCTACCTTGAAATTCCTTCCACAGTGAACTATACCCTAGAACTGTAAGCCAAGATAAACCCTTACTCCCTCAAGTTTCTTTTATCAGCACATTTTATCACAACAGGAACTGTGCTGATTTCACAGACTGTAAAACAATACAGTAATTGCTGCATAACTCTATATCACGTGTTTGAATGTTTAGATAAATTGACCAATTCTGTGAAAGATACAGCTACTACAATGTATGCAAGACAAAAAATAATTGATAAACCTGTTCCCATAATCAAATCACCAGAGACAGATTGCTTCACTAGTTAATTCTATCAAATATTTAGTGAAGAAATGTTATTTTTATAGAATATCTTCCAGAAAATAGAAGTGCAGAGAACCTTCGCCTTTATTCTATGATGTCAACACTTCCCAAATCCTAAAATGAGATAAAGCCATTGCACAAACTGGAAGGAAAGCAGTCTTTTTAGCTCTCATGTGTAGAGGTGCAAGAATTCACAAGTACTGCTAGCAAGTTGAGTGCAGCAATGCATAAAAGCAGGTACAGCATGATCAAATAATATTTACATGTGTAGCTACTGACACTTCTAGAAATCTATGTAATCAATCACATCAATAAACTAAATTAAAAATCATGTGTCCCTATAATCAAATGCACAAAAATTACTGAAATTTAATAGTCATTTGTGATAAATGAAAAACACCTTCCAGAAAACTAGGGATTTCTCAGCTTAATGAGGAATGTTACAAAACCCTACAGACAACATCATAGTTGGTGACAATGCACTGTGTGTTTCCTCCTAACAGGCAAAAGTATTCTACCTCATCATAGCATACATCCTATATCATGTCAGAAATCCTACTTAATTAGGTATAACAAGAAAAAAGAGAAATGAAACAGATACTGATTTTATTAGAAGATGGGTATCCTGCATATTTTTTTGATTCACAAAACAATTCCAAAACTTATAAGAAAGTATATCAAGGCCACAAGGTACAAATTGATATATATGTCAACTATCTTCCTATATCCAACATTGAGAAATTGAAACTTAACAACATCATTTATAAGTAGGGCATGGAGGCCTGTACCCATCGTCCCAGCAGTTAGGAAAAAGCAGCACGTCAGTGTAAGGGACTGCCCTGAGCCGCATGGGGAAACTTACCCTTGGATAGAGCAGTGCCTGGGAATGAAGTTCAGCGTACAGTCTCGCTTCCCCGGCACGTGCAACATCCTTGATTTGATCTTCAGCATGGGAAAAAATCAAATTATAATAACACCAAAAAAATACACACATGTACGTCACAAAATATGAGTAAGGAATATATGCAGAAATTTACAAAACATGTCTGAAAAAGTTAAAATAGATCTAAAATGTGAAGATGTTTTTCAAATAAATGGATTGGAGGACTCAAAGCTGAAATGTTGAGTCTTACAAATTTAATGACCAGCATCACAGGAATATAAATAAATTTCAAGAAAGCTATTTTGTAGATGTGTGCAAACCAATTCTAAGGTTTTATGAGAAGGTAGAGTACTCTGAAGTGGATAATACAACACAGCAGAAGAACAGATTAAAGGAGAAATGCTTCTCACCTATAGATTTACTATTAAGCTATAGATATCAAGGCAGAAAGGTATGATGATCAATAGATTGAAGACCCACAGCAGAGAACACAAGATTGGACCATCCTTGCATTTCCCAAAAAACTAATTAAAAATTAATCACAAACTAAACATAAAGCTACAAAACTCTAGAAGAAGAAAAAAAAGAAGTAAATCTATATGACCTTGATCTGTGTTGCTTACATTCAAATAGCAAAGCACAACATTTAAAAGAAAAACATCTTAACTTGACTTACTTAGAAGTAAAGAATTAATGCAAAACATAGGTTCTACATATAACAACAAGACATTGGAAAAGTGAGCCTCATACTAGCAGAAAATATTTCCAAAACTTAGCACTTCTCTCCAAATAGGCAAAGGACACCAAAATTCAACCATAAGGGAATGAACCAATTCAAAACTGGAAAAAATAGGAATGTCTTAAAAGATGCATAAAAGGAAGACATATAAGCAAAAATATACCCGACATCATATTTCACTGGGAAATTGAAAAGCAAACAACACTCATCTACCTTTAGATGTTCGCATGTGCTTATATGCGTCAGCAGTCTTTCAGATCGTCGAGCTTGTCTTCTTAATCTCGATGGATAGGATCAACCTATGAATTTAGAAAAGCATATTTATTGGTGTCTCGGTGATAGTATTTTCAGAGAGTATTAACCAAAGGAGGAGAAGGGATAGATAGAAGATAGATAGATAGATAGATAGATAGATAGATAGATAGATAGAGATGCTTGTGTATTTATGTGTGTTCAAACACTGACAACATTATTGATACCTGTGTTTTTCCTCACTCGAATAGTTTATGCTTGCTTAAAGAAGCACACTGTTGTTAAGATAGAAAATAAACTCCCTCTCAACTGGGGATCACTTTCTCCTCTGCCTGTGATTGAATGCTTCCTTCTATATATGAAATTTGGTTGTTTACCACTAAGCAGCAGGTGTATGTGTCAGATGATTAAGAGTCATCAGGGCATCTACCACTACCAAGCTCCCAAGATAGGATAACTAGGTCATGGAACTCAGTACTTGAGGTCCTTTCCTGAGCAAAACATATGGTTTACTTAATATTTCTACCTCTCTCTCCCTCTCTCTCTCTCTCTCTCTCTCTCTCTCTCTCTCTCTCTCTCTCTCTCGTGTGTGTATACAAAATAAATATATTGGAGTCTGACTCCATTGAAAAATCAGGTCCCTTTTAACTCATCCTAGTCAGGAAACTGGAACAGAGCCACTGGAATGGAGGGTAGCTTAAGTGGTTGATGTAATGGAACATAAGTGATATGAAAGTAGAGAGAGGGTGTACTGGGAGTGGGAGTTTAGGTAGAATGGGGTGATGGAAAAGTGTTAACAAAAAGGAAGGTTCTTTGGGAAACCCGTATGAAAGCCTACTGCTTTACAATTGCGTTAGTTACTTTTCTATTGCTGCCAAAAGACCATGACCAAGAAAAACCTAGAGAAAGAATTTATCGGGGATTACCAGCTTCAGAAGATAAGACCGTGTTCATAACGTAGGGGAGATGGCAGGAGTCAGGCAGGCATGGTACTAGAGCAGTAGCTGAGAGCTTATATTCTTATCCAAAAGGAGACTCATGGGGGCGTGACAGGGGTGAAGAGAAGTGAGAAACTGACTCATTCTCTGGGAATAGCATAGATGTTTGAAACTTAAAAGTCAAAGACACACCTCCAAGAGGGCCATACCTCCTAATCCTTTCTAAACAGTTCTACCAACCAGGGACCAAATATTCAAACATATGAGCCTGAGTGTGTCAAAGGCCTATTACTCAAGCGACCACAATAATCCAGTTAAATGTTTATGTAATACAAACAAGAGTCAGAAGGAGGTATCCTCAGTGGCTAGATAATGTGATTCCTAAAGCCCAGTGGTTATTTTAAAAAAATCTGAGTGCCAGATGTGGGATATCTGCTTATTGATTGTTGGTTAGAGAAGCCCTAAAGACATCCAAAACAGTCACCATCAGATCAAGTCCATAAGACCCTATTGGTGAAAACACTACACACCTTTCTTACCAGATTTAGGAGCTGAAATGTCCTCTGTTACTGGAGTGAAGAAAGGACAGACACATGTACAGAAAAGCCTGGGGCAGGTTGGCTGCTTTCACTCTGATAGAATAGTGTCAAATACTTAACTTGGAACCTCAGTGTGTTTATTATGTAGAGTGGAGGAGAGGTTAGCTAGTCTCTATAGGAGGTCTCTGTAGGCAAGAAATCTCAGGTTGTACTCATCCTGGAGGAAGAACCTGCAATTGCTAGTTTTTGCACATACTGCTAATATTTTCATTTAGATCAGAAGAAGGCTACTATCCCTCTGAGCTTCATTCTGGGGGTCTGGAAAAAGACTCTGCCAATTCCCATGGGTCTGAGATACTGGGGTCCTTGGCATGGCTGTGCCCATGTCAAACAATACACATTCACTTAGAATTTCACCCACTCTGAGTTCCTTTGCTCCCCATTCATAACTAATTGAACAATAGTTAAGACTTCAAATCCTTAAGGTCAAACTTCAACTATCTGAGGTAAAACTGACACCTGATTCTTTGTTTATAAAAAATGTTCTCTTAGAGAAAATGTCATTCAAGGTTTATAGTACCTATAGCCAAGCTGCAGTCCAGCTGGGCTACAGTGCTTACACCGCCCAGCCAACTCAAGGATATGCACAGACTACCCAGGCATATGGGCAACAAAGCTATGGAACCTATAAACAGCTTACTGATGTCAACTATACCCAGGTTCAGACCACTGCCACCTATGGGCAGACTGCATATGCAACTTCTTACAGACAAGCCTCCCACTGGTTAGACCACTCCAACTGCCCCCCAGGCATACAGCCAGCCTGTCCAAGGATATGGTACTGGTGCTTATGACACCATCACTGCTACAGTCACCACAATGCAGGCCTCTTACGCAGCTCAGTCTGCATATGGCACCCAGTCAGCCTAGCCAGCCTTTGGCCAGCAGCTAGCAGCTACTGCACCTACAAGACCACAGGATGGTAACAAGCCTGCTGAGACTAGTCAACCTCAATCTAGCACAGGGGGTTATAACCTACCCAGCATAGGATATGGACAGAGTAACTACAGTTATCCCCAGGTACCCGGGATCTACCCAATGCAGGCCAGTCACCACATCTCCATCTTATCCTCCTATCAGCTACTCCTCACAGCCGACTAGTTACAGTCAGAGCAGTTACTCTCAGCAGAACACCCATGGGCAGCCGAGCAGCTATGGACAGCAGAGTAGCTATGGTCAACAAAGCAGCTATGGGCAACAGCCTCTCACTAGTTACCCCCCTCAGACTGGATCCTACAGCCAGGCTCCAAGTCAATATAGCCAGCAGAGCAGCAGCTACCGGCAGTAGAGTTCATTCCGACAGGACCACCCCAGTAGCATGGGTGTTTATGGGCAGGAGTCTGGAGGATTTTCCGGACCAGGAGAGAACCGGAGCTTGAGTGGCCCTGATAACCGGAAGAGGGAGATTTGGTCGTGGAGGCATGAGCAGAGGTGGGTGGGGAGGAGGACGTGGTGGAATGGGCAGTGCTGGAGAGTGAGGTGACTTCAATAAGCCTGGTGGACCCGTGGATGAAGGACCAGATCTTGATCTAGGCCTTCCTATAGATCCCGATGAAGACTCTGACAACAGTGCAATTTATATGCAAGGATTAAATGACAATGTGACCCTGGATGACCTGGCAGACTTCTTTAAGCAGTGTGGGGTTGTCAAGATGAACAAAAGAACTGGACAACCCATAATCGATATCTACCTGGATGAGGAGACAGGAAAGCCCAAAGGTGATGCCACAGTATCCCGTGAAGATCCACCAACTGCCAAGGCTGCCGTGGAATGGTTTGATGGGAAAGATTTTCAAGGAAGCAAATTTAAAGTTTCTCTTGCCGGAAAGAAGCCTCCAATGAACAGCATGAGGGGGGAGGGGGGCATGCCACGTCGTGAGGGCAGAAGGATGCCACCACCACGTCGTGGAGGTCCTGGTGGCCCAGGAGGTCCTGGAGGACCCATAGATCGCATTGGAGGTCGTGGAGGAGACAGAGGAGGCTTCCCTCCAAGAGGGCCCCGAGACTCCAGAGGGAACCCCTCTGGAGGAGGAAATGTCCAGCACCAAGCTGGAGACTGGCAGTGTCCCAATCCGGGTTGTGGAAACCAGAACTTCGCTTGGAGAACAGAATGCAACCAGTGTAAGGCTCCTAAGCCCGAGGGCTTCCTCCCGCCACCCTTTCCACCTCTGGGTAGGGATCGTGGCCGAGGTGGCCCTGGTGGCATGTGGGGAGGAAGAGGTGGACTCATGGACTGTGACAGTCCTGGAGGAATGTTCAGAGGTGGCAGAGGTGGAGACAGAAGAGGCTTTCGAGGTGGCCATGGCATGGACCGAGGTGGCTTTGGTAGAGGAAGATGAGGTGGTCCTGGGGGGCTTCCTGGGCCTTTAATGGAACAGATAGGAGGAAGAAGAGGCAGGTGTGGAGGACCTCAGAAAATGGATACAGGAGAGCACCATCAGGAACGCAGAAACCGGCCCTACTAGAGACCTGCAGAACAGCCTTGACGACCAGATTTATTTTTTAAACCAGAAAATGTTTTAAATTTATAATTCCATATTTATAATGTTGGCGACAACATTAGGATTATTCCTTGTCTGTACTTTAGTATTTTCACCATTTGTGAAGAAACATTAAAACAAGTTAAACAGTAGTGTGCTGAGTTTTTTGTTTGTTTGTTTTTTGTTTTGTTTTGTTTTGTTTTCCTTTTAAGATGGTTGTTTTAAGACTTAACAATGGGAACCCCTTGTGAGCATGCTCAGTACCATTGTGGAGAACCAAGAGGGCCTCTAATTGTAACAATGTTCACGGTTGTGATTTAAAAAAAAAAAAAAAAAATTCCAAATGTTTAAAAAAATGTTCTCTTAAATATTGGTTTGCTTAGAAATATTTGCCAAAAGCTGTCTCACAGAGTAAGGATGTTATGCTTTATCCTTCCACTGAACTTGTAGGGGCTTGGTGACCAGACCTTATACAAATAATGTTCCTATGGGGTTTTTTCCCTTTGGGTTAAAGCTTTCACTTTTAGTTAGTCCCCATATTAATTATTATTAACAGATTAATCCGTATTAGAAGAGATTCTACAAAGAGGATCGTTCCTACTTGGGGCACTCCTAACTAATTTACAAATATTTTAACCTAGTTGTAAAATTTTTCTTATTACACCATGATTCAATTCTACATACAATCTTCAATCACTTGATTGGTTATTCAATAAACCGATTACAATAACTCTCAAAAATGACTAAATATTTCAATTTCTTTTGCCAAAGATACTTCCATTAGCTCCTCTAAATCAGAGATTGGTGCTTTTTGTGCAACAGCCATTATTTTCTCATAAAATAATTTCTGACATCTTATACAAAATTAAACAAAAGTATGTAAGCCATTTTTACTAAAGAGAAACCTTTTATTATAAGGGACTTTAAAACATAATAGCTAACATTCAGAAATGGTCACAATGTTTTTCTATGCTAAGGTCCCGAGAAAAGAAAAACTAAGAGTATTAAAAACTAAAATTAGGTGATTTCATCCACTTGGAAAAGCCATCACACAAAGGAATCCCCTCAACCTGGAAGAAAAGGAGTCTACTGGGTACTTCTAAGCACTTCCTGTTCTATAACATTTCTGGAGATAAACTAGATTCCTGTTTCTTTTTCTATTTCAGATTTATTGCAACATCTTCATAGACCTTAGGTAGCAGATGACACACATCTTCAACCACAGTGATGACTGGGTGCCCCAAGTAACTAAATTCCAAACCTTGCTAGCAGTCTTTCTAAGTCTCATATTTTATACTTCTAAAATCCTTTTATAATTGATACTTTAAAATTGTCCAAGATATTTGGAGTTCTCTTTGACATCATCTTAATGATAAAACAATGCTAATCTTGGCTTAGTAAAGCTATTGTGCTACTAATAGGGTTCTATTACATCTGTTTGCCTACCCAGACCTCCAACTTTACTTGTACTGTGAGATTACATGTATAAAAATTCCTCCAGATATGGGAAGCAAAACATATAATCCACATGGCTAAGCAGTATTGATTTTTATAGAGGTCTTTGGGATAATTCATATGCTTTCTTTACCTGTTCCTTTCTTGATTATTTTAACTTTAGGTATAATATTTATATGTAATGCATTACATATAAATGATATATTAAATATAGAGGACAAAATAAAGTAAAACCAGATCCTGATCATGAAGGCACATAGATTCAACATGATCCAGGGATCTATTCCTTAATAGCTCTGTCAACTATTTCTCTCTCCTGAAGACTTCCTTTGTGTCTATTCAGCAGCATCTAGGAACAAGCTTCCCTTGATCTGTGGGCCATAAGACAACATTTGGCCACTTCAAGAGTAAAATCAATGCTTGGTCAGTTTATTCATTACTTTTCTCTTGTAAAGCACCATGACCTAAAGCAACCTTAAGGAAGAAAGTGTTTTCTTTAGCATATGTCTCCTGAGGGATAGAATCCATGAGTGGGGAAGGCATGGCAGGGCTAGGCTAGACATGGCAGCAGAGTCAGGAAGCTGGCTGGTCACATTTTCAACTACATGTAAAAGAGAGAAGGGAAGGAGAGAGGGAGGTAAGAGGGGGAAGGAAGTGAGAACGAGGGAGAAAACAGAAGAGCAAGTGGGTTATGGCTATAAATCCTCAGAGTGTGCTATAGGTACCACAGTTCCTCAGTAAGGCACCCCTATCTCCTAAATGTTCCCTAACATCCCCAAGCAGCACCACAAACTGGTGGCCAAGTGTTCAAATTCATGAACCTATACAGGGCATTCCCAGAATTAAATAGCACATGGATGTTAAGAATTCTATAAGGCTGATGTCTGATCTGTGGTTGTGGAGAGCTAACACATTGCAGGTTGGGACCTAAATTTATCTAGAACTAAATAGCCATGTATTCTGCGCAATTGACCTAAATTTTATGTGGCCATTGAGGAGGTCCTTTTATGTTGACAAGTCTGGTACTACACACACACACACACACACACACACACACACACACACACCCTCCAAAGAGAAGCCTGAGTTGTAACCCTGAGTTGGAATCCTGGACGTACAACCTGACAGTACCAGTCCCTTTCGTAGTGGTTATCTATCCTCTCTCTGGTTCTTCTTCTTCTCAATAAGTATGCAGTTTATATCTTCAGACCCCAACAACTCCAATTGCAAATAGCCCTCCTTCAACAGTGCCACCAGGATTGACGAAACAGGTAAAGGGAGTCATCAGTTTGACCAGTGGCATGAGAAATTTTCTGAGCATTCACTAATGGAGATCCAGGAGATATAACAGCCTTAGGAACAGAATAGGAAAGAGGATTTTGTCTCATTCAGCTTTAGTCCCCTACTCAGCACAAAGCAGTTCAAAGACTGATCTTAATAAATTATGGAGAAAAATGTCTCAGGGAAGTTGAGAAAGGTATGCATAAAGCACAGTTTAGCAATCTGGAACTTTAGTTACAGTTAACTACATGTGCCTCTCCTAACAACGCGCTAGCAACCTGTTAGCAGTCTTGAACATTCACTTGCTCCAAGTTGTATCTTCACTCCACTCTAAACAGTGGAATAGGTTTTTCCTTCCTATAAAGACCAGTAGACAGGACAGTTTCTATTCAGTCATATTCCAGCTATACAAGAATGGAGTCCTAATCCAGCTTGAAGTAGTCTTGTGTGTACATGCCATAAGGAAAGATGTGCTCTGCGTGAACGTTTAGGAATGCACCACGTAACCATCCTATGACTATACATAGTTGGGTGTGCATCTGATTAAAATAAAACACATTATAGGAAAGGACGTGCATAGCGACAAAGGCTTACATAATCTACTCTGTCAATCAAAACAGAAATCACTGACGCTACATCCTTTAGCAACTAAATGTCTCCTTTTCTGGAAGACCATAAAATGAACCCTCCAAATAAGGGCCTTTGAGTGTGCTCACTGATGTGGCCCCACTGTCGACAGTGTATATTTCTGAACTGTACTATGGCCTTGTTTTGTTGTTAACTTGCAAGACCTATGCACTGCTATTTCAATTTCTTGAACAAGAGACCAAGAATGTGGAACCGCCCAACTCTGAACCTAACAGGCAAAAGCTCCACCAAGAGGGTTAAATGAGAGGGTAGAAAGAAAGCAGGAGCACCCAACTTGGTATCAGGCTAGGGGCAACATCTTAAACAGTCACGGAAGAAACGTCTTAAACAGTCATGTAAACATTACTAAAGGGAAAAGAAACTCGGGAAGGTCAGAGGGGCGTGGAAACAGCGAAAGTTTAGGGTGTTTAGGAAAAGAGATCCAGCCTAAAGGAAGAAACCGAAGGTGAATGCAGACCATTAGAGACTGGATGAGCAAGGCGAAGGTGAAGGTGGGTTTCCTTAGGTCCAGGGACGACCTAGAAAGGCTACACCGTAGGAGGGGGAAGCATGGGAGCGCGTGCGCGGGGACACAGAGGGTCCTAGCGCGTCCTCGCAGAGCTCTGCGCGACCGAGGCCAACGGTGGCCACGAGCACGCGCGCTTCCCTGCCCGCACCACCTCGGCGGGGGCGGGGCACGGTGGAGGTGGTGACGTCAAGGCAGGGCGCGCGCCTCGGGGCCGCGGACGGAGCCGGGAGGCGGGCGCTGCGCGCGACCGCGGGCGGAGCGGAGGGGTACGGGGGGCGGAGCGCGGCGCAGCCAGGAAGGCGGGGGAGGAGAGGCCCGGGCGCCGCGCGGCAGCTGGGGAGGGGGCCGCCGCTGGGCGCGAGCGGAACAGCTGATCTGGTTTTCCCGAAGCCAGGGAAGATGGAAGTGGGCTAGCGGCGACTGCGGCGCTGCGGGCGGACCGGCGGGCGGCGCGGCAGGTGAGCGGCGCTGGCCACGGTGCTGCCGGCGGGCGGCGGGCCGGCGCAGCGGGCAGGTGCGATGGGGCGCGCGGCGCGGGGTCGCCCTGCGCTTGGCCGGGAGGCGAGTGAACGCGGGCAGGGGCCGCAGGGCGCTGGGGGCGCAGGGCTCACTGCGCGTCTGCATTGCGGGAACCGTTCGGGATCTCGTGGGCGCCACGGCCACCGGCTCCGGCTTCAGCCCGGCGAGGGTAGGGCGCGGCGCTCCCGCTGGCTCCGGCGGCTGCCTTCTGGCCCTTTTCGCGGTTCCGCACTGGAACGTGATGGCAAGCGCTCGGGGACTGGGCCCTCGGTCCATGGGGGCGCGTTGGGGGTCCGAAGGGCAGGGTCGGCTCAGAGCAGCGCCTGAGGAGGCTTACACAGGGGATATGGCTGCGTGGGTCACCGTGGCCCCCCGCGTACTTCTCTGGGTCTGACTGGCCAGCCGCGAAACGATTGATGCAATTTGGCTCTGAACTCAGAGGCCTTCTCTAGTATCTCCTCACTGGAGGGGGGAAATTGTATCTGCTGTGATTTAAGTGCTCCTTTAAATTTGGGAGATGTCAGTGATGTCATCATTAACTAAAACTTTCCTTCATTGGACATAACCACTCAAGTGTACCCTCCTCCCGACCGGTACAGCTACTGCAGCTCTTCGAGAATCTTAGCCATCAAATTTGGTTCTCTGCGCTCAAAACTCGAAAAACCTCATATAAGTGCAGTTTTTATTCTGTTGGCTTGAAGATTAGTACATTTGAGAGTGGCTGAAAGAAAATGTGTCCCTACAGGTCTGGACATCAGCTGATCCAGAACGCACAGATCCATCACGTATGGCAGTATATGGTTGTGCCTTATCTCTGTTAATGAAAATGACCTGTACAGGAAACACTTCTTTTTAAAAATGATCTATTTAGTGTTGGGTCTAGGCAAAGGTAGACAATGGGGTCTAAGTCTTTGCAGCCCTTGATTGTTTCAGGTGAATCTGCAGGGCTCCACCATCACCAACATCCCCTTCTAGGGTGTGCCTGGGAGAGGTGCTGGTTTCCCTAGGGCTCTTTTAGCACTTGTGTGCCCCACCAGACCCCAAGACCTATCCAGAGTGTTCAAAGAATGTGAGAGCTTGAGACCTACACAGCACACCAAGTTCTGGAAGAAAATTCCTCAACAAATGCCAGCAGCATGCCATCATTTGATTGTATGAGTATGCCATTAGTATCTGCTCTTATGGGAACAGCCGAATGCTAGTTCCCAAGACAGTCTGAACATCTACTTAGGCCTGTTGTATCAAAAGGAGATCTAATAAGAGACCAAAGTATTGATGTTTTTGTATTTAATAATTAATGGCACCTCCTAATTGGTTAAAATAAGGATGCCTTAAATTATTAGTGTGATCATATTGGGTTTGCAAGGAAATTAATGCCATATGCCATAGGAAGGTTTGAATCTGGAACCCTGGAAATTGTGGTTACTGTGGACTCTTGGTGTTCAGGATGATAGTGAGTGCAAATCATTACTTCATGGAGTCTGGCTACGTACTAATCTCAACTATGCCTAGATTCTAGTTAGCAGGTGTACCTTTGGGAAGTAAATTCTGAGGCCCCCCCATCATTGCTGGAGAAGGAGAGGGGACAGCTACTAGTGAGCAAGCAGTGTGTATATCATAGTCTCTCATCTCTTGATCATGTCAAACTTATTCACAGTGGCATGCTGAGTGAATACCCCTTGTAAATTGAACACATGTACTGCTTTTCTGTGGTGTTTCTCTTACACAGGTTGTCTTGTGAACTTGAGCTTGTATCAAGTGCCAAGATTTTTCTGTGTTTACAGTGCCTTCAGTGGTGAGTGGTTTTAGTGCTGTGGGCTGAGGAAATTGAGTCTGTGAAACCATGGTGGCCTTTGTATCCACTGTCTCCATCTGTAGACCTGTGAGAATATTCACATTCTTTATTTATTCATTGTGATGCTTACAAATATGTAACAGCAACTATTTCCTCTAGATTTATAGGAATTAGTCACATATTTCCTGTAACATTTTGAAAACACATTTGAAATGTATGTAGTTGAGTATTATGCCTTTCATTTCTAAGAAGCCCGAATTGCCTTATCTTGTCATTTTTGTCTGTCCCTCTGGATTTTAAGGTCATTCATCCATGATTTAGGCCCATAGAATAAAGGCTGAGTCAGCTCCTGTCAAGCCAGCAGGGGGCATGCTAGATGTGCCTTGGCTGTGCCTCTACCAGACGTTTGGGGAGAATTACCAAGTGTGTATGTTGGATGGGTGGTTCCTGTGTGTGCATGTATGTGTATGCCATGGTACTCTCCTAATTTACCCCTCCCCCACTGAGTGCCCAAGGAATGGAAACTGGAGAAGATATGCACATGAGTGACCAGATGTGGGGCCATCAGTGGGAGCCTTCTGAATCGCCCCTGTCTTTGAAGAACAGCTGTTGAACCTTAGCACACCTTGAGGCTGAGGACTCATTGATTTCAGGAATGCTGTTTTGGAGACAAGAGTTGTCCTCAGCGACATGCAGTCCTGTGTACTGGTGAGAGCACAAATGTCTACTAGAGACACCCTTGGAAACCTCCTACTCATAACGGTTGCCCCTGGTGTTCATTTTCAACTGACCAAACCCAGGCTCTCTATGTGGTGGTACTTCCCAGGTGAAGCTACATGTCCTCCTTGGCACAGTAATTAGCCTTGAGGTCTTTCTGATGAAGGAAAGCAAATGTTTAACCGATACCCTAGAAAATGAGAACAAGAGAAAGTAAACAACTACTTTTTTATCTTAATGTGGTTGATAGGTTCATAATTCAATCTTGTGTTCCCTGGAGGCTGTGCCTCATGGGCTGTGAACTCAGATGACCATGGTCTGCTTGAGGCTTACCTTAGGGTGCTCCTGTGAGCATGCCTCATGACTTTCATAACTATTGCAGTGTTCAGCTGTGCTACTGAACCCCAAAGACTCCTGATAAGTCCCATCTACAAAAGTAATTTCTCATATCTTGAAAGGAAAGTTTAGTGGACACCACACTAGAGAATTAATTCTCTGGTACCCTAACTAAGCATACTTACTAATCTTTTGAAATTGCCTAGAAGACTGAATTGCTGGTTGCCAAGGGACAAATGGTAACGCCATAGTCTTCAGTTTTCTACTGGGCCAGGCCTTTTACTCTGAATACTGCAGATAGCCATGAGTAAAATGCCAGTAGACATTAAAAACAAAGGTTAGCAAAATACTTATAAAGCTACTGCTTTATATAGTTGAGAGTGACCAGAGAAAATTCTGCTCAAATAGAATCCAGAAACCTACAGGCACTTAAATGGAAACAAAATATACATGTCTCTTTTTGGTAAATTTGAAAATATTTTGAACCTGGAGAAGAGTATTTGCCCATTGGTCAACTGCTCTGTCCCAGGAAGTTTGTGTGTAAGACTAAGAATAGGATGGTCTTACTGCAGACATGACAATGACCTTTGTTACAATTTAAGGTAGGATTCACTTTTACCATTTATAGTAACAGACAGATAAAGTGGTTTATAAATGTCTTAAAATACGAGGGTTGGTGCCTAGCCTTATTGCATCTTGTTATGCCATGTTTGCTGTTTTTCTGAAGGGAAATGGAGGAGCAGTGGATCTGGGGGAGAGCAGATGTGGGGGGGGCGGCATTGGGAGGAGTGGAGAGAGGGAATGCTGAGGTTGGGATGTATTATATGAGAGAATATCTAGAGAAAGGCTGGATGAGACCTGTCCCCTGACTGTGTGGTGGAGGCGTGCTTCACTGGAAGGGCTGGTGTGACCTATCACCTTTACTATGTAGCGAAGGTGCATTTCACAGACTGGCTTGTACATAGTATATCTGAACTAGAGCAGAGTCGTTGAGACAAGGATGGGGACAGTATGTACCATGCAGCAGCTCTCAGCCAGCCACTCTGGGAAATGCATGACTTGAACATGCCCCAAGTTCTTCATGACAAAGAGAGACACTTTGCTTCCCATCCCCCCAAATCCTTATCTGGTAAAATTGGGGACTCCACACAATGCCAGTGCTTGCTGCTCTGGCCCTTTGCTGTAACCATTCCATTTTCTGAGAATAAAGCACATATTGATGCTAACACAGCTCTTGCACCTTAAACTAAATAGACCCACTTTGTAAGTTCAGAGGATTGAGTTTTTCTTCCCAAGAAACTCTTTTCTACTTGAGCATATTTTTTCTGTTCCTGGTTTTCCTTACCAATACTGTGGAAGTGTGATAACTGGATGGCTGTACGTGGCTGAGATGCCATGTTTGATTTATGAAACATAAAGTTAGACCTTTTCAGTTCATTTCTTTGTCTGTTCTGTTCATTTTATTAGCTTACTGCACTTGCATGTAGTTCTAGGAGAGCCACCTATACCATGGTGAGGTTGGCTGAAGTTCCTCCTTTACTGAACTAGGTTTTAAAGGCACACTTGGAAGGAGGCTGCCTGACACAGGCAAAGATACCTGTCCCAAGTACCAGCTGTGTCAGGGTAAGTCTTTGTTCACTGTCCCCTGAGGTAATGTGCTGCCCTTGGAGGTTTGTTCAACTCAGTACCTGTATGAGGCAGTTGGAGAAGAGGCTGCACAGGGCATGCTATGGGACCCTTCTCCCCCAGGCTCTACTATGCGCACTCCAGAGCTGATAGGATATCTTTGGATTCAAATGGTCAAAATCTCCTCCACTTGAAACTAGTATATTATTTATCTGTTCATTTTCTGTCACTGTAATAAAATATCTAAAGCTGGATAATAAGTGTTAAGAAAACAAAGGAGGCTTATGGGTTTAGGGAATACAAACTTCAGATCAAGTGTCCTCTGGTGAGGACACCCTTGGCTGTAGGACAGAGGATCACAAGAACACGGACTAATCTCACTTTTTAAACAAATCTTTTTTTTTTCCCCAAGACAGGGCTTTTCTGTGTAGTTCTGGGTGTCCAGGAACTCACTGTAGACCAGGCTGGCCTTGAACTCAGAAATCTGCCTGCCTCTGCCTCCCAAGTGCTGGGATTAAAGGCGTGTGCCACCACTGCCTGGTCTAATCTCACTTTTTAACAACCCGCTTTCTAGAGAACTACCTCCCTGAGCTTTACACTAGTCCCTTCTGAAGGTAGTACCCAAGGACATTATTATCTCTTTCCTTACTCCAGTCCCTGCCTCTTTACAATTCAACACATCACTCTTCACACTAAGGGCCAGGTTTCTAGCATAATTCTTTGAGGAACTCACTCAAATATATTTAAACCATAGCAATATTACTGAACTATAAACCATATAATCACATGGATTATTTTTCAGACACTGAGATATTCTATCAGTATCCAAACTATGCATATGTGAATTTTGTTTTCAAAATATATTAATTGGGATATTTATTTGTCTTTCCATTTATCCCATCCCTTGATAGCATTGTCTTTCAGCAGCAAAACCAAATGGAGCAGGTTGCTGCCTGGACCTACCTGGTGACCAGCTGTGTGACTTTGGGCACAATCCCTGGTGGCCCTATAGATAGACTCCTCTGGACTTTGTGTAGGCTCCATGGATGGAGTAGATAAATTATGACTTTAAGAATATATGTGTCTCAACTCTAGCCTAGTTTCTTTCCTTTGTTCATTGATTCCATTACAGTTTGTACTTAATAACTCAAAGCATTGCTTGGATGAATTGCTTTGACTGGGTTTTTACTTTTTAGGAGAAGAAAGAGGTTAAGTTTAGAAGATAGAAGGTCTTCTATGGCTCAGCAATTCTTATCAGCCATCTCTGTTAATAGTCCTTGAAATTCTTTGAAATCAGAGTAGATGGTGAACTCTGAGAATCAGACTGTGTCCCCTTCAGTGGATGCTCCTGGTCACACGGATAGCAGACCTGTACAGCCTTTCTGATTGGGATCATTCTTGAAACCCTTTCCTGCTCTTAGAGCTGATTAGTCCTTCACAGGAAAAACTAGAAGGTGCAAGGTAAGAGACCAGAATTCTGAAGGTGGGGTCCTGATAGCAGATGCCAAGGAGGGAGACTCATGGCAGGCAGGGTGGCCTCAGGTACTGCAGACAGGGTGGGTGGTCTTGCCATGTTTCCCCTGGGGTGGTAGTATGAGTTCCATTACTCCACCCCGAGTATATCTGCTTGCAATGTTGGTGCTTTGGGATGCTTTTGCAGCGTTTATCATGGGCTTGACTGTAGTGAAGGGCACAGTGATCATCGTGCCATTTCTGTGGTCAAATAGACACACATTAAAAGGCTGCATGTCCTTTGCAAATTTGTGTCACTTGTTAGATTGAATGAAAGTTATGTGCCTTTTTGTTTAATTTTGCTGTTCAAGAGTGGTTTGGAGATCGTCAAACTGAAAGACTGAGGTAGGCTACAGAGATAGGCGTCAGTGTCTGCACATTACTCTTGATTGCCCCCTTTGTAAAGCTTCTCTTCTCTGTTGTGTTGCATGTGACCTTGGCTTAAAGCTCTACTTGATTTCGAGGGCCTGCTTGACTCTAGCTTATCAAGCAGAGCATGTTCTCTGTGTTTGGGCTCCTCCCCTTAGCCATCTACTTGCATCAGATGAGATTCTTCTAACATAGTTGACTTACCAAATTTGTAGTCTGGTAGGTGGTATGTTCATCAGTAATGAATCCTTTCAGTAACTCGCACATAGGTGAAAGACTTTGGGAGTCCAGGAAGAAGTGGCTTCCCTTGATCGTCCCATGGCTTAGCCAGTGGGTATTCTTGGAGGAAGAGCAGTGTGCTGTGGCACTTACATCACACTCCTTCCCTGCCTCTAGAGTCCTCATTGGAGTGCCTCTTCCTGCATGGGGGGGGGGGGAGCTCACCAGGGGCCTGCTTTCTGCATGAAGCCCACCGTGGACATACACTATAAGTCTTAATCTCACAGCCCACATACAGGGATGTAGCTTCTGCCTTCTGTCCCATCCAACTCCATGATTTTGTACAAAAAAATAATTTCCTAGTTTTCCCAAAGTGCTGGTTAGTCAAGGTAAGGAAATCTGGACACACGTTGCTGTGAGAGAAAATGTAAGAAAAATCAGACGTCTCCTAAAAATATTTATTTGCTGACACACAAAGAATTGTGAGAAATAGCAATCCCCAGATGAGTACTTACAATTAGTAGTGAGTTGTGTGGCTAGCATTCATTCCCCTGCTGGTAGTTAGAGCCACCAAAGAAGCCTTGGCATATCTCGGAGGCACCTTGTTCAGAGCAAGCTCCCAGTTCATGTTTGTCAAATGCATTTAGTAGCCCTAGGGGAATTGAAATTAGAAATTTAATTATCCTTTCTAGAATTGCTTGGCTCCCATGAGTCTAGAAGCATAGTAGTTGAAAATGTTGTTCATATGAAATGTGAAACACTTAGAACCTTAACTCCCAGTACAATAGCAGACAACATTTTGTTTAGGTGGCATACAACAGCAATAAAAACGGTGTGCTTCATATTTCCATTCCATGTGTCACAGCTATTGTACAGAGCCACGGGGAGCATTAGTGCTGTCTGTTTAATAAGACAACTTAACACACAAGAGTGTTTTCTTAAATAAGACCCAGCAGTTTACTGCATGGTAAACATTGATGTTATAGAAGAGACTCCAGAAGGTCACATCAACGACTCACATCTGCAACAGTCCTTTAGGGAAGGAAAGAAATGTAATGGAGGGACAGATGGCCATGTTGGGAGTCATTAAAATGGTCAGTTAGGTGAACATTTTAGACAGGTTGACTTTTTAAGAATCCCTTGTCTGAAAACTTGGGGAAGGGGAGAGTTTGGAAAGCTTTTCAAGTTTGACACATTAAGTTATATCTAATAGGATGTCTTAGGGGTAGTGCCCGAGCCCAAGCACAGACTTACGTTCTGTTTTGTGCACACCTTATGCATATAGGCTGAAAGTAATGTTAAACAGCGCCTTTATTACATTGTATTTGGACCATAACCTATCACATGAGGCTGGGTATGGAGTTTTCTGCATTGAGTGGCATATCCACACTAAAATCACTGAAGATTTGGGACATTTCTGATTTTCAGATTAGAGATTTTCAACTTATATAAGAGTGGCAGCTATACAGGGAACATGCCTGTACTCAGTGATGGAGGTCAGAGGAACATGAATTTGAGGGTACATAGTGAATTCTAGGCCAGTCTGTGCTACATATGATAAGACTCTGTCTCAAAAACCAAACAGACAAAGTAAGAAAAAAGAAAAAATATAGTAAATTATAATGCTCAGAATCTTCCCAACAGGGAAGAGTGTGCTTCCTGTTTCCAGGCTTGCCTCCCTGCACGCGCACACACACACACACACACACACACACACACACACACACACACACACACACACACACACAGGGGAGGGAGGGAGGGGGGGAGAGAGGGAGAGAGGGAGAGAGGGAGAGAGGGAGAGAGAGAGAGAGAGATCACAAGAATTGCCTTTCTGGAGGGCCCAGCAGGATCCTCTGTGTAACTTAGAATCCATGTGGATGCTTTCAAATGTTGTACCATGCTGGAACAGGAGAAATGACAGCAGATGATACTGAGGTTGAAAAACATTGACCTTAAGGAAGTCCATGTGACTTTAAAAGGAAACACGTGTCAGGAGACTGGGAAGAGAAGACGGTTCTCTCCCATTCCTGTACGGTATCTCATGGG
The DNA here is from genome assembly GCA_028551405.1 of Uromys caudimaculatus. Lineage (NCBI taxonomy): Eukaryota > Metazoa > Chordata > Mammalia > Rodentia > Muridae > Uromys > Uromys caudimaculatus. Next base: position 126,360,369 of record CM052703.1, on the reverse strand, counting down.
TAGCAAAGATGGGAAGTTGTACTCTTTAAAACAGAGATTGGCAGACATCTGTGAGATGATGTAGTAAAGCTGTCACATGTCGCCGGATTATGATATTATATGACATAATAGTATAGACTTGGCATAAAAATGTTTGCATTAAAGAGTTCTAGTGTGAACCCCACTAACTACAGTTAATAACAATGTATATATGTACTGTGCTCATTACAGTAAGGGTACACAGTTCAACATCATGGTCTCTGCAGAAGAACCCTTGTTCAAAATGGAAAATTCGTGGTTCTTCCTGCCTCGGGCCTGCGGCTCACCTAAGAACAGTCTCAGATCAAACTGAGATACTCCTTTAACTCCAAAGTATGGAGTATTCTTGTGGTGTTTTCTTAATTTGATTCTCTGTTTCCTGCCATGATAGGACTACCCATTTGAATTCACAGAGCTGCTGAGCTCACTAGCAGGAACAGTATTGAAATCCCTAATACCCCTACCCATAATTCCTCATCTTGCCAAGAGGTCAACATCGCCTGCCCCGCCCATATCAGATTCCTAACAGTAATCTATGAACCACAAAGAAAGATAAGATAAATCGCCCAGGAGCAAATGTCTGGCTTCTCTATCAGCAGCATTGGTGACCTAAGGTGTAAGAGGACACAGCCTAACCTTTGGGTTGCTTTTAAGGTTCTGGAGAGGCTGTACAGGAAAGGCTTTAAGTGGGCAGAGCATAGATAGGTGGAATGCTGGATCCATGGAGTAAGTTTAGGCGAGGCTCAGAGCATCTGGATACACTCTTAGGAGGAGATGGGCCCATCCAATCTCACCTTTCCTCTCTTTATTTTCACTCATGGCTGCACTTTTGTACATTGCATAAAACCAAACTTGCCCAAAATATGTTTAACAATGTTCTTTTTTTCAAGATACTTTTCAGAAGCAATAGTCTAAGTCTAGAGGGAAGGTAGAAGGATTGGGTAGAGTCATCCATCAGGTAACATGGGGAAGTTACCTTGGAGATGTTAACTGACACTTTACCTTGGCTGGGATGGCTCAAAAGAGAGAATGGCCTGAGAGACTGGTGGCAGGCTCCATTGCTGACTGCAGGCCAATGTCAGCTCTGCGCAGCCCCAAGGGGCAGATGGGTGTGGAGCCAGATGGGTGTGAGGCCATCAGTCCTGTCTTTTCATGCCTTCTCAATCAGGTACCATTTTCCCAAGTCTCTGGCTGGTGATATTTAAGGAGCCCTGTTTCTTACTGACTTGTCCTTATTGTTTCTAGTGTTTTGCCAAACACTCCCATGTTCAGTACCTTGGGTAGATCAGAGTCTATCTGAGGCCCCACCCTGCCTGCCTTGGCTATATTTGTTCCTTTTGTTGGTTCCCATAGGGTCCTTCCTAGGTATCTCTCAGGCTAGGCTCATTGTCCTTCCAGGCTATCTGCACAGAGTGACCTGAGGGAGGCTGTGTATGCTCAGATTCCCAGAGAGAAGCTCCTGAACCCTGAGGCCAGACATGACTGAAACACTTAGATCCACCACCACACACACGGCTCACCTTCCATTTGTGCTGTCTCCTGCTGTTAGTCCTAGGTGAAGTCAGTCTCTCTCCCATCCTCAATGTCTCCAACAAATGCCACCTGCCTCACAGGTGACAGCAGATCTAAGGCAGCACTTGTCAGGTTGACTATGTTCCCAGTTCCTTTTTGGCCAGAGCTAAACCACCTTGGGCAATTTGTTCCCTTCCAGTGTGAATGAGTCAACTTGGTTCAAAAGGAGAGGTCTGTCCCATCACTGGGACAATTCCATACTGGAAGAGGAGAGGCCCAGACATTTCTAAGAATTGTTGTGGGGATAATAAAAAAGTGATTGACCTTTATTGGCAACTCTTAGAGAGGTGACATGGAAAATGGGAGGAGCCAGTAGTCACTAGGCATGGGACCCATCAAGGCTGGTGCTGCAGAGAGAATCCAACAAGACCCTCCTCCATTGACTCCTGTAATGCTCCAAGACAATCAAGAAATGATAGAATCAGAAAGGACAGGCCTTGCCCTTCAGCCAATGCAGAATTGGTCTGTAGGCTTTGCATTTTAGAGTGTACAAAGGGTTGTGCACACAATGTTCAGTGTGCTCCACAGACCGAATCTTACATAGATTACATGGATGTACTTAACATGTCCTGCGGAGGCAGTGTATAGGAGCTTTAGGAAGGGGGTTCTGGGTGAGCTCTACTCCACTCTTCATAGTTTGAGGATAATCATCTTCTATACAGGAGCTTCTAAGCATCTCCTTTAAAAAACACTTACACCCCAAGGATAAAGCCAGGACACAGATTTCCAGACCCCACGCCCTCTCAGTAGGCTCCTCTGAGTACAAGGGAAGGCAGGAGCATGGCCCTTGCTTGATGCCATGAATCAAAGCCACCCTGATTGTCCTTCCATTGTCCTCTCCTTGCCCCATGGGAAACACTTGCACAGATTAGAAGAATCAGTTCAGAGGAGGTGGGTACATAGTAAGATGTGTCATTGTATGAGCTCAGGTCCCCATTTCTCTGCCAAGACGCACCACAAGTCATTGTTCTAAATACATGCTTCTAGAATCATCTTACGGATGCCAGTGTATGTGCCTCCGTCGGTGTGTTGACACATACCGACTCGTATAGAACTTATTGGACATTGTTATATTTTTAGTCTAGAAATGTGTTATTTTAAATTTTAAAGTATGCAGTTATATTTTGGTTTTATTTGGCTATGTGGTTTTTTAAATTTAAGTGAAATATCTTATTTTCTGGAACATACATTTTTCTAAAATATCCCTTCTTTGGTTTCTGTAGCAGCTTGCGGTTACCATTACTTAGCTCCCTCTCTGGTGTGGTAGCTCCTACCGCAGACCCCTGTGGGTATGAGGGGTTGTATACTCTCACTCCCTGGCCACAGAGAACATATGTAGGCTGTCAGAAAGGAAAGGAAATAGATTTGGAGGGTGTTCCCAGTCTCCATCCATTCACTGTAAAGCTGGGAAAACATCTGTGCAATGCCTGCTTAGTTGCTTTTGCTGTTTACCAACGTGTTTGTTGTTTGCTAACTGCTGTGCTTTCAAAGTTGGTGTAGACCTACTTAGGCTCTGGCAAGGACTAATATTTGAGCCAACTCTTTGGCTTCCCATCTATTTCCCCTGCTTTATACTTTATAAATTCTTACTTTTTGAATAACATGCTTATGTTTCAGGTAACCTCACTTACTGGTTCTTGTTCTTAGGGCTTTTTTTTTTTAATTGAAATTTTATGCTCTATATTCTGATCATGGATGGCTTCCTCTCCCCCATCTCTTCCCAGATGATCTCCAACTCTCCACCCACCCAAATTGATGCCTTCTATCTCTTTAGAAAAGGAAGAAATAGGAAAAAAAAAAAAAAAGGGAGAAACACATGCACAGACAAAAACAAACCCCATAAAAATACTAACAGCTCTCCTCTTCAACACTAGTTTTATATGCTTGTGCTTGGTTCGTAGTCTGTTTTCCCTCAGTTTACTTTTCAGTTGTTCAGTGTTCATTGTAGACTTCACTTTCATCCTCTTGCTTGGTGTCAGGTTCCTTGCCCTCTTCTCAAACGGACAACAGTACCCACTTAGAGAATTGTTGCAGAAGTGGCAATATCTCTTAGCTGATCATCAAGTTGTCAAGTTACACCATTTTCTGTAAAACTAAGTGGAAGCATTTCTTTTGTTTTTACCCAGGAGTGGCTGAGTGTTACTGTGCAGAACGCCATGGTAAACCTGCTTTCTCGATGGATACTTACGGTTCCAGGAATTTCCCTAGGATGCTTGTGCAAGCTGATCTGTTTTGTATCGGTTTCTTTTAAATCAAGTAGTGCAGCCTGGTAATAAGAGAAAACTCACTTTACCTCAGAAGATATTTTGTATTATGCCATTGATATTTCTTCTGTTAATAATTCAATAATTTTAACAACATGTAAATTGTTTCTTTGTGTGTCTTGTCTATGTCATCTCTTTAATGAACTCTATATTTTATATACGCCCCTATCTTGTTCACTTTCTAATTTTATTAATTCTTTATTATTTGTTTGCTTCTAATGTGGCTTTTACATTTATCCTATTTATTTTTATTTTTAATTTCTTTCCCAACCTGTGTTTCTTTTTTGTTGGTTTGTCAAAATTTTTCTTTGAATTTTTTTTCTGTTTTGTGGCGCATATGCTATGTATGATGATGGCCCCTTGAACATATCAATATTTTTTTCCCTGAACTTGTGAATGGAACACCTTGTAAGACAGAGTATTGTGGGTTTTTCCAAACTTAAGTTGAATATAGAATCAAGATTGCTAATTAGCTGATTTTAAAATGGGTCATTTTCAACATAATTCTGAATTGCATTCTTGTAGCTCTCACCCATCACCAAAGAAAATTCTCCTTCCAACAGAGGAAGACTATTACAGAAAACTACAACTGATCAAAATGCAGAGATCAACTTATGGGGGGGAGGGAGCCCCAAGAGATATAAATACAGCTCCTGCACCTAAGCCTCAGGAACCATAGTGGAGGAATGAGCAAAAGAACGGTAAGAGCCATGGAACCAAGAAAACTCTGCTGTATGGGTTTGCTTGCCCCTTAGAAATGACGGTAAAGATTTAGTCATGATACCTTAACAACATGGCTTCCTAAACAAGATCTAAACAGGAAAAACACAAGTAGAAATGCTAACATGGAAAGGAACAATCTCTTAGGGTCCCACTCTTAAACAAAGAAGTCCAAGCAACAATGGAATGCTAAGTGAGAGTGGGAGAAATAGTCTTTGCCGGAGATGAGCTCCCTAATTCAGACTATCTAGTACTAAGTAGACAGTCCTGAAATCACATAAATACATATAACTCCTAATTGGATCCAATGGGTTATATTTATATATTTATTCGTGTGTGTGTGTGTGTGTGTGTGTGTGTGTAAAACAATAACAGTTAAAGAGAAAGAGGTGATGGATTTGTAAGGGGTCATGGGAAGAGTTGGATGAAGGAAAGAGAGGGGGAAATCATGTAATTGTATTTATATTAATTATGTAATTAATTTCAGAAATAGCAAGTGAGGAGTTTTTCTAGGTTGTCTGCTTGCATGTGCCTGTGTGTGAACAGGGTCTTTAATCGAGGTGGATGGAGGGGACCAAAGAGTAAGGACCTAAGAGATGGTTACATGAAAAGAACTGTACCTGACACTGTTGAAGGGAGAGGGCTATGAACCAAAGTGATGGATGCCTCAGGAAGCTGGAAACATCAAGAAGAAAAGTGCATTCCTGTGATGGGCATGGTGACAAACCCCAAGATGGTTTCTCCTATTATATCACTTTGGCTGGCCAGGGAGGTCTGCAGCTGTGATTAAGTATAATCCTTAAGACAGGAAAAGGATCCGGACCTACAGTACGTCTCAAGTCATCGCAAGAGACAAGCATAGCAGAATCGGAGAAGGAGATGTGACATGGGAGCAGATATATTTCCTAGAGGGTCCCATGAGCCAGGGGCCGTGAAAATCTATAAATGGTCAAGGAGCAGCCTGGGGGCACACTGCCCTTCCCAGGGCAGTTTTAGTCTGGGGAGATGAATTGTAGACTTCTGACCTCCTTAAATCCAAGACAGTATACTTCTGTTTTCTTAAGCCACGCACTTCATGATAACTTGTTATAGTGGTGATAGAAATCAAATAGAGAGAATGGGGGATATTCTCTCCTCTTTTTTTCAAAACATTTTTAATTGAAAATTGATTCTTCTCTCATACAATACATCCTGACCACTTTCTCCTCCACTCTACTCAGCATCTACACACACATACACACACACACACACACACACACACACACACACACACACACACTTCTCTTTTCTCCCCCAGATCCACTCCTCCATTTCGTCTTCAGAAAAAAACAGGTCTCCAAGAGACAATAAGACAAGACACAAATCCTCATGTCCTAGCTGGAAAAGGCAACCCAGTAGAAGGAGCACCCACTCCCACTGTTAGGGGTTCCAAAGGGAACACCGAGCTAGCAGCTACAACTCCTGTATAGAGAGGACCTGGTACAGGCACATTAGGCCCCATGCTTGCTGCTTTAGTCTCTGCGTGCTGGTGCAAGCCCTGCATAGTTGATTAGGTGGACCATGTTCTCCTGGTGTCCTCCACCCTTCTGACTCCTGCAGTCTTTCCTCCCCCTTGAAAAGATTCCAGACGGAATTCCTTTGTGTGTTTTCCCATTTGCTTTTGCTCTTTCCCATTCTCTTTGCACGCTGGAGATGCTGTGCTTCAGGAAATGTTCACTGTGATTAGGTCTTTGTTTAGGATGAGGGTGGGATGAAGGCAGGTCAGGGTGTGGTTTGTGTTCTGAAGAATACTTTCTCTGAATAGATTTCTTCTGCTCAAGGCAGAGCATGTGCCTTGCTTAAGTTTTTACACTGGAAATTGTTGCTGAAGGTCTTCAGGGTCTGTCTTACCTTTGCTGCCTTCCTTTTGTCCTGAGCAAAGTCCAATCCATAGGCACAGTGGCTTTGTTCCCAAGTCTCATGGCTTAATGTGATATAACTCCAGTGACATCTTGGCCTGGTCATTTTCCACAGCGTGACTTGTGTGTTGCCTGCCTGGAAGCCAGAAGTGACTCTGAGTCGCTGTGTCTCTTCTTGGCTTCATTGTTCTAAGGCTTACTCAGTGGTTTGTGGTTTGTGGTCATGTCTGCTTGGTTTGTTGGAGGTGGAATTTATTTCTCTTTCTGGTTTTCTTTCTCTCTTTCCTTTTTCACTGTTTTGGGGCTTTCAAAGAAAGTGTGGAGGAGTACACTGTTCACTAGCTGCTGGGAAGCTTCTATGTGGTGGGTGACTGTGCATGTTCAGGGTTTTGCTTTTGAATTTTGGGGACACCTTGTGCTTTGAGAAAGAGAAATGGGTCATCATTTGCAAGGGGGCTGGGCACTATTTAGTAACACTGGGGTAGAGTTGTGTTTTACTCCCGAATGCTTCTTCACAAAAACCCTTCTGTTACATTAGACAAGCTATTGTACTAGAGATTTGGCATCCCAGTAGCCACGCTGGCCCCTCCTTGCACAGCAGCTTGGAGGAAAGGGAGGCAGGCAAGTACCACACTGGGCATCTGTAGTCCTCCCCTCAGGCCACCAAGCACCCTGCCCAGTTCATGTGGTCGTGCAGTGGACCAATGTGCCTAGAGTCCAAGTGACCTTTTGGATCTGATACATAAAACCTTGCATGAACATTTACTGCTATAATAATTTCACTAACTCATTAATTTATATTTAGTTTACTCCATAATGTCTAAGAAGCATACTGAGATAGCACTGGTGGCCAGGAGCTTTGCCTGCATTGTCTAGTGCAGTTGCATAGCCTCCTGTGAGGAGTACAGTGCTCGTCCTACTGAGTCAACCAAGTGGACAGTTGTTGGTTTCCTCTTTTACTCTGCACAAATTGTCTCTGTAATGTCACTTAACTCTTTATATCAAGGAGATGTTTTTCTGGGTTAGTTAAAGCTTACTTTATGTGTTCACTGATTAACTATACACGCACATGTGTAGATCCTGTTTCTATCTGTTTGTTTTTAGGGATTTTTGGCAGTGTAACTTGTATTTGTTTGAAATTATTTAAGTACTTACATGTTTAAAAAACTAAGGTTTTCAGAATCTCTTTAGAAGACTGTGGCTTCTTGGAAGTGGGACATCCTCAGTTCTAAGGAATAAGGAGTGATGGAGATTTTGCTCCAGCCTTGCCTGCTATAGGCTCCTTTGTGCAGTCATTTCAGCAAGTTGCCTCAAGGATACCTGGCATCCAACTGGTGTAGGTGGGATAGAGCAGCTTCCCTTAATGTCTTCTGATGCTGGGACACACCTGCCATATTTTAAAAAGACAGTGAGTTGAAGCTCAGCATATTCATTCATATTCATTCTTATTCTCTCTCTCTCTCTCTCTCTCTCTCTCTCTCTCTCTCTCTCTCTCTCTCTCTCTCTCTCTCTCTCTCTCTCTCCCCCCCCCCCCCAAACTTTAGAGCATACTGAGACTCTCACTCCTGAAATGAAGAAAGGATGAACCATGACTTCATAGAAGCTAGGAGTCTGAGTCCTAGCATTTCTGTCAACAGGAGGGCTGTAGAATCTAGGGACAGATTCAGATGGTTGACTCTGTCACGGTGCTGGTACGACCATGGAGAAGCAGGAGATTACAGGAAAAGACTGTGTCCACAGTTGTACAACCAGAATGTCTGAAGACCTAGAAAATGAGACTGCCCTGAACGCTGATACCTGGGGAGATAAGACAATGAGTCACATCTCTGGGCTCTCTGGGGCTCCCTCTAGTAGAGGACACATACCTGTCACCAGTCCTAGAACAGGTTAGGTGTAGTTTTTCACGAACTCCCTGTCACCACATCTCTTTCCTTCTCCTTCCCTCCATGGAGCCATTTATTGGTGCTTTCGCCTTCTGCTTTCCTCCATTTTTCTCATTACCCTTCCCTGTAATCCCCTATGGTACTTCCTCAATAGTTTGTTCAGCATTGCCTGCTTTACTGATCTTCCCTCTGTCGAGTCCACCACACCAAGTCCGCTGTCCAACCTTTCCCTTTCTCTTTGGGTTCTGTGATAAGCCCATGCATTTCCTCCATTTCCCATCACTCTGGCCTTTTTAATAATGTCATACTACTTAGGAATTTGAACACTTTTCAAAACGCTTGGATCTGTCAAATAAAGTATTATTTTACAGTCTCCAAGGAAACATGTATCATGTATATCCTCTGAATTGCTTTCTAGGAGGAAAAGAAGGTTGCTGGTTGATCCCTTGTCCTATTTTCTGGACTTGTCAATTGGCCTCTGTTTGTATAGTTTAGTTGCTGGTGTGTGTGTGTGTGTGTGTGTGTGTGTGTGTGTGTGTGTGTGTTTCCTTGTCTGCTTCCTCAAGCTGGATTTTATTTCTGTCAGGCCCCCAAAGATCTTGTGGGTCATTTTGTATGTTGACCCCTTGAGTTAGAGGTTTTGGATACCAAGAGACACTTTGGACTGAGGGTCCACTCTGACTGAACAATTTTAAAAAATTATTGAAGTGTGGTTGTGTATGTGCCAGGACATAGATATGCTGTGGTATGTGTGAGGTCAGACAAGACAAGAAAAAGACTCAGGGCTCTTTTTCTACCATGTAATTGAGCTGGAGTCATCAATTTCAGCCCCTTTGCCTGCTGAGTCATTGAAATAATCCTCTGGTTGTTGAGTCATTGATATAGTCCTCTGGCTGGGCCTTCGTTGGTGTGTCTGTAAGTGAGGCTTGTGGGAGTATTCTGTGTATATTAGAGGTACAATGAATGTGGACATAGGGCAGACCAGGCTATAAACCAGAGGTTCTGTGGGCCCACATATTGGTGCTATGCAGTTATGAATGGCTTGAGAAGTGGACCCATGAGTATATGGGTCAAGAATGGTATATTCGTATGCCAAGGACCTGCCCATGGTTAGTAAAGGTTTGGACTCAGAGGGCTCTGCTGACTAGACAGTAACTGCTGGACTGAGAGTTAGGTCCCAGATGGAGGAGTTGGAGAAAGGTCTGAAGGAGCTGAGGGAATTTGCAGTCCCATGGAGGGAGCAAGAGTGTCAATGGGCCTGCCCCCCCCCCCATCATCCTGGAGTTTGGACCACCAACCAAAGAATACACATCTATGGACCCATGGTTTGGACCACATATGTGGTAGAGGATGGCCTCGATGGCCATCAGGGAGAGAGGAGATGCCCTTGGGCCTGAGGATGTTAGAGGCCCCAGTAAAGGGGAATGTCAAGGTGGGGGTGGGCAGGTGGGTGGGAGGTGGAATTCCCTCATAGAGACGGGGAGGGGGAGGGGATAGGGTGTTTCCAAAGAGGAGACCCAGAAAAGGAGAAACATTGGAAATGTAAATAAAGCATCAAAAAAAAAAAAAAAAAAAAAGATGTGTTGCATTTCCTGTACATCTGTTTTCTTATTATTGCAGCAAAAGATTAAAATGCAATATTAAGCTAGGTTTGATGGCATATGCCTTTAATCCCAGTACTCTGGAGGCAGAGGTAAATAGATCTTTTCTCAGTTTGAGACCAGGCTGGTCTACACAGTGAGTTCCAGGACAGCCAGGGTTCCATTAAGAGACCCTCAGATAAAAAGACGAACAGATAGACAGTCAAAATGCCATCTCCAGATGGAAATCAGCATGTGATGCATTGGGATGTGGGTACTGACTCCGGGCAGAGAAAGGAGGAAGATGAAGCCTGTTGTGTGGTTCATGTGTATTTGAGGTTTTATAACTTCTTCAAGCTCTATTACAGCAATTTTTTAAACTACAGAACATTTTATAAGTTCTGAGTTAGATATGCCCTCAAGTAGGCTGACCCGTGTGTGCCCTTCATCTCAGTCATACAGTGTATGGCTGCTGTGTCCCTACTTTGGCTTAGGTCTTCCTCTAGGTACCCAATGTTGCTTTCATTCAAAGAAAGCCTCTATGCGCCCTCACCCCTGCTCCTGCACTTGTCCTTGCGGGCATGAGTCTGAATCTATAAGTCATGGCCTTCTATCACAGAATGAATAGCTTCCAAAAGACTCTGCCTGTGAAGTCTGATGTCCCGAAGAATGAGTTGCAGTCTTTTCACCACAGGACACGTCCATCAAGGTCATGCTGCTTGTAGAGCTTTCTCCATGAGGCTGCTCCCACACTGTAGCTCCTCACACCTTCAGTGCCCCTCATAACTCATGGCTGCCCTAAACTCATCCTGTATGCAGATTTGGAAATCCAAAATTATTTTAATGCTTCCTTAGAGTGGAGTGTGCATTATTGAGCCACCCGGAGGCTTCAGAGGTGGCCTCCTTCTCCAGCAATAAATGGTAGGAATACTACATGTTGTCTTTAGTAGAAGATCGCCCTCATCTTGCTCCTTACTGTGCTACTGCATGCCTCCCTACACGTAGCATATGGCATTACTCAATTCTGGCACATTCTCAGTACCAGTTAGGTGTGTGCAATGGCCACACAGCCACTGTTCTCCTGTGAGTTTGGTAAGGGGGTGAGATTGTCTCAGGAGCACTTAGTACTGGTGATGTTTTAAAGAGTCATACATATATGTAAAGTTACTCTGTAGTCTGATCAGATCTTTGCATACTCTGACATGCAATGCCAGCTTCCTTATGAACTCAGCCAACCATGTGTTCAGGCACTCACAGGATCTCCTGCATTGTGCTTCTGTATAGGGGAGGGAAGAGTCTGGTCTCCACTATTTTGTCCAGCAGGGACTAATGACAACTCTCGGTATTTTGTGACTTCTATCTTTAAGTTAAGTCTGAAGTAGCCATTGGAAAAGAAATAATCATGTGTCCAGAGAACGCTTCATCCAGTTAGTGTAGCGTTTGTTCTCTTGGTAGGTTTGTGTACACATGTGTGCATGTACGTCATTTCAGAACTGCATCTCCACCTCATTGAAGCAGACATCTTGTTGAACCTGAAGCTAGTTAATTCTGCTAGACTGGCTTGCCAGAAAGCCCCAGAGATCTTCCCATCTTTCCTTCCCCAGGTCTGGGATTTTAAGCACATGTTACTATAAACAGCTTTTCCATGGATCTTTGGGATCTAAGCTCAGATCCTCACACTTTTAGTGCAAAGCACTTTACATGTTGATCCATCTCTTCAGCACCCCAGGTGTTGTTTTCTTTCTTAAGCATGCCATTAAATATTCTGCTCAAATGAAGGGTTTGGTGGCTACACAGCCCTACACGGAGTGAGTGGGTTGTGGTTGGTGAAGGGACTATTGATTGAGGCTTGCCCAGGGAGGCATGGTGGCTTTCATATGGATGTGCTCCAGGAAGCAGCTCTGAATCACCCCTGCAGCCTGACAGGTTCTCTTGAGCTGCAGTCCCTGGCCATTGCTGTCTGTGTTGTCACCAACCGCCCTCTGCTGCAGTGAGGTTTTGGCTGTATATGTGCTCCTGGATGTCCCACACTACCAGCCACCCTCCCAGGGTCTCTTTGGATCCGAGGATGGAACACACACACACACACACACACACACACACACACACACACACACACACACACGCCAGTTAATTTTAAAATGCCTTAGCTACCTCAAAGGCTGGACACTCCTAAACCTTCCCCTGCTACCCCAGGCCCCCACCTGAAGTCTCACATGGTTGGGTGGCTTTAGTTCCTGCCTCTGCTGCTTCCCATTCTTCTCCCCCCTGGTAATTCTCACTGCATCCTACCTGAGCAACTCTTAAGTGTCCCACCCCCATGCCCAATCATTAGCCACTGGCATCTTTATTGATAGATCAAAGGCAAACTGGGGACAAGGACCTTGAGCATCTGTACACACAGATTCAAAGCATTAGCACCAATCTCCAACAGCCCCCACCTCCGGTCTGTCATCTAGCATGTTCTGTGGCTCCCTCACTGCTTTTTTGGTCTGATTTTCTGTGGTGTTCTTATTCTAGTTTTTGAACTAGGTCCTTGACAGCATGCCCCAAATGTTGACAATCCATTTTCCATGAGCCTTTACAAAAAGAGAGGGGATAAGACTGGCTAGTAGGCCACGTTGTACCTGAGATGAGATGAGCCTTCCTGAAAGTGGCATTCCGTGGAGTTTTGGACTGGGAAGTATTAAAGAGGTAGTTAGGCATCTGGGAATAAGTGCGTGAATGGGACAGTAGAACATGGAGCCTGGAAGATGTGGATTACAGATTTGCAGGGTTATATGTGAGGCTGGGGAAGCCTGCCCATTATGGAGAGGGAAGACCATCAGCTGTAAGATGAACTCTGTACCCACTTCAGGGGCAGACTTCAGGCCACATGCTCTCATGCTGATGTCAGAGGCTCTTCAGCCCATGTTGGGAGCACATGCTAGCAGATGTGTGAGGTCAGAGGCTATGCTTCCCTGTATACAGAGCCAGGTATAGGTGCAGAGGTGCTGGCAGGGTCTTAGAAGGGAAGAACTAGATGTCAAACTCTCCAAGCTGGTTCCTCCTTAGTCTGTCACTCACTGGGTGACCCAAACATAGTAACCAGTCTTGAATCTATAAATGCTATATGGTTGCCCTGTCCAGAACCATCTGCCTATCTTCTGAGAACATATTATATAATTTAAGCCAGCATGCAGCCAGCTCCAGAGAGGACAAGAGCAGGGCAGTGGTGAGTGTGGGAATGTCAGGCTGGCCAGATGGTTTCTCATGCATGCCTGCTCTTTTTTTGTATATTTGAGGGCCCCAGAAGATAAGGAATTTGTAAACTCTTTTCATTTTGAGGCACAGAACAAGGTGTGTGCAGAGTCGCCTGGGAAGCAGGTTTATGCCTTCCCTTGGAAGTAGAAGAATTCCCTCCTTTTCAAGATGGGGACAGCTGGCATAGTGACATCATACTTGTTATTGGTTTTTTCCACATATATAGTTAATTTTTTAGTTGGTTATTTTCTTTATTTACATTTCAAATGTTCCCGATCTCCCCTCCACAAACCCCCTCCATCCCATCCCCCTTAAAACAATCAGTAAAATGGGAACAGGGAGATGTTAGGGGGCAAGAAAGTAGCCTCTACACTGTCCCGGGAGCTCATTACTAAGGAGGCTGCCGACCAGAGGCTGTGCGAAGCAGAGCCAGTATGGGAAGCTTTCTCTTTGCAGTGGATTGTCTGATATGAGCTATGGGCCATGACTTCTTATGACGCTATCCAGGATGTCTCTCTCTAGCCCATTGGTAGGGGCACACCCTATACTGTGGTTCCTAAGTCAGTATGTGACACTCTGAGAGATGGCTCCTGGCCTGGTGGAGCCGTCCTTCTCTGCCTCCTTCTGAGGAGCCCACCTAGCTAGCTATCTGGCACCAAGTAATTGCCTTTATGGAAGGCTGGAAGTGTTTGCTTTTGTGTTTGATATTTTTATACAGCAGAATGAACTAACTGTATGTGGGCATACCAACCCTTTAAGTGGTTTTACTGGGGCAGAGATGCTGTCAGTACTTCTGAGAGTTGTGCTTGAGGACCCAGAAGATACCTGTGTGTACCTTTGGATAAAGTTGACAAGAAACCAAGGACAAACTGACATCTCTGGCATTACTAGAAAACACAGACTTGTAGTATCAGTTTGAGTTTCTAGATTTCCTGTTCTGTTGGATCCTGTGCTACTATGTGTGTGACTGTGCGGTAAAGGTCAAAGGTCAGAGGAAGGGGTGTAGGGGGAGGGAGCAGGCAGGATAGTCAGCTTCCTGACCACAGGGTCCCAGTGCGAGGTATATTCTGAGGATTCAGGAGGGAAACTGAGGATGGTCAAGGCTTTCTACTCTCTTCTGATTTTCCTATTTAGTTGGTATAAGCATGTCCTTGGAACTTGGAGAATTCTTTCCCGAAAGGTTTTATAAACTCTGATTTGAAAGCTTTTATGAATAAGGTTGTGGCCCTCCTGGCCTAGAGGGACATCCTCCCCAGGGCTATGTGGTTTACCTGGGAGTGAGGTGTCTCTGCTGGCACTGCAGACCTTAAGGATGGCTTTGATGAAAGCATGGGACCTGCCCTGCTGGAACGAATGTGTGCTCCTAGGCTTTTTACCAGTCCTTAACCCACTATGTTTGAGTCATGAGCAGCACCACTAAAATAATAACAAAACAAACAAATACAGATATACAAACAAAACCACCAGCAGCCCCAGAACAATGACTGTGAGATGTCCAGGACTTGTTCATTGTCACAGAACTCGGCAGGGGGGTGAGGGGGTTAATGGAGCCTAGCCAAGCAATGGCTCATGGTGATACATACACAGATGTCTTCAGAAAGCAAGGTTATTGCTTCGTGTCTGGGGCAGGCAGGAAGCAGTCATGTTATATAGAAACTACAGATCTTAGTGAAGGGGAGGCTGAAAAAATAGTGTTGGTGTGGAAAAAGAAATCAATGTCAGAATGTTATAATCAAATATGTAAATAATATGTGTAAGTAAATGTTTATAAAATAACCAATTTAGAGAATAAAATAATAGGAAAAATAGAACATGTGCACATAGATAGTAAATATCTAGCAGTGTTGAGAGTGGATTTGCAGACTTTTCCTTGAGCCCTACTTAGAGTGATGTGGTAGGACAGCCTTTCAGTCCTCGTATGAGCTTTGAGAACAGAGCGGTGGACAAATCAAGAGCTCCTCTTTTCCTAGCATCTCTGCTGTTAACAGGAACCGATGTCTGCATAGCAGCGTAGTAGTATGGGACTCAATACTCAGGGAAGGGGAGTAGCAACTGAGGGTGCTCATGTACAGGGATGTCACACCCGTAGGCCCAGAGCATCAGCTAAGATGCGCATTGCACTGGAGTTTTCTGAGCTGTTAGTAAGCTCAAGCTAATAATGGCTAGGAACCCTGCGCCCAGCAATTAGTCTGGGATTTTCATCTGTTCTTCTCTTGCTTAAATTGTAAGATACAGGCTTCAAACAGGAAAACAGCAATGTCACTTAAGGCACTCTCCCAGCCTGAAGTAGGTCAGGCTTTTACGGAGATCACAGGTGAGTCACACTAAACTCGGAGTCACGAATCTCATCAGAATTCAGGATGTGTTTTTGGTTTGGCCACATAGCACATCTTAAATCCTGGCCTGCTCAGTTTCTCTCTGGCCCAACTCTACATCCACATACACAGAATACATAGTGCACTGTGCTGAAACCAACTATCTGAGGGACTTGCCCTAAGTCCTGGCTCTGAAAGTCTGCCCTCTTGCTAGCATAACTGGTAGGAAAAACCAAGGCTTGAGAGCTAGGTCTGGGTCATCCCAATTAATAGGTTCACTCTTAACCTTGGCCATCTTATGCAGAGAGTTTTATGTGGTCAATTGTTAAATATGCCTTCACACCTAGTTCAAGACACAGAATTTGCATAACCATGGGGTACGCTACCAACTTTTCCAGTGCCAGCATAGACTAACCACTGTCCTTTTCTGACAGCAGAGACTTGTCTTAGTTGTTTAGTCCTCTGCACAAGGGGCCCTATCACATGTAAGCTTCCCTGTCCTGCACATGTCACCCAGCACTATGTGGGACTTGCACAGGTCCTTGTATGTAGATGTAGCTCCTTAGTCTTCAGTGATGTATGAGGATGCAATGTGCACTGAGACAGGGAGTGACTCCCACTGTGTACTGTCATGAACCCCAATGGCTTTGGTCATTCTAGATCATGTTTTTGGTAAGTATCTGGACACACTCTGTTAGAAGCAGGAGTTCACCATCACAGTTATACATATCTTTAGGCAGAATATAATTCAGCTCTCCAGAAATTCTATTTACAGTAGGCAAAAGGTAGGATGAGGTTTTTCAGGCAGCACAAATCAGATTTGGGTGGCTGTACTGCGCACTGGAGTTGACACTGCATCAAGCCGGGATCCACAGACACTTTAGTGAGCAGTTACTCTTGGAAATCTGATGGAAGAGGATTGGGTGTGTGGAGGTTCACCTTTGTGAGGACGTTTTGTTCCTATTCCTGTTTGTATCACTCTCATCTTTACTGGGCTCAGAGTCTTCCAAGGGAGCATGCCCTGCCTCTTGTAAACCAAGTCAGGCAGTTATAAGGAGTCTATGATGTGGGCAAATAGAACGGAACCACTGAAGTGCCACTGGGCTTGCTGTGCACTGGGAAGTCTCAGGGCAGCTTTTGGAAGCGAAGAGTGCCGTGTTCGGGAGCTGCTTTTCTGAAACTGCCCAGAGTATGTCCAGGCTACCCCTTCTTTTAGGATTCCCCCCTCCCCCCCGTAGTCTGAGGCAGTCTAAAGCAGAGGCAACAGTACTCTATTGTATAGATGGTGAAGATCCAAGGGACCTTAACCAGGGGCTTTATATGAGTAAGAAGAGGGCTGGGCTCAGCCTAAGTCTGTTGACCATAAGCCTGGTGAAATTCCACCACCTTGCAGTGTAACCCATTTCTCTTGTACCTAGCATATGACTGAAGGTAGAGATTTTATGGCGAAGGTCCTTTGATATTTCTTCCAGGTTTACCTTTGCAGTCTCCACACTGTACAGGTGACAACATTCCTTTACAACAAACCATGACTGTCAGGCAGCCATGTCAGTGCCAAGCCAAGCCAAGCTTAGACCAAAGGATGAAAAACAACAACAGCAGCAACAACAGCCTGGATTTGAGACCTGGTTCTTATGGGGGCTCTCCACTGATGTGGAGAGATGGAAGTGGGTGTGGGGGCTTCTGCCAAGGTTTGTGGCTTGATTCCCTGGGGTGGTTGTGCTATTGCTGGGGATAGAAATGACCAAGTTCAGCTTTGCTCAAAGTTAGCATAGCACTGTTACTACACATACTTTAATTTAAAGTATTGAAGTATTTGATATTTTATTGTGTAACTGTAATGTTAGTATAGTGAAAATTTTTCATCAATTTTTTATTTATTCATTTTACATCCCGATCACAGGACCCCCTTCTCTTCCCAGTCCCTCCTTCCCTCGACCCCTCTCCCCTTCCTTCTGGCTTTAAGACCTGGTTCTTATGGAACTTAGAAGGACTGATATAGAAAGATAAAATTTCTCCCCTTCCTTTCACCTCTGAGAAAGGGGAGGTCGTTCTTAGGGAACCAAACTACACTGGCATCTCAAGTCACTGCAGGACTAGGTACATCCTCTCCCACCAAGGACAAACAAGACAGCCCAGCTAAGGGAGCAGAACTACAGGCAAGCAACAGAGTCTGGGTGTATGTGTGTGTGTGTGTGTGTGTGTGTGTGTGTGTGTGTGTGTGTGTGTGTGTGCTGAGCTGTCTTAAGAGGATCAGTAGGGACACATTGCAGGCTTGCCTTCCTGCTTAAATTACCTTGGAGCCTCAGGCCATGTCTGTCAGCCTGGATTCACAGACAGGAACCTAGCATGACTGTCCTCTGAGAGGATCCACCCAGCAGCTGACCAAAACAAATGAAGAGTATAGTGGAATGTTTTAGTTAAAGTCACAGCTTTTTCCTGTGTATATCAATTACTCCAGTGCTGTTTCTGATGAGACTGTGTGTTTCTTGAGTTGTTTTTCACCTTTGTCTGTTACTATGCAAATGACTGCTTTCTTAATCCCTTTATCAGATAGTTCATTGCTGGAATCCAGAAATGCTACTGGTTTTCAGTGAGCTGATAACCTGAAACTTTACTGAATTTGTCAGTCTACTCTAAGGATTGTCTTTGTTTTGCTTAGCACTCTTTAGGGGTTTTATATGTAAGGTTATCCTATTATTAAACAGATGATCTCATTCTTTTCTTACTGGATATGTTTTATTCCTGCTGTCTACTGCTCTGACTGAGAGAAAAGTAAAATATTTAGGAGATAGTTAACAAAAGTGGTGAAAACCTTTACATTGAAAAATAAAAACTGGACAGGGACCTAAGAACAGCCAGGGACAGGAGCCTTCTCGTTTACGCCAGTGGTCTGTGCCACGCAGCTCCATACCCAAATAGCACAGGGAAAAAGCTACCCTCCAGGAGTGTGGACAAGCCTGTGAGCAGGGGTAAGGCCAGCACCTATGCTCAAAGGGACCTGCCCAGAACCCTCAGGACACAGAGACTGAGGAGTGGCCTTCCGGTTTCCTTCTGTGGCCAGGGAGCTAATCCTGTGACACAGGGCTCCTTACTCAAATAGTGCCAGGAGAGAGCTGGTCTCCCAGGAGTGGTGACACACCTTCAAACACAACCAAGACCACCTCTTCTGTTCAAATTCCTCGATCAAGAGGGACCCTCACAGAGCCATGAGGACACGGGAAACAAGGAAGAGCTGGGGACAGGATCCTTCTGGTTTCTGTCTGCACCCCAGAGCTGACCCTGTACCACAACTCTCCAAAACCAAATTCCTCTCAGAGAGAGCTGATCTCCAAATAGTACTGATGCAAAGGCTTGCAGGAGGGACAAGCCAGAGCCAGAGAGAGCAAGACCAGCTAACACCAGAGATAACCTGATGGCGAAAGGCAAGGGCAAGAACATAAGGAACAGAAACCAAGGCAACATGACATCATCAGAACCCAGTTATCCCACCACAATGAACCGTGGATACCCCAACACACCAGAAAAGCAAGACTCAGATTTAAAACCACTTCTCAGGATAATGATAGAAGACTTTAAGAAGGAAATAAATAACTCCCTTAAAGAAATACAACAGAACACAGGTAAACAGCAAGAAGCCCTTAGGGAGGAAATACAGGAAAACACAATCAAACAGGCTAAGGAAATGAACAAAACCATCCAAGGTCTAAAAATGGAAATAGAAACAATAAAGACATCATAAAGAGAGACAACCCTGGAGATAGAAACCCTAGGAAAGAGATCAGGAGTCATAGATGCAAGCATCACCAACAGAATACAAGAGGTGGAAGAGAGAATCTCAGGTACAGAAGGTACCATAGAAGACATTGACACAATAGTCAAAAATAATGCAAAATACAAAAAGCTCCTAATCCAAAACATCCAGGAAATAAAGGACATAATGAGAAGACTAAACCTAAGGATAATAGATATAGAAGAGAGTGAAGATCCCCAACTTAAAGGGCCAGTAAATATCTTCAACAAAATTATAGAAGGAAACTTCCCTAACCTAAAGAAAGAGATGAACATAAACATTCAAGAAGCCTACAGAACTCCAGATAGATTGGACCAGAAAAGAAATTACTCCCATCACATAATAGTCAAAACACCAAATGTACAAAACAAGGAAAGCATATTAAAAGCAGTAAGGGAAAAAAGTTAAGGAACATATAAAGTCAAACCTATCAGAATTACACCAGACTTCTCACCAGAGACTATGAAAGCTAGAAGACACTGGGAAGATCTCATACAGATCCTAAGAGAATACAACTGCCAGCCCAGGCTACTATATCCAGCAAAACTCTCAATTACCATAGATGGTGAAACCAAGATATTCCATGACAAAACCAAATTTATACAATATGTTTCCACAAACCCAGCCCAACAGAAGATAGATGGAAAATGCCAACACAAAGAGGGAAACTACACCCTAGAAAAAGCAAGAAAGTAATCTTTCTACAAACCCAAAAGAAGATAGCCACACAAACATAAAAATAACATCAAAATAACAGGAAGCAACAATCACTATTCCTGAATATCTCTTAACATCAATGGACTCAATTCCCTAATAAAAAGACATAGGCTAACAGACTGGATTCATAAACAGGACCCAGCATTTTGCTGTATACAGGAAACGCACCTCGTGTTAAAGACAAACACTACCTCAGAGTAAAGGACTGAAAAGCAATTTTCTAGGCAATTGGTCCCAAGAAACAGGCAGGAGTGGCCATTCTAATATCGGATAAAATCGACTTTCACCCAAAAGTCATCAAAAAAGAAAGAAGGACACTTAATCCTCATCAAAGGAAAAATCTACCAAGAAGATCTCTCAGTTCTGAACAACTATGCTCCAAATGCAAGGGCAACCACATTCATAAAAGAAACTTTACTAAATCTCAAACCACACATTGTACCTCACACAATAATAGTGGAGACTTCAACACCCCACTCTCATCAATGGACAGATTTTGGAATACAAACTGAACAGAGACACAGTGAAACTAACAGATGTTATGAACCAAATGGATTTAACAGATATCTATAGAACATTTCCTCCTAAATCAAAAGAATATACCTTCCTCTCAGCACCTCATTGTACTTTCTCCAAAATTGACCATATAATTGGTCACAAAACAAATCTCAACAGATATAAGAAGATTGAAATAACCCCATACCTCCTATCAGATCACTACAGACGGGTGTTCAGTGGCAACAAAAACAACAGAAAGCCCACATACACATGGAACCTGAACAATACTCTACTCAATGATAACTTGGTCAAGGAAGAAAGAAAGAAAGAAATTAAAGACTTCCTAGAATTTAATGAAAATGAAAGTACAACATATACAAACTTATGGGACACAATGAAAGCAGTGTTAAGAGGAAAAGTCATAGTTCTGAGCGCCTCCAAAAAGAAACTGGAGAGAGCATACACTAGCAGCTTAACAGCACACCTGAAAGCTCTAGAACAAAAAGAAGCTAATACACTCAACAGGAGTAGAAGGCAAGAAATAATCAAACTCAGGACTTAAATCAACCAAATAGAAACAAAAAGAACTATACAAAGAATCAACAAAACCAGGAGCTGGTTCTTTGAGAAAATCAACAAGGTAGATAAACCCTTAGCCAGACTTACCAGAGACATTATCCAAATTAACAAAATCAGAAATGAAAAGGAAGATATAACAACAGATTCTGAAGTAATTCAAAAAATCATCAGATCCTACTACAAAAGTCTATACTCAACAAAACTGAAAAATCTGAATGAAATGGACAATATTCTAGACTGGTGGTCAACATGTAGAAGAATGCAAATTGATCCATTCCTCTCTCCCTGTACAAAGCTCAAGTCCAAGTGGATCAAGGACCTCCACATAAAACCAGATACACTGAATCTAATAGAAGAGAAAGTGGGGAAAAGTCTCGAACTCCTGGGCACAGGAGAAAAGTTCCTGAACAGAACAGGAATGAGTTATACTCTAAGATCAAGAATCGACAAATGAGACCTCATAAAATTGGAAAGCTTCTGTAAGGCAAAGGACACTGTCAATAGGACAAAACGGCAACCAACAGATTAGGAAAAGATCTTTACCAATCCTAAGTCTGATAGAGGGCTAATATCCAATATACAGAGAACTCAAGAAGTTAGACTCCAGAAACCAAATAATCCCATCAAAAAATGGGGAACAGAGCTAAACAGAGAATTCTCAACTGAGGAAACTCGTAGGGCTGAGAAGCACCTAAAGAAATGTTCAATATCCTTAGTCATCAGGGAAATGCAAATCAGAACAACCCTGAGATTCCACCTCACACCAGTCAGAATGACTAAGATCAAAAACTCAGGTGACAGCAGATGCTGGCAAGGATTTGGAGAAAGAGGAACACTCCTCCATTGCTGGTGGGATTGCAAGCTGGTACAACCACTCTGGAAATCAGTTTGGCGGACCCTCAGAAAAATGGACATAATGCTACCTGAGGACCCAGCTATACCACTCCTGGGCATATACCCAGAAGATGCTCCGACATGTAATAAGGACACATGCTCCACTATGTTCATAGTAGCCATGTTTATTTTATTTATTTATTTATTTTTGGTTTTTTGAGACAGGATTTCTCTGTGTAGCACTGGCTGTCCTGGAACTCACTCTGTAGACCAGGCTGGCTTCGAACTCAGAAATCTGCCTGCCTCTGCAGCCATATTTATAATAGCCAGAAGCTGGAAACAACCCAGATGTCCCTCAGCAGAGGAATGGATACAGAAAGTGTGGTGGTACATTTACACAATGGAGTACTACTCAGCTATTAAAAACAATGACTTCATGAAATTCACAGGCAAATCGATGGAACTTGAAAATATCATCCTGAGGTAACTCAGTCACAAAAGAACAAACACAGTATGTCCTCATTGATAAGTGGATATTAGCCCAAAAGTTCGGAATACCCATGATTCAGTTCACAGCAACTGTTGGACTGAGCATGGGGTCCCAGGTGGAGGAGTTGGAGAAGGGACTGAAGGAGCTGAGAGAGTTTGCAGCCCCATGGGGAGGGAGCAACAGTGTCAACTGGTCACGCCCCCAGGTGCTCCCAGAGACTGGACCACCAACCAAAGAATACAGATGGAGGGACCCATGGTGCTGGCCACATATATGGCAGAGAAAGGCCTTGTTGGCCATCAGTGGGAGGAGAGGCCATTGATTCTGAGAGTGTTATATGCCCCAGTATAGGGGAATGCCAGGGAGGGAAGATGGGAGTGTGTGGGTGGTTGGGGGGAATACCCTCATAGAGGCAGGGGAGGGAGGATGAGATAGGGGTTTCCTAAGGGGAGACCTGGAAAGGGGAAAACCTTTGAAATGGAAGTAAAGTATCAAAAATAAAAAAAAATTAAAAAAAAATAACTAAAAACTTGCTGAAAGCAATTGAAAAAAGGTAAACAAATAGAAAGATATCCCATGTTCATGGATTGGATGAATAATTATAAAAGATTTTCTAAAATGTTTTATTACCTACAGCAATCTACAGTTCAGTGCTGTTCCTATCAATATCCCAAAGTCATTTTTCACAAAATTGAAAAAAGCTAAAATACATATGAGACCACAAATGATCCTATATACTTTAAGCAAAACAGAAGGTGCCAATCAATCAGAAAGTAGAATCCCAAGTTGGAGGAGTTAATCTTGGTGACCTTAGTACCTAATAGTGTTTATTTAATGGTTTAAAAAATATTTATTTTTGACATTTGTTTAATGGAAAGTAAGCTGCCGAGGTGATACATGCTCGAGGTGATGCATGCTAGCTTGTTTCTACAATGTTTACAAAACAACAACAAAAAACCCAAAACATCATATTCTGTGTCATAAATAAATACTTGTCAATTTTAAAATATCAAAAGATTGTTCTCAGCATAATAATAATAAATTTCCCTCTCTCCAGACTTCATCCCCTTGTTCTGTGCATGTGTCTCTTTACCACAGCACGCTCACTGAAACGGCAGGGTAAGCCTCAGTAACAGGCATCATGATTTCTCTTATATTTTATTAACACTATTTTAGATGATTTTTTCTTTTGGTTTTTCATAGACATTTTAGACTTAGCTTGTCTATGTATACAGAAACATCTTTTGGGAGATTTTTGATAAAAATGTGTAGGGAATTACCTACTTTAGGTTGCTGAGTCTTTTCATTTTAATTGTTATGCAGCTGCCTCCACCCCAAGGCTTGCAGTGCATGTACATAGCTTGCAGCTTCACTGACCCAGAGCCTCCTTTATTTCTTTTGTCATTATTTTGTAATTTATAAGTCTGATTCATGTCTTATTCAGTTCACACATAAGCATCTCATTTTATTTTGAGTGACTGGGCCACTGTTTAAAATCAGTTTCTACATGCTCTTTGCTAGTATTTCATATCTAGTATATGAAAACAATATATAATATTTGTATATTTATCTTGTACTTTGTGATTTGACTGGGTTTATTCAGCTTGAAAAGATTTTCTTTAAATTATATAGAATTTTCTAGATGTCTTGTATGGTTTGTAAGTAGAGAAACTTCACTTATTTCAAAGTCTGTGTGCTTTTTATTTCCTTGTCATGTCTTGTTTTCTGGCTGGACCTCCACCGCCGAGCTGACTGATGTTTCTGCACAGGAGTCGCCATCCTTTGCAGAATGTTCTTCCTCGTGTCAGAGCACTCTGGCTTTGGGTGTAAACTAATGATGTTAGAGAGTTCTTTTAATGCATGCTTTCAATCCTTTTTGAGAAAAGTCCTTTCTATTTAGTTTGCTGGGAGTTTTCTCGTGAGTATGTCTTGGATATTGCAAAATGGTTTCTCTGAAATGATTGATATAATCTGGTAGAGCTTATGTATAGCCTGTTAATGGTAGATTCCATTGCTTGGTTTTCTTAACATCAGATTAGCCTTGGGTACTGGTACCTAGCTGTCTTATATATTCTTTGCTTCTTAGGAATGTTCATACTTTTTTTTCTGGCTTGATTGGTTGGTATTATGGTAATTCTTGCTTCATAAAATGATTTGACAAAATATTTTACTTAGAAATGACTTTGGTGAAAAGAATCATGAGTGAAATTCCACACTGAATTTTTAAATTTTTCTCATGAAAAGTACAAACAGAGTGGAAATATATTTCAAAAGCAATGAAAAATCATCAAGTTTAATAAATGTCGTCTATATGTGGTCCTTTCTTATTCATAGCTTCACCTCTGAAGCTGTGTTTCCCTGAATTCAGCTACAAACAAAAGACGTTGAATGGAAAATTCTAGAAGGTGCAGTCCTTGTTCTAAATAACTTATCACAGCATGTCTGTTTTTATTGTACTGTTCGTGTTGATCTCATAGCATGCCTAATGTGTAAGTTAATTTTTATTGTATCATATGTATATATGAATTTTAAAACCCAGAGATTATTCAGTAGTCACAATTGTCTCTAGTTTCTGGTACCTGCTTAGACTTTGGAAGTTGTCCTATGTGTACAAGGTAGGCTACTCTACTGCCCTTTATATCCAAAACTATTGTGTCCCAGAGAATTAACATGTCTGCATATTACAATTATAATTATAATGCATTCTATTGCTTTAGAACATTTTTTACCTTTAGGATTCCATATTTGCATATAAACATCTTGATCAAGCCCACCCCCTCCTACAAAGCCCTCCAAGCCCTCTCTGCCCCTCCCTACTTTCTATCTCAACTTCATGCACTCTTTTTTTTTTTTTTTTTTAAATCCCCTTGAGTCCGCATGGTGTTCCCTGCATGTTCATGGGTATAAGATATTTTAACATGTCTGAACCTGATTAGAAAAATCTTTAAAATGAGGTTAGAGGGCCATTTAGAAGTATGAGCACCAGGTACCACTCTTGGAGCCCACTGGAGATACAGCTCTTGGTCGGATAGTTACAAGACAGTTCTGTGTTCCAGAAAAGAAGCAGCTTTCTTTTTCAGGGGTGTGATCACAGAGGATGTGTGTTTAATATGGAGCTGGCCACCAGCACTCACATGTGCATTGCATAAAATATCTAAATGTAGGTCCCTAAAATAAGATGGTTGGAAGAACAAGAATGAAAATATAATAATAATTTTTAAAGGTAGCACAGTAATTGCATTATATGTGAGTGATAGCACAGCCTGGGCTACCAGCAGCATCATGTTCACATGGAGAGAGCAGTGGTTCTGAGGCTTTCCCTTTTACTATGGAGATTGGCAGAAACAGGATTTTCGGAAGGTTGAATCAGTTGGCTTCTTTTGCATTATCTAAAGTGGAAAAGTGACGATGTGGCTGGCCTTGTTAATACGGATTTCAGTTGAATAACAAATGCTGTTCCTGGCATTTCATCACTCCAAATACTTCAGAAGACACACAAGAGCAATCATCATTAATCTAAAATTCAAGACCACTTCAGTGTTTAGTTTAGCAACCTGGCTGCTATCTATACATGTTTTTTCGGTCTCTTGTTTATTTTCATTGAAGATAAAAGCAGAGAAGTTGTAGAAGAGTCAGAATTCTGTGGCATCAGCTTTCATGAGACAGGCTGGCCTTGAACTCATCATCTTCCTGGCTGTCCTTGAGTTGTTGGGATTATTGCAGGTGTGCTCTCTCCGCTATGGCTATGCCTGGTTTAGCAATCATTTTGTTGAGCAAAGTTAGATAGCAGCAGAATTTAGAGGGCTGTGGTTCCAGGCAGGTGACTGTGAGGGCAGACCTTATGAAATGTCTGGAGTTTCTTGTTGTATTTTTGTTTTTGTTTTTCCTTTCTACTGTTAGTGCCTGTAGCAAGATATGTAGCCTGTCCTGGGGTCTCAGCCATCTCAATGGGGTCTGGGGGACACAGCTGTCCTGAAGCTTCTTTGTGCCCTGCACTGTCATTGCTCTTCACACTTCCCATTCACAGTGATCTCACTCCATTGGCTTTTCCACTAATTATTCAGAACGAGTCTTACTCATCCACACATCCTCCTCTAGTCCTGTTTGCATTATCCTTTAAGGATGCTGCCTAAATTAGTGTCCATACACTACAGGTAACATTTTACATTCTTTCTGGGTCAGACATGAAAGTAGATACTGAGTATGCCACCACTGTAAGCATTTTCCTGACATCATGCATAGTGCTTGGTCTGTAGGTCCCTCCCTACTAACACCTAAGATCCCAAGTCCCCAGAAGAAGTGGCTTAGTAAGGGAAGGTGGTGAGCATCCAGTCTGCTCTCTCTTTTTGCATCAGCATCTACCTCCAGAGCCCCCATTGCCTTCCCTCTTCCCTCCTTCTGTTCTGAAATGCTGACATTTCATGTGAAGTTGTATTCTGCTGCTGTGAACTTGTTCCAACCCTGGGGAAGACTGTGCCATCAGCTCTTCTCTGTATCAGTGGCTGGGCTTAACGCAGCCAGAGCCAATTAGAATTACACCTCTTCCAGGAGTCACTCTGAAGAGCACCCCTCTTTTAATGTCAAGTCCTCTTTAATATACGATTAGAAACACATGTAGGGAGTTTGTTAGTAGTTAACACGAAAGTCTTCCACCGTGTCCTTGTGTCATTTGGGAAGGCCCCAAGCATGTGGAGCTCAGGGTAGAGGGGGTTGGTGTGAAACCCCTAAGAAGCAAATAATCAACTTCTCAGCCATCTTCCCCATCCTCAGAAACTGCACCTCCTCTTCTCAAGTTGCAATTGTGATTGAGGAAACCTGTGTTCAAATTCCTACCATTCCCCATATCTACTTTACAATATAAATTAAAACATTTTTTTATGCTGGGCTATTTTCTTCCCTCAAAATATGGAAGGGAGAAACTTGATTCTTGCCAATCTCTCTAGAATTCTGAGGACATCCAAATCTATTCTGGTTCTTAAAAGTGTTCATGAATTATATGTACTCCATTTTTGTATTGACCTAAATAGGTTTTATTGGTTAGACTACACAAATATATATTTTCTAGAAATTGGTCTTTGAGTTCTTAGAATGGATATCTTCATGGTTTGCTGATACAGTAGCAAAGGGAATACCAACATTGTTCTGTTACAATAGGAGAGAAACATCCTTAGAGCAGTTCTGTCACCTTGACCAAGAATATTTTTGCAGCCCTCAGAGATAGGTCTAGATTGTTCCAAGTGAAGACGATTTATTTTATAAACGTTACCTTTTTCCTTATGTCCCTCTTTTAAAAGTATCAAGAATGTTACCATTCAACCATTGAGAAGAGTGCTGTCATATAAACTAGGAAATAAATGCTGGTGAGCATGTAAAGTTGGAAGCTTGGATGGGGTGTGGAATGGCACAGTTACTGGTTGAAACTTTATGTGACTCTCTAGAAAGTTAGTCATGTGGTTACAGTATCAGTGAAGACATCCACCCTTGGGATGGCCCTAAAAGTATTGGAAATGGACTCAAACAGACATTTGCATATCCAGACTCATAGCTGCATCATTCCCAATCAGCAATATGGCAGCATCCAAGGGTCCCATAGTGGATGAGCGGATAGACATAAGTGCTACAGCATTCAACAGACTGATAGACTTAAGCAGGAAGGGGCTTGAGACACACACTGCAGTGCTAGGAACCAGCCTTGAGGATATATCCTAATAGGTGAAGTCAGGCAGTCCAAAACAAATAAACAAACAAACCCAGACAAATGAAATGCTTCGTGTAGTCATAAATTATAGAGGCAGAAAGTCAAATGAAATCATGGGGGGTAATGGGGTGTTGGTGTCTTAAATGGCCAGGGTTTCATTTTACAATGATGAAGAGATGGATAGTGGTGGCAACTGACAGCATTGTGAATGTTCTTGATGCCATTAAACTAGATATTTGAAATAGTTAAGATGATAAAGTTTGCGTTGGTCAGGTCCTATCACTTGCTTTTAGGTGTGTTCTGGTTGAGAAATAGAAGAGCCACTCACACCTATTGGGTCCAAACTTGTGTTTATTCTGTAGATAACATGTCATACTGTCAAGCGCCTGAGATTCTCTTACCTTTCAGGTTACTGTGCCTGAAGACTCTGTTGCCTTTCTCTGTTTCTCCGTATCTTATCATTAGTGTGTCTGGGGTATGTGAATGGAGGCTTAGATGCTTGAAGCACTTCTAGTTCAAGCCAGCCTGGAGAGAAGGGGTTTCACCCAACATTGGTTCAGAGCTCAGCCTACCAGCCAATCTTTCTGCTCCCTACCTATTTCTCTTGAAAAATTAAAAAAAAAAAATGAAGTGAGTCTTGAAAAATCTCTATGCCTCGATATTCTATATCTTTATTAAGATATACACACTACAGTAGATAGACTTTCATGTTCAATCTATCTCCAAGGCCACCACCTTTCTGATTTCTCAGCACAGATTAATTTTTTCTGGAGCTTCATATGGAAGAACTAGATTCTAGGCACACACCTTCCTTTTAGCTAACATCTGTGCAGCTTGCTATACTGTTGATGGGCCATCACATGTTCCTCTCATTGCTAAGTCCCATTGTCTCACTGTGCCCTTGTGCTGTTGGGTTCTTGGGCTGTTTCCAGTTTGGAACTCTTGCAAATAAGTCTGCAGTAAACGTTTTGCAAGGTTTTATGTGACAGATGCCTTGGATTCTCCTGAGTTAATATCTAGGAAGGGAATCACTGGGTCTTGGGGTGTCGTCGTAGGCGATTAATGTTAACCGGAGGAGGCGGCACAGGTTCCTCTCTAACCACCCCAATGTTCTGAGTTCCCGAATGAAAGACACACACGTTCAGCTTTCTATTTTAGTATGCCTTAAGCAGCTCAATGGATGGGCCACTCCAAACTTCCACATGGCTAGCACACTCTCCACTCCAATATTCCTGAATTATTACTTACTAAAACCCATATTTCATGCTGGCCACCCCAGACCCAAGCCTGCAACCCTCCTGGGCCATGGCCCCTAACTCTTACATGTTGGCAGTCTCTCTGTCCTACACTTCTCAGGCCTGATCTTTCTGCTTCCCCAGCATGACAGTTTTCACTCCTCCCTCCTCTCTTGGTCCCCCTGCCTGCTGATCCTAAAGTCCTACCTCTGTCTCCCAGCCCAGCCACTGGCCACCAGCAACTTTATTTACTAATCAAAGCCAACTGGGGGCAGGGACCCTCAGCATCTTACAGGTGGATTCCCATGCAAGTTTGGGAACCCAATTGGCAGAATATAAATATTAGACCAAATCCACAATAATGGAGCACTTTAAGAGATGGGTAGACCATGTCACATTCCTGCCCACAATGTACAGGGCGGTCTAGTCACTCTGTGTCCCTGCCAGTATTGTCAGCCTTATGCCCTTCAAGACACTCTAGTATATATGTAATAATGTGCCACAGTTTTAATTTGCATTGAAAGTTCACAGAATCTTCCTTTGTGAATACTATCCAGTTCTTCTACCCATTTTTACTAGGTTACCTTTGCATTGTTGACTTATAATTACATCTTTGCATGAGAGACTTTAAAAAATTGTATAAATCTGTTTTCTTATTTTATAATTATGCTTATTATTTCCATGACTTAAGGAGCTTTTGAGTTCTCTAGTCATGTATATAATCTCCTTTTCTCTTGGTATTTTATACTTAAACTTTTATATTGTGGTTTATGGTTCATCTCTATTGTGTGAAGTAGGTCTTGGGGTATGTTTTTCTATGTGATTATTCATTTATTTGGATGATGAGTTATGGCAATGCCTGTTGAAAATGAAGTAGTTATAATGGTGAGGGGTTATTTCTTGGCTACTCAGTCACTTCATCTGTAGCTTTGACAAACCATGACGTCCGGTAGCTACACCTTCCTCATAGTATCCCAGAATCCTGGCACTGCAGTGCCCTTGCTCTAGTGAGATGAGGAGATAATGCTATTTGCTCATACTCATGTCCCATTTTCATAAACAAAGATGATGTCACCCATGGATCTGGAAGACAAGGTGAGTTCTGATGATGATGTAAGTCAATGCACTTGTAGGAGGTCTTCAGTAACCATTCCTCTTGCTTGATCCTGGCACTGGGGTACATTGCTATGGCGTAGTTAAGGAGTCAGTAAAAGAACATCGGGATGCAACGATTTTGATTAAAATCTTTAATTCAGTGACAGAAGAAAAAGGCATATCTGCCACCTACTTAGTTCTTTTGGTAATCTTGACCATCTTATTTTTGCAACTTTCTTTAATCTTTTAAAGATTACCCTTCTGAGCTTTTGTATTCATTATACAAAACAAAGAGATTATTGTTCAAGGCCATTGTCAGAGCAGATGCAAACACATTGTGGGATCTAAACTCTTGTAACTACACACACTGACTTATCTCTGTGTTGGCATCTGGGTACTCAGAAAATGAATAGATATCTCTTTTTCCATTTTTTTTCTATGACTCAGCTGTGAGGTCTCACATCAGTGATTTGTGATTGATGAACAGAGCATTTAAAATAATTTTTAGAAGTGTTTTAGAAGTGTTTACAGACTTAGCCAGAGCTTTCCCTCTCAAAGGTTCTGATTTTAGGTAGAATAGGTACAAGTAGGAACAAAAATAGTAACTGGGAGTACAGGTGGCATACAGAATGAGCAAGCAGCAGCGGGTCGTAATTGGTGGCTTCTAGGACTCGGTGGAGTGTCCTGGCTGGGCGGTAGTGTGTAAGTGGATCTCAAGTTACAGACTTAAGTGTTGAGGAACAACTACCCGCCCTTTGAGGAGGTCTGCTTAGGCTTCGATCCTGAACTTCCAGTTCCACACAGCCTGTGCCACAGTTGTTGTGACATTGCTGGTGTCTGCCTCCAGGTTGTGCTGGAGTAGGATCTTTAGAGGTTAAGTTCGTACAAATGGACTCTGCAGTATCTGCACTTTTGTGTACCTGAGCCTGTCAGGTTTGTGTACCTGGCAAATATTGGGAGCACTTGTAATCTCTACAGTAATAACCCAAATCAAGTATTTTATCATGTCATGGCAGTTTCCATGCCCTGGAGCTCCCTACCATCCTGTAGTAGGCCATAGCTGATAAAACCAAGATAAAAATGGAAGAGGCCACCGGGCAGTGGTGGCATACACCTTTAATCCCAGCACTTGGGAGGCAGAGACAGGTGTATTTCTGAGTTCGAGGCCAGCCTGGTCTACAGAGTGAGTTCCAGGATAGCCAAGGCTACACAGAGAAACCCTGTCTTGAAAACAAAAACAAAACAAAAAAACAAAACAAAAAAAATGGAAAATTTCTTCATCTATTAAAGGTATGATTTCTGAAAAGACAAGAAACAAAAATTGGCACAGATGAAGAATGAAGTATGGGTAGCCAGTCTACCCACCCACAACTTAACCCATTCAAGTCATAGTTCTGGGACATGCTTGAATATTAGAATTTATTGGAGGTACAAGAAATTACAGTGTACCAACTGGTCCTGCCTCAAAGATACCATCACTGAGAGGAGACTTACCTTGACTTGTGTGATCTTCTACTCCTATCTCACATATGTAGTATATTTTCATTCCCAACTCGCTGTGAGTTTCTCAGATTTTCATTTGATTAATTAGTCAGTGAAATGATGTATCTCTTTGAGGGAGAATTCTTGGACATGCACTGTGGCTTGGGGCCTATCAAGTGCTTAAGTGAATGAGCACCTTTCCCTGCCACAATAGAGTTAGTTCTATGTCATTAGGTGTTCAGAGGCAACAGAATAATGGCCAGAATGTCTCCCATTAATGGTGTATAACATCTGACTCCCTACTTAAGGACCTGCTCAAGAGTAATCAGGAGAAGGAGATATGGGTCCATTGGTAATTCATTGCTGTCTAGAAAATCTGTGGTAAGAGGAGCCTTGTTACTAAACAATCCAATCTTTAGAAACCAAACCAGAAGGAGACAGGTTCCCAGGTCAAAGAAAAACGGAGCACAGTCAGGGAGAAAATATTTCAGATAGATTCAAATCAAGACCATAAACTCTCTTAGCATACTTCCTCAAGTCATTCCATTTTATCCTTCCATAAAGTGCTGATCCCACTCCAGATGACTAAGGACTACAGAAGAATTAGCATGGAGAGAAAGGAAAGCCTGGAAAGGAAAATGAAAAACATGAGCAAAAGACTGAAAGAATGTGGATGATTCAGAGCCCAACCCAACAACTGAGAAAAGTGTTTGTCCTCTCAAAGAAAATAGCAGGAAAGTTATCAGTGGAGTGCCAAAGGCTCAGAGAAGTGAGTGAAACAGAAGAAAACATGGCAGAATCTGTGGAATTCAGGTGGTAAAGGCAGAAAACAGTAAAATGATGCTGACTGAGGAGTAGCTGGGAAGCCACATACTGATTATTCCTTGACTTGAAGACACTGTACTGGGAACAAAGGATAACCAGAATCAATGGCCCAGAAAAGGGTTTTAGAAAAGAAGGGGGAAATTAATTATACAATGTAAGAAAGCCACATCAGTGGGCAGATCAGACCTGACTGCCATTCAAAAAACAATGACATTTAAGTAACCTTGCAGAGTGGCCAGTGTGGACCAGTGACTTCTCCTTTACCATGGAGTGCCTCACCTACCATCCAGGCTATTAATACAAAGAAAGAAAAGAAAAACAAAAAGGGGGACAATGGATCAGGCTGGATCAGGCTGTGCCTATCAACATGATCCCAGGACACAGGAAGTGGAAATCCAGCAGATTTTGAGTGAGACATAGTGCGGGGGAGTGAGGGCAGTAATTCATCGAGCGAAATTACCCTCGTATTCAGAAACAATTGGAAGAACATTCACACACAGGCTATTAGTCATAGAACTGAGCTTCTGTGAGTATTTTTGAATAGGCATTTGTAATAAAACTGTTAGATGTCAAAATCTCACCAAACTAGGATTAAAGGAAAGAGTTTGGCATTGCTGGGTGGTAATGAACCTTGGATATGTTTAAGTTAAGATGAAGATCTGACTGTCAGAGTTATACTGGCAGCTCATAATACAAATAATATCAGCCTTGCTCAGCATACTATAACTTGGAAAGTCGTGATGGAAGAGTAGAAGGGAAACCTAAGGCATAGTCATCCCTCCATGTCTGTGGGTTCTGCATCCTTGTGGAGTCTACCAGCCTCAGATCTAAATTTTAAACGTTGCTTCCAAACATGTGCAGATGTCCTTTTTGTCATGTTTGCTAATCAATGCAGTGCAACTACCGTTGAGGTCAGCCTGAGATGAATTAGAGCACCCAGAACTATGTGCTAGGTTTTGTGTAGATGCTTGGTCACTTTATATAGGACCTGGAGTAACCACAGACCCTGCCCGTGTCTGTAGGAAATCTTGGATCTAGTCCTTCAAGGGGACCAAAGGGACAATTATATATAATGTCCTCATGTTTCTTAAGAAGCAAAAGAGCCAATGGTCTCTGTGCTGAGAACAGTCATTGTAATAATGAGGGTTATAACTTTAAGGTTTTTCATAACATTCTTGTTACCTTTAAATCAGTCTTGAAGCAGAATGTCTCTCAGGAAGAAATTTTGTCTGAATTTCAGTGATCTTTCTATTTTGCCATCACAGTCTTTTTTTCATTACCCTTGTGGGAAAGTGGGCAGTGTGCTAGAGGCATGGAGAATACCTGCTGAGCTGGCACTCATGAGTAGAACATCATGGCAAGATGGCAGGTGTTGCTATGGAGACTGAGCAGGTGAAAGCATGGAAAACTGGATACAGCTTTCCTCAGCCAGGTCTCTTTGAAGAGGTGTGTGGGAAAGGCCTGGGGATGCAGAGCTGTAGGTAGCTTGGCTAAGGAAATATGGCTCCTGATCCTGAACCCTATCCACCCCACCCCAGAACTTTGAGTTTTCTTGTCTGACTTATCCTTCATTAGGTGGTTTGGCCACTGGGTGATCCTTCCCCACACCACAGCCTTCAGGACTTGGACTGTTTTTTGGGTTTGGGGGGTTGGGTTTGGTTTTTCCTTTCTTAATGGCTTTTATGGTTGATTGGAAGGTGATCAATGGATAAATAAGGATGAGTTAATGGATGAATGAATTAATAGATGTGTGACAAGTCACATAATAAAATATCTGCCATGACAATTTTATTTTAAATTTAGTGCTTTCAACATAGACTGCCTTTTGGAACCATTGTAAAACCCATATTTTATATCGTGGGATTGGCCAGGCAGTTTGATATTCTGTCATCTTCTGATAAGCCACAAAAGTTGTTCTAAGAGATTTCTTCAGGTACTAGTGCAGTCCAAGACATTAAAATCACAGCCAAGACCTGCATCTGTATTGATTTGAGGAGAAAATAATTTGAAAGTCTACCCTGAAGGTTTGGGAAGCTGTGTCCCTGAGCTGAGGTCTCAACCAAAGTACTCTTGTGACTTCCACCCACATCTCTGCTGTGCGGTTGCATATGTCACAGACATGGCAATCCCTGGGAGCAGGGTTATGAGCATCTGAAGTATCTATCTGATGGCAAGATGGCTTGCATGTTAACAGTCACCTATGTAGATTTGTTACTCTGTGTGGGTGGCTCTGCTTTCCTGGTTTATGTGAATTTTGCTATCTCTATCTGTACCCTTGGGCTAAGACAGACCCTTTCCCAGAAGCCCAGCTCAGGAATATTGGTGGATATGGTCAGGGTCTTGCTTATGTTCAAAGAGGTTCCCAGGGTGTCATCCAGAAGGAGGGCACTGTAAGTATTGTTTGTTTGTTTTTTTTTGTCTTTGACCCACAAGCCTCAAGGAGACAGATGAAAGTATTCAGTATGTGACCAGTGGATCTTTTGAACATCGTTTTTAACTTTCAGGATTCATGACCCATTGGGAAAGGTTTTTGTCCTCTTTGCTCTCTGTAGGTTGGTTGTAAAGGGTACATTCCATCTTAGAGATTTTCCATATAGGAGAATTTTAAGATTGAGGTGATTTGTAAGAGATTTTGGGGTTTGTTGTTGTTGTTGTTGTTTGGGGGGATGGTTGTTTGTTTTTTATGGTATTTTTTGGCCAGTTATTATCCATGAAAAACTTAGATGCTTCTGTTAGGGTACACATTCTACACTCTACTTTAGATTGGATTTGTATATAGATCTTTCCTGGAAACTTGACCATGATGTGTTTCCAGTGTTTTCCTATGTGGTCCCCACAAGCCTGGCAAGATTTTAGGTGACATCTCTGTGGGCTCTAGGAAGTCCCCACAGCCAACAGTTGCATATACTATTTAAATAAAGTTTCTGTGGGTCTCTGAAAATAAAGGGAGACAGTTATGGGTTTCTGATGCTCCTTGTCAGTGAATAGAAAAGTAGGTTGTCCAAGGAGCTCGAGCCAGTACACATATCTCAGCGGCAGCACCTCACGACATCTTAGAGCCTCTTATCTTACTTGTAAAATGGGTGTGGTGGCCAGCCTTACCATTTTCTTTGCTGCTTCTGTGTCATTGCATTGCTGGAGGAGGGCCTCACACTGTGGAAACTAAGGAACCCTAGGGGATGTAGCCCTGAGTTTCAGGACATATGAACCTCAACAGAGGCTGCTGGGGTAGCCCAGGCCATTGTCCACCCCACATGGCTTTGGTCTTACTCGGTGATCTCCTGCTGGTTGGTTCCTCTGAGTTTCCTCACATAGCCAGCCCTGAGTGCTTTATCTTACACAGCACCAAAACAACAGAAAACAATATAGATACAGTCAACCACCACAGCTCTTGGACTTCTTCTTGCTATTCCATTACCTTTGAGGCATTGAAAGTCAACCCACAGAAGAGGGGGAAATATCAGCAAGTTGGATCTCATGAGAGGCCTATATCTAGTATATTATTTTTCAAAAATACTATTTCTTCTATTTAAAGAGTCCAATAAAAATTAAGGAAAGTACTTGAATAGGCATTTGTTAAGAATACACACAGTGTCCCATGGGCACACAAAAATGCACAGTGTTACCAGTCATTAGAGACCTGCGAATCAAAACCACAATGCAATTACTTCACACCCAGTAGGGGATCTATAATGAGAAAAGAAAAGACAAGTGTCGGCGAGGTGGTAGAGAAATCAGAGCTGCCATGCACTGCTGGTGAGAATGGAATGCTGCATCTCTGTGAAATCAGTTGGATAGTGCCTGAGAAACAAACAGAATTTCCATGTGGTACATACAGAAGAGACGCGAAAGCACGTGTCTGCAGAAAGCCTTTTCCCCAGTGCGCATTACGTATTAATAACCCACACGAGGATCCAAGCCAGTTGTCTGTCCACTGATTCCTGGATAATTAGAATGTAATGTGCGTGGTGCATCGTGTTCTGTGGTATATAATGGCATATTACTCAGGAAATGAAGTGCCGTGTTACATTCTGTTGGCCCTTGGAAACATGCTAAGTGGAGTTACCCAGCTACAAAAGATTATACGTTGTATGATTCTACTCACATGAGAGAAAACGGCACATTTATAGAGCCAGAAGATTACATTAGTGGTTGCCCAGTCTGGGAAGCCTCAGCAAGGATAGCCAATGACTGACGATCACAAGGTGTCTTCAGAATGACAGAATGTTCTCAAAATTAGATTGTTCTCATAGTTACATCACTCTGAGATTATGATAAAAATCCTCTGAACTATCCATATTAAATAGATAAATTGTCTGCTTAAGTGGAGTATATCATAATGAAGCTGATTAATGAATGAAAGGAATCTTTGAACTCAGACTCCCAAATTCCAAGGAAGGAAGTACCTGTCCATCTTATATGGCTGAGTCCCTGGCCAGGCAAGGGGACAAAGGCTTCAGCCAATACTGTGTGTGTGTGTGTGTGTGTGTGTGTGTGTGTGTGTGTGTGTGTATGTGTGTGTGTGTGTGTGTGTGTGTGTGTGTGTGTGTGTGAAGATGACAAATGCTGTTTTCCTTTAACCCTGACTTAAGGGCAGTTAGTATTAAAATGAAGACATGCGTGTGAATCATGCAGTACAGTGCTTGTCTGCTGGACAGATCAGTTCCAGTGGCTACATCTATGTGGCTCTGCCCTGGAAAGAACTGTAAGTACAAAGTAAAGCTTAAAAAAAAAAAAAAGATGGAGAAGAATATTGCCTAAAGAAACCCCAAGAGAAATGCAAGGATGAAAACAGTGAATTCCGGTCTGTCATTTAAAAGGGGGCTAGGTATTTAATTCCTTACGTGGGATACTGTGCTGCTTAATTTTTGTCAAGTTGATAAAAAATAAAGTGAGCTAGGGAGGGGATACCTCAGCTAAGAATATGTTTCTATCTGTGACCTGTGGGCAAGTCTATAATAGGACAGCCTCCTGATTACTGATTGACGGGAGGACCTAGCCCACTGTGGGCAGTGACAGGTAGATTTAAAAAAAAAAAAAAAAAAAAGCTGAATGAACTGTGGGAGCAGATCGGAAAGCCATGTTTCTCTGTAGCCTCTGATCCAGTCTCTGTCTCCCGGTTCCTGCCTTGAATTTCTGCCTTGGCTTTCCTATCATGGTGGACTATAAGCTATAACCTGAAATAAACCCTTTCCTCCCCAGGCTGTTTATGGCTACAGTGTTTATCACAGCAGTAGAAAGCAATGGATACTTTTTATCTTACGCCCATAGCTGTGAAATTCTTTTCATATACCTCTGGAGACGGCCTCGCCTGTCTCTTGGCAGTGATACATAGCCTCCCTTCTCTGCTGGTGTGAGGATTTCTCGATTTCTGTCTGGTTTATTATCATTAGCTTCCACTCTTTGTTATTTTGATGTGAGACAGAAGCAGACAACAAAATGTTTAAGGGCAGAACAGGACCAGAGCAAGTTTGTTGTGAGCAGCCTCAGTAGGTAGTGACAGACAAAGCAAGAGCTCTCTTCTGTCTCTCAGATTCCAGATTCTGTCTGTCTGACGTTCCACATTCTGTCTGTCTGTCATGTGAAAGGCACTGCCCACACACTGGGGTGAAAGCTAAGGACTGGGTATTTAAAACATGTGTCTGTCTGAGAGGCAATTACAAAACCATATATACTATAGTTACAACTTTAAATCAAAATACAATCAAAATATATGTTATAAAATGTTACACTTATATATCATTTACTAAAATATAAGCACATTCAAGTTTGAAGAAAAGTATGTTTTTAATTATGCAGATAGTACTCCATCATTCAGAGACAAACAGTCTGTGTGGATAAAGTAAAATTCATTGAAATTTTAAAGTTCCATCACAGATAACCATGAATAGCATCTCCCCTTCCAGATTCTGTTTGTCCTTGAAATATATGGCCCCTTCTAATTATGCTCTTCCATCTGAGCATTACAAAACATCCCTGTGAACTAATAAATGAAATATATGGTTCAAAACCTTTTTCAGGTAATTTTAGAGCCACAAAAGATTGCCAAAAATGTTCCTCTCTGTTATATATGTTCCTCTGTGTTATATATGCTCCTCTGTGTTATATATGTTCCTCTGTGTTATATATGTTCTCTGTGTTATATATGCTCCTCTGTGTTATATATGTTCCTCTGTGTTATATATGTTCTCTGTGTTATATATGTTTCTCTGTGTTATATATGTTCTCTGTGTTATATGTTCCTCTGTGTTATATATGTTCTCTGTGTTATATATGTTCCTCTGTGTTATATATGTTCTCTGTGTTATATATGCTCCTCTGTGTTATATATGCTCCTCTGTGTTATATATGCTCCTCTGTGTTATATATGCTCCTCTGTGTTATATATGTTCTCTGTATTATATATGCTCCCACATCTAACCTAGAGCTTCCTGTGATGGGCATAGGTGCCTTGTTTTTAATTTTCAGGTGCCATCTCAAGCCATTTTGTCCACCTTAAATATCTGCTAGAATTTTAACCTCCAACTCACAGTATCCAGTAGCAGTTAAGGGTCTACCTGCTTTAATGCCTTCCCTTTAAACTTTCTGTTTTAGGGCTGGGAGCCTGTGGTAGAGCACTTGCCTAGTTTCCATGAGGCCATGGCTTTTCTCCTAAGCACTTCAAAAAATATTTAGGTTTTGTGATATAAAGCCCATTCTTGGATCAGTTTCTTATTTTATAAAGAAGAGTTATTTCAAATTTGGCTGATTGCTTCTGGGTTAGAGATGGTGGCATGATGCCCACTTCTGTTTTCAACTCTAGGGCCTTATCTGGTACAGACCCATGCAGGCCCTTGGAATGCTGCCTTAGTATCTGCAGTGTGTTCATGTGTGTATCTGCTGTGTTGATTTAGAGGACCTTGTCTCCTTGGTATCCTACACCCCTCTGGCTCTTACACTGTTTCTGCCTGATTTAAAGGACCTTATCTCCTTGGTAGCCTACATCCCCTCTGGCTCTTACACTGTTTCTGCCTGATTTAAAGGACCTTATCTCCTTGGTAGCCTACATCCCCTCTGGCTCTTACACTGTTCCTGCCTCCTTTTCTGCATGGTTCCCTAAGCCTTGAGAGAGGGATTTGATGGATACATCCCATTTGGCTAAGTGTTTCATGGTCTCTCGCTCTTGTATAATGTCTGTTTATGGGTCTATGTACTTGCTCCCATAAGCTGTAGGATGAAGCCTCTCTGAAGATGGCTGAGGACATGATCTATAAGAATAACAGAATGTCTTTAGGAGTTATTTTATTGCTATGTTTGTTGTTGTTTTTAGAGCAGTTGAATTCAGTTTTACCCTGAGTCTCCAGGCAATCTAGTCTCAGGTCACCCAAGCAGTGTTAAATATGGGTCCCTTCTCATGGAGTAGCCTTAAGACAAGTCAGATGTTGGTTGGTCACTCCCACAAGCTCTGTGCCACAATTGCCTTAGTGTATCTTACAGGCAGGATCAATGAGTTTGTGGCTGGGTTGATATTTATACTTCTCTTTTGGTAGCATGCAGAGTACCTTTACCTTCCTGAACCAAAGACTCTACAACAGTGGTTCACAACCTGTGGGTCATGATCTCTTCGAGGTTCAAACAACCCTTTCACAAGGGTCATCTGGGACCATCAGAAAACATAAAATATTTATATTATGATTTATAATAGTAGCAAAATTACAGTTATGACATAACAACAAAATACTTTCATGGATGTGAGGGTCACCACAACAAAAGGAACTCTATTAAAGGTTCACAGCATTAGGAAATTTGAAAACCACTGCTGTAAACCTATCCTCTGTGATCCTATGGATTGTAGCTTTATTACCATTGACTTAATAGCTTACATCCATATATAAGTGAATGCATACCATATTTGTTGTTTTAGATCTGGGTTACTCACTCAAGCTGATTTTCTCTGAATTTCATGATT
The DNA here is from genome assembly GCA_028551405.1 of Uromys caudimaculatus. Lineage (NCBI taxonomy): Eukaryota > Metazoa > Chordata > Mammalia > Rodentia > Muridae > Uromys > Uromys caudimaculatus. The sequence goes on along the minus strand of CM052703.1, from coordinate 126,319,682 downwards.
TCATTTTTTTTATGGCTAAGAAATACTCTACTGTATAAGTGTACCAAAGAGACATCTAGAATGTTTCAATTTCTGGTTAAGACGGATAGAGTAGCAATGAACATGATTGAGTAATTACCTCTGTCTATATGTTTTGTTTTTAAAGATAAGTTAAAATTTTTGACATCAACTTACACCTGCTGGGAGAGGGAAAATCCATTTTCTCCAGTAGAGTAACACTGGGTATGTCAACCACTCCAGGACAGGCCTAACGTTCAGGAGTAGCTGACCAACAGATAATTGGACTCCACAGCTTTTTGGTTTTTGGTGTGTGTGTGTGTGTGTGTGTGTGTGTGTGTGTGTGTGTGTGTGTGTGTGTGTGTGTGTTCTTTTATTTGGTTATAGTTTGATGGGGTTTTTTTGTTTGGTTGGTTTTGTTTTGTTCTTTGTAGGTGTGATTTTATTCTTTTTTGTTTTGGGGGTGTTGTTATTATATTGGGTTTTGCTTGTTTTTAGAGAACAAATTTAAAGTTAGACAGGTAGTTATCTAAGATCTAGGGAAAGGATCTAGAAGGATTTGAGGGAGGGAAAAATACAATCAAAATATATTTAAATTTAAAATTGTTTTAACTACTACTACTACTAATAATAATAATAATAATAACAATAATAATAATAATAATAATAGGACATAAAGAAAAATGGCATTCGGGTAGCCTGAGACAGGCAGTCTTATTCTATCCTTACTGTTGTAACATAATACAGACCTAGTGAGTTATAAGAAAGGGGTATTTGTTTCTCACAGCTATGGATGCTGAGAAAGCCAGGATTAAGGTATCAGTGATTCTGTGAGTAGAAAGGGTTCTTTACTCCATGAAGGGTGCCTTGCTGTATCCTCACACGGTGAGAAGCAGAATGGATGGCCACTGTGACCTTGCCGGGCTGGATGGAAGAGGGAGGCATCCTTTAATAATATCTCTTATGAGAGCATTTATCCACTTCATGGAAGGGAGAACCATCTTGTCATAGTTGTTCCTGGGATTTAAATGTTGACCCATTGACTTTGAAACTCACATGTGCTTGGACCTTCTTGGCACTATGTGCCTGGATAAAGCAGGTGGACAGCAGCTAAGACCCAAAGGAGAAAACAAGTTTTGGCTTTTTAAAAGATCAGCAGTTACTATTTCCTCTCCCTTAAATATTATTTTTGTATTGGGAGTCATTGACCCCTTCTCTTTCAACTCTTCATGAGATACTTAACTTTTTAAAATCGTAGTTATCCAATTGTGCTGCAGAGCACTAGAAATCTTTGTAGCTAAGCTCGTCCCAATCATATAGCACATTGTGTTATTGAGTTCCCAGAAAGCAGACTGGGCTGATAGACCGATAAAAACGTCAGTGATTGTAGAGAGCTGGAGTATTGTAGCTGTAGAGCAAGGTTACCTAATGTCTTGAACTACCATGGCCCCTAGGGGACCGTATACTGCCCACCTCTAAGTGCTGGCTCCTAAACTGGGTAAGAATAAGTAAATGCAAGGGTGTATCCTCTCATGGCTCTTGACTTGATGTGAGGGTGACTAGCTGCTTGAGTTCTCGCCTTGACTTCCCTTTTTAACTGTTAGGTGGATTCCTTTGAAATGACATACAAAACTCTATCTTCCACTGATGCTGAGGCTAAGCACGCCATCCTTCCTACCTGATGTTACTAGCAATGTATTTGAAAAGTGTCTTGATTTATGACTTTCTTCGTTCTGTTACTATAGAAACTTCATGAACCTCTTACCATATTTGAACATGCTATTTGAAATAATCTGCATCCTTGTTCCTAGTACATGGTCAATCACATTTGGCTCCAGAGTTAACTATCCATAGTAAACTATATTTGAGGTAAAATCTGGTCTTTGTTTTATTTGTTCTGTATTTTTTCCAATATGCATATATCAAATTACAACACCATAAAAGTATATGACTACTATGTATCAATTTAAATATCTGCAAAGGAAAAAAAAACATTCTATGGGATTCGTTCTAGACTGTATGGTCCAGTATGGTGGGGAAGGGGTTCACAAGCCCTCACCCCTAGCTGAAGAGCCACTGACAATTCATGGCTTCTGGATAGGGAGAGACAGTTTTTGTTAAGGTTGTAACCCCTTGCATACGAATAAGTATCTATATATGGTCAGCACAAATTGAGCTAGGTAGGCAGTTTTTAAATGAAGACATGAAGTTGGGAGAGGATGAGGGTGATCTGGAAAGAATTGGGGTTGGGGAGAAGTTGGGATAAATATGATACAAATACATTGTGGGCATATTCTCAAAGAATTAACAAAAATATATTTTAAAAAATTTCTTCATGTTGGGAAACTTTGATCCCTTCCCTTCTACATCTTCATGAAATACATAATAAATTATTTGAACTACAGTCCCCCTTTCATGCTGCAAAGCACTAGAACTCTTTCTTCCTCCTAACTATAAGCTTTATTTCTTCTGGTTTGGGTTCAGAAAGTATAATTCTGCAATTGTGTTACATTGTCAGCAGAAGTAACTGACAGGAGCTCTTTGGGTCATTTGGCTCCCCTGTAGGAGTATATGGGCTGTCATGTGACCAATACCTGCTTGCTGTTCGGGTCATTTGTCAAGTGACCCTCTGAAATGCAGCCTTCCTGGTGGGTGGGCAGACATTGGTACATATTAAACATGTTAGATTATTAATAAGGGAAGGAGGAGTAAATGGAGGGGGAAGAGGTGATAGAGAGGGAATGAGAGGATCAGAGGAAGGATAAGCTGTGATTGAGATGTAAAGTAAATGAATAATTTTTAAAAAGGAAAATAATAATAATAGAAACAGGAAGGTGTGTAGTTCAGGGAACGGGGCTATATTGATCTGGGAGGAGTTAGGAAAGAGATGTGAACAAAATTAAATATATTGTGTAAACTATTTAAAGAACTGATAAAAAATAAATGAAAAAGACAGGAGCCTTCCAGTTTCCATCTGTGGCTGGGGACCTAAGCCTGTGCCACAGGGCTCCATAGACAAATAGCGCCAGAAGAAAGCTAGCCTCCCAGGAGTGTGGACAAGTCTGTGAGTGGAGGTAAGACAAGCACAACTGCTCAGAGAGACCCACCCGGAACCCTCAGGACACAGGGGCTGAGGAGCAGTCTGGGCAGGAGACTTCCAGTTTATGCCTGTGGCCTGTGTCACACAGCTCAAAACAAAAATACCTCAGGGAAAGAACTAGACTCCCAGGAGTGTGGACAAGCCTGTGAGCAGGGGTAACGCCAGCACCTCTGCTCAGAGGGACCCGACTAGAACCCTCAGGACACAGAAACTGAGGAGTGGACTTCTGGTTTCCTTCTGTGGCCAGGGAGCTAATCCTGTGACACAGGGCTCCATACTCAAATAGTGCGAGGAGAGAGCTGATCTCCCAGGAATGCTGACACACCTTCAAACACAACCAAGACCACCACTTCTGTTCAACTTCCTCGATCAAGAGGGACCCTTGCAGAGCCATCAGGACACAGGAACCAAGGAACAGCTAGGGACAGGATCCTTCTGGTATCTCTCTACGCCCCAGAGCTGACCCTGTACCATAGCTCTCCAAACCCAAATTCCTCTCAGAAAGAGCTGGTCTCCAAGGAGTACTGACACAGAGGCTTGCATGAGGGACAAGCCACAGTCAGAGAGAGCAAGAAAAGCTAACACCAGAGATAACCAGATGGAGAAAGGCAAGGGAAAGAACATAAGGAACAGAAACCAAGGCAACTAAGCATCATCAGAACCCAGTTCTCCCACCACAACAAGCCCTGGATACCCCAACACACCAGAAAAGCAAGACTCAGATTTAAAATCACTTCTCATGATGATGACAGAAGACTTTAAGAAGAAAATAAATAACTCCCTTATAGAAATATAAAGAGAACACAGGTAAACAGGTAGAAGCCCTTAAAGAGGAAACGCAAAAATCTCTTAAAGAATTACAGGAAAACACAATCAAACAGGTGAACCATCCAAGATCTAAAATGGAAATAGAAACAATAAATCAAAAAGGTCGACAACCCTGGAGATAGAAACCCTAGGAAAGAGATCAGGAGTCATAGATGCAAGCATCACCAACAGAATACAAGACATAGAAGAAAGAATCTCAGGTGCAGAAGGTACCATAGAAAACATTCACACAACAGTCAAAGAAAATGCAAAATGCGAAAAGCTCCTAACACAAAACATCCAAGATCAAGGACACAATGAGAAGACCAAACCTAAGGATAATAGGTATAGAAGAGAGTGAAGATTCCCAATTTAAAGGTTCAGTAAATATCTTGAACAAAATATAGAAGAAAACTTCCCTAACCTAAAGAAAGAGATGGATATAAACATTAAAGAAGCCTATAGAACTCCAAATAGATTGGACCAGAAAAGAAATTTAATAATAGTCAAAACACCAAATGCATAAAGCAAAGAAAGATATTAAAAGCAGTAAGGGCAAAAAGTCAAGTAACATATGAAGGCAAACCTATCAGAATTACACCAGACTTCTCAACAGAGATATGAAAGCTAGAAGATCCTGGGCAGATCTCATACAGGACCTAAGAGAACACAACTGCCAACCCAGGCTGCTATACCCAGCAAAACTCTCAATTACCATAGATGGTGAAACCAAGATATTCCATGACAAAACCAAATTTACACAATATCTTTCCACAAACCCTGCCCTACAAAGGGTAATAGATGGAAAACGCCAACAAAAGGAAGAAAACTAAACCCTAGATAAAGCAAGAAAGTAATCTTCTTTCAACAAACCCAAAAGAAGATAGCCACACAAACATAAAAATAACATCAAAATAACAGGAAGCAACAATCACTATTCCTGAATATCTCTTAACATCAATGGACTCAATTCCCCAATAAAAAGACATAGGCTAAGAGACTGGATACATAAACAATACCCAGAATTTTGCTGCACTCAGGAAACACACCTCAGTATTAAAGACAAGCACTACCTCAGAGTAAAGGACTGGAAAACAATTTTCCATGCAAGTAGTCCGAAGAAAAAGGCTGGAATAGCCATTCTAATATCGGATAAATCGACTTTCAACCAAAAGACATCAAAAAAGATAAGGAAGGACACTTCATACTCATCAAAGGAAATATCTACCAAGAAGACCTCTCAATTCTGAACTTCTATGCTCCAAATGCAAGGGCACCCACATTCATTAAAGAAACTTTGCTAAAGCTCAAAGCACACATTGAACCTCACACAATAATAGTAGGAGACTTCAACACCCCACTCTCATCAATGGACAGATTTTGGAAACACAAACACAACAGAGTTACAATGAAGCTAACAGAAATTATGAACCAAATGTATTTAACAAATATCTATAGAACATTTCATCCTAAATCAAAAGAATATAGCTTCTTCTCAGCATCTCATAGTACTTTCTCCAAAATTGACCATATAATCAGTCACAAAACAAATCTCAACAGATATAAGAAGATTGAAATAATCTCATGCCTCCTATCACATCACTACGGATGAAAGCTGGTCTTCAATGGCAACAGAAACAACAGAAAGCCCACATACACATGGAAGCTGAACATGCTCTACTCATTGATAACTTGGTCAAGGAAAAAAGAAAGAAAGAAATTAAAGACTTCCTAGAATTTAATGAAAATGAAAGTATAACATACCCAAACTTATGGGATACAATGAAAGCACTGTTTAGAGGAAAACTCATAGCTCTGTGTGCCTCCAAAAAGAAACTGGAGAGAGCATACACTGGCAGCTTAACAGCACACCTGAAAGCTCTAGAACAAAAAGAAGCTAATATACCCAACAGGAGTAGAAGACAGTAAATAATCAAACTCAGGGCTGAAATCAACAAGTAGAAACAAAAAGAACTATACAAAGAATCAACAAAACCAGGAGCTGGTTCGTTGAGAAAATCAACAAGGTAGATAAACCCTTAGCCAGACTAACCAGAGGGTACAGAGGCAGTATCCAAATTAACAAAATCAGAAATGAAAAGGGAGGTAAAACAACAGAACTGAGGAAATTCAAAAAAATCATCACATCCTACTACAAAAGCCTATACTCAACAAAATTGCAAAATCTGGATAAAGTGGACAATTTTCTAGACAGATACCCAATACAAAAGGTAAGTCAGGATCAGATAAACCATCTAAACAGTCCTATAACTCCTAAAGAAGTAGAAACAGTCATTAAAATTCTCCCAACCAAAAAAAGCCCAGGACCAGATGGGTTTAGTGCAGAATTCTATCAGACCTTCAAAGAAGACCTAATACCAATACTCTTCAAACTATTCCACAAAATAGAAACAGAAGGAACACTATCCAATTCATTGTATGAAGCCACAGTTACACTGACACCAAAACCTCACAAAGACCCAACAAAGAAAGAAAACTTCAGACCAATTTCCCTTATGAATATCGATGCAAAAATACTCAATAAAATTCTCACAAACCAAATCCAAGAACACATCAAAACGATCATTCATCATGATCAAGTATGCTTTATCCCAGGGATGCAGGGATGGTTCAATACCCGGAAATCCATCAATGTAATCCACTACATAAAAAACTCAAATTAAAAATCCACATGGTCATTTGATTAGATGTTGAAAAAATATTTGACAAAATTCAATATCCCTTCATGATAAAAGTCTTGGAAAGATCAGAAATTCAAGGACCATACCTAACCACAGTAAAAGCAATATACAACAAGCCAGTAGCCAACATCAAACTAAATGGAGAGAAACTTGAAGCAATCCCACAAAAATTAGGGACTAGACAAGGCTGCCCTTTCTCTCTGTATCTATTCAATATAATACTTGAAATTCTAGCTAGAGCAATTAGACAACAAAAGGAGGTCAACGGGATACAAATTTGGAAAGGAAGAAATGAAAATATCACTATTTGCAGATGATATGATCATATACTTAACTGAGCGGAAAAACTCCACCAGAGAACTGCTACAGCTGATAAACAACTTCAGCAAAGTAGCCGAATATAATATTAACTCACACAGATCAGTAGCCTTGAAGGATAAATAGGCTGAGAAAGAAATTAGGGAAATGACACCCTTCACAATAGTCACAAACAATATAAAGTATCTTGGTGTGACTCTAACCAAGCAAGTGAAAGATATGTATGACAAGAACTTCAAGTCTCTGAAGAAAGAAATCAAAGAAGACCTCAGAAGATGGAAAGATCTCCCATGCTCATGGATTGGCAGGATTCACATAGTAAAAATGGCCATCCTGCTGAAAGCAATCTACAGATCCAATGCCATCCCCAACAAAATTCCAACTCAAGTCGTAATAGACTTCGAAAGAGCAATTCTCAAATTCATTTGGAACAACAAAAAACCCAGGATAGCAAAAGCTATCCTTAACGAACTTCTGGGGGAATCAGCATCCCTGACCTCAAGATGTACTACAGAGCAGTAGTGATAAAAACTGCATGGTATTGGTACAGTGACAGGCAGGTAGATCAATGGAATAGAATTGAGGACCCAGAAATGAACCCACACACATATGGTCCCTTGATTTTCGACAAAGAAGCTAAAACCACTCAGTGGAAAAAAGACAGCATTTTCAACAAATGGTGCTGGGTCAACTGG
>CM052703.1:126298011-126311963 GCA_028551405.1 Uromys caudimaculatus | reverse complement strand
CTCTAAGATCAAGAATAGACAAATGGGACCTCATGAAATTGCAAAGCTTCTGTAAGGCAAAGGACACTGTCAATAGGACAAAACGGCAACCAACAGATTGGGAAAAGATCTTAACCAATCCTATGTCCGATAGAGGGCTAATATCCAACATATACAAAGAACTCAAGAAGTTAGACTCCAAAAAACCAAATAACCCCATCAAAAAATGGGGAACAGAGCTAAACAGAGAATTCTCAATTGAGGAAATTCGGAGGGCTGAGAAGCACCTAAAGAAATGCTCAACATCCCTAGTCATCAGGGACATGCAAATCAAAACAAGTCTGAGATTCCACCTCATACCAGTCAGAATGACTAATATCAAAAAACTCAGGTGACAGCAGATGCTGGTGAGGATGTGGAGAAAGAAGAACACTCCTCCATTGCTGGTGGGCTTACAAGCTGGTGCAACCACTCTGGAAATCATTTTGGTGGACTCTGTGAAAATTGGACATAATACTACCTGAGGACTCAGCTATACCACTCCTCAGCATATACCCAGAAAACACTCCAACTTGTAATAAGGACCTATGCTCCACTATGTTTATAGCAGCCATATTTATAATAGCCAGAAGCTGGAAACAACCCAGATGTCCCTCAGCAGAGGAATGGATACAGAAAATGTGGTACATTTACACAATGGAGTACTACTCAGCTATAAAAACAGTGACTTCATGAAATTCGCAGGCAAATGGATGGAACTTGAAAATATCATCCTGAGTGAGGTAACTCAGTCACAAAAGAACAAACATGGTATGTACTCACGGATAAGTGAATATTAGCCCAAAAGTTCGGAATACCAAAGATTCAATTCACAGCAACTGTTGGAATGAGTGTGGGGTCCCAGATGGAGGAGTTGGAGAAGGGACTGAAGGAGCTGAGGGAGTTTGTAGTCCCATGGAGGGATCAACAGTGTCAACTGGTCAGACCCCCCGGTTCTCCCAGAGACTAGACCACCAACCAAAGAATACACATTGAGGGACCCATGGTGTTGGCCACATATGTGGCAGAAGAGGGCCTTGTTGGACATTAGTGGGAGGAGAGGGCCTTGTGCCTGAGGTTGTTAGATTCCCCAGTATAGCGGAATGCCAGTGTGGGAAGATGGGAGTGGGTGGGTGGGTGGTGGAGCACCCTCATAGAGGCAGGGGTAGAGGGATGGGATAGGGGGTTTCCAAAGGGGAGACCTGGAAAGGGGAAAACATTTGAAATGTAAGTAAAGTATCAAAAAAGAAAAAAAAGGAAAAAGAGAAGAAAAATTTAAAAATCTAGTATGCACAATGCAAATTCTGGGATTATTTGTTTTCAAAGGATTTACTCTGGAAGTCTCATGTAGTAAGCATCTCAGTATTTAGTTAATATTAGATCCTAACTAAAAATATTTTCCTTAATAAGATCAGTCAGTGGGTAAAAGGTAGCTACCTATATTCGTTAGTTTTTATTGCTGTGATGAGATATTTTTCAAACGCAGTGTATTGCAGAGAAGGTTTATTTGCCTTCTGGTTTGACAGTCAAGACCGCTTGCCTTTACAGCCAGGAAGAAGGGAGTGGAGAGTGCTGCTGCCCAGCTTCCTAGCTGGGGTAGAATGAATGCCACGTTTAGGGTGGTTCATTCCACCTTAATTACTAAGGCTGAGAAATTTATCACAAACACGAACAGAAGCTTGTCAAGTTGAAAATCAATATTAGTCATCATGCTACTGCAGCCTCGCTTATTTGTGATTCTGCATTCTAGTTTCCACACCACAGATCAACAGCATTCTTAAATGGCTAAGTGAAGAAAAGAAAAAACAAAAACAGAAATAACTCCCAAGTCTTAACTTGTAAGTGCTTCTAAATAGTGTCATATAATCACCTGAAAGAGAGTCTGCCTTGTACCCGGTATATCCACATGGAATATGCTACCTGCTCATTGGGCAGCTGATATTATCCTACTAACTCTTGAAGTATCACAGTCTTGGAGGTCGTGGAGTCAAGTAATGTTTGTTTTTTGTTTAATAATGACTTACAAGTGTAGGAACAGTGAGTCAGGCCATTTAAATATGCCTAAGAGAAAGCATGAAATGAAACCCTGAGCACGCTATCATAATGGAGAGAACTCTCATAAAACTTTTATTACAAGGCATTCTAATTGCTTAATTTTATCATTAGTAGTTGATCTCTTATTGTGGCAAATTTATAACTTACACTTGATCATAGGTATGCTTATATGTGAAAAATCTATGTGCCATTGTATTATCTGAAGGCTCCAGCATCTACTGTTGTCGTGGGCTGTATATCCATGGATAAAGGGGAATGCTTTATTGTTACCTGTAGCTTGCTGTCTTAGTTAGGGTTTACTACTGTGAACAGACACCATGACCACAGAAACTCTTGGAAGGACAACATTTAATTGGGGCAGGCTTACAGGTTCAGAAGTTCAGTCCATTATCAAGGCAGGAGTATGGTAGCATCCAGGCAAGCATGGTACTAAGTTCTATATCTTCATCTGAAGGCTGCTAGGAGAAGACTGGCTTCCAAGCAGCTAGGAGAGTCTTAAAGCACAAACCCACAGTGACACACACCTAATCTAACAAGGCCACACCTAGTCCAACAAGGCCACACCTCCTAATAGTCCCACTCCCTGGGCCAAACATATACAAACCATTACACGTGCCTTACCTCTTACAAGGAGTAAATAGAATACCCTTTTTATGTACTTTAAGAACACACTAGAACTCTGTCTTCAGTTGGATCCTCTACCCAAGGACCCATGTTGCCTTAGACTGAGACTTCCAAAGCTGTTGCTGCTTTTCATCTTCTGACACAGGGCACTGTCTTAGTTAGAGCTTCTATTGCTGTGATAAAACACATGGCCAAAAGCAACCTGGGGAGGAAAAGATTTGTATCATTTTATACCTTATAAGTCTATTGCCAAGGGATGTCAGGCTGGGAACTCAGGGAAGGAACCTGGATGCAGGAACTGATTCAGAGGACATGGAGGAGTGCTGTTTACTGGCTTGCTTCTTGTGGTTTGCTCAGTATGTTTTCTTATAGAACCCAAGACCACTAGGTGTCCCCACAGACAGTGGGCTGGACCCTCTACCATCAATACCTACTTGATCAGGTATGGTGAAGCGGCTGGTGGAGAGAGACAGGAAAGAAGCCCTGAGGGCCAGCAGAATGAATGGAAATATGCAATCTTGGGGGTGACCCTTTAGAAAGTACCAGAGACTTGGGAGGTGAGAGACTCTCAGAACTCAAGGGAGGGACCTTAAATGTCCTCCAACAGTGAGGAGAGGGAACTCGCAGAGTCCACCTCCAGTAGAAAGATAAGGCATCAAGTGAGGGATGGGGTTTCTATGCCACAGTCAAAAACTCTGACCCAGAATTGTTCCTGTCTAAAAGAACTGCAGGGGCAAAAACGGAGAAGAGACTGAGGGAAAGAGGTCCAGTGAACAGCCCAACTTGGGATCCATCTCAAGGGGGGGCTCCAAGGCCTGACACTCTTACTGATTCTATGGTGTGCTTACAGACAGGAGCCTAGCTAACATGGCTGTCCTGTGAGAGGCCCAACAAATAGCTGACTGAGACAGAAGCAGATACTAATACCCAACAATTGGACTGAAGTTGGGGCCCCCTGTGGTTGAATTAGGGAAAGGCTGGAAGAAGCTGAGGAGGAGGCCAACCCCATAGGAGGACCAGCAGTCTCGATTAACCTGGACCCCTGAGATCTCTCAGACACTGAGCCTCCAACCAGGCAGCATGCACTAGCTGGTCTGAGGCCCCCAACACATAGATAGCAGAGGACTGCTGGGTCTGGCCTCAGTGGGAGAAGAAGTGCCTAACCCTCGAGAGACTTGAGGCCCCAGGGAGTAGGGAGGCCTGGTATATGGGGAGGCATCCTCTTGGAGACAGGGGAGGAGGAATGGGATGAGGAACTGCAGGAGGAAGAACTGGGAGGGAGGCAGCAGCTGGACTGTAAAAAAATAAAAGTAAAAATAAATAAATAAATAAATAAATAAATAAATAAATAAATAAATAAATAAATAAATAAATAAGGTGCCTCCAGGCTTGCCTGCTTATAGCCTGATCTTATGGAGGCATTTGCTCTATTGGATTCCCCTCTTCTCAGATGACACTAGCTTGCATCAAGTTGACATAAATCTAGCAGGGACAGGCAAGAAAGTAGCAGGATACTCCAAGCACTGTCTCTAACCTCATTTTTGTTGAGTACTGACAGACCTGGTCTGAGGATCATCACAGAGGAAACTCCTGCAGAATATTCTAGCTCCTCTCAGACCTTTGTGGAAGGCAGAAGAGTTAGAAGCACTGGAAGCCCAGTGTACTGATATACAGCAGGTGACCTTGAACTAGTTCCTCATGGGTACACATTTGCTCATCTGTGAGACAGGATGGTCATACATCATCCTAGTTGCCCTCGAGGAATGGCTGTGGTAAGGACATGGGTAAACAGATGTGAAAGGTCACACACATTTGGGACTGAGAAATGGCAGGACCCCATGTTTCCTGCAGCAGGATCTCTTCTTCTGTGTGATTCACAGCCCTCTGCTCTGGCATATCTCTCTCCCTGCTAAATCAGAGGCCTGTCATAATTGTTCCTTCTGCTCCATTGTGGCAGGGATTGTTTTGAGGCGTTTCCACATCCCCTGGATTTATGTGATTACAAGTATAAAATGGCATCTTAGGATGGGGGGAGGTGGCCTAAGGTATTTTCAGGGCTCAGGGATTCTCTGTGCCTGTTAAGGAACAGGGGTCAAGTGTTAAGGCAAGTTGACTATGTCCACCTGGAAACAGACTCTCTGAGTAGAATAGAAAATGTGATTCCTATAGCTTCACCGAGGTGGGGTGCTGAGTTATGAACACATAGTCATTGTGTATGTGGATGGATTCATATCAATGAAAAAACTACTCAGCAAACATGAAGAGAACTTAGGCATCATGCTTAGAATTTGATTCTCAGTAGCGTTAGTTGTGCTAGCACTGAACGGGGACCATTGAACAGTATTACATGCATAGGGTTGTAGCAAGTCCCCTATGGTTATCATCAGTGCCATTGCCAGCGGCCCGCTGCCCACCTGTGCAACACATGGCCAGAGCTGACTCTTGGGCTTCTTGTGGTAGGGTGAACCCAGGAAGTTGATGCTACTCTTGAGTGTTGAGTCAAACTGACGTGTGTGACTTGTGGGATGGAGCATTTAATTGTTAAACAGCTATGGGTCTCAGCAACTGGGGTGTTAGTCACTGGGTCAGTGATCCTGAGTGCTTTTTGCCTCCTTTTCTCTGCATTGTTATCAAGTCAATCATGTCTTAGAATTGAGCACTGTGATAATCTCTCTTGCTATTTCCCAGAATTCCCAGTGAAAAAAATCTTTTCAGGCATCTTCATGTAAACAAGAGATACTCCCAGTCTAAGTGACCTGGCAAAGGCAAGAATAGAATTTGGTATGGCTCTTCCAGGAAATTCATGTTTACCAAAACATTTTGAAACTAGACAGCTGAACAGAATGGCGAACTAGAGAATTCCCGTTATGTTTAATGATGTTAAAATATATTCCATTACAAATAAAATCAGGCCTTTATCTAATAAGCTTGGGAAATACTATGTTCCATCATCTTTTCGTAAATATTCACTGTGCTCATTCCTATACCCCAAGCTGAGAAGGATCCATCAAAGTACTGATCACTTACATGGGGTCCAGTAGTCCTCAGTCCTGTTTTCTGGATGTATTCCCTTAACCCCTTTGTCACATGCACTTCTCAGATTCAGTGTTTATGGAGAAGTGAACAGATGAATAGTGCTTCTATATGGCTGTCATAAACAAGTAGGGTATGTTACATGGGAAATCCTGTAGTTGATCCCTTTCCCAGTCTAATTTAAACAGTGATTTATTGAATTTCTAATACATACCAGGCAAGTCATACAGAACTGTGAGTGGAATGCTCTTCATCTGACCCATGACCCATGTATCACTGCCATCACCCACATGAATGTGCCATCTTTACAGGCACATGTGCATGCTTGTATATCCTGGCTTGCTCTGTCACTTTCAGAATGGAGTTGTCTTCTTCGTGCAAGGCGTGAGCACCGTCAAGTAGCACTACTGCTACTGTTCCCTCCCATTCTCCTTTATTTTACCTTACCTCTGCTTTGGGTTTGATGTGGAAGTAGCTGGGATGGTCCTGGCCCTGCGATCTGATTATGAGGTCTTGAGAGACTATACATGGTGTGGTATGCATATATATGTGTAAGGAGAAGCTCACCATAGGAGGCTTATCACTTGCATTTAAGGCCATTGAAACAGAAGACCAAGGGTCAGACTCTCAGTACTTATCATGTGATTGACCAACCTACTCTTCATACCTGTAGTCATATTGTCTAGATGGTAACAGTTATTTTCTGGATTTTTTGAAACAGGTTCTCAGTGTATCGTTCAAGCTGGACCTGAGCTCCCAATTCCCTGCCTCTGTCTCTCAGATGCTAAGATTATAGGTGTGCCATGTTGCCTGGCCCAGATGATGATTCTAAAGGCTGTGAGGCTGGAAAAAGTCAGGAGTGGGAGTAGGTGGCTGGTCTGTCTGCTGCCCTCTATGTCAGCTCTCGGGGAGAGATCCTGAAGGGCAGACTCTTGGTCCACACAGTCATTCTAGAATTTTTCCAGGCATGAGTGGAACTGGATGACTCTCCGGCCCATGAAACTGGCAGAAGGCTTGTGTTTCCTTGGGAGTTCCTATTAGCATTGCATGATGTTCTTTCCCGCTGTCCTCTCCTCCTGCAAGGGCAACTGCAAATGAGAAGTCATTTAAATTCTGTCCCTTCTACATTCAAATTACCTCACAGTGGCTGGGGTGGCTGGTGGGCAAGGAGTACTGAAGGGCATTGCTGTTGCATGCTCCAGAGCCCAGCAGGTAAGTGTGCTGGCTGGTGGGGGGCTCCGGGGTGAGTGCTGAATGGGTGGGTGAACCTTCCTGGGACAACACGGTAGACCATTTTGATAAAATAGAACACTGAATTGGAGAATGTGGGAGAAATAGGCTCATGAGATGATCCTGCAGGTAGAAACTTGATTTAGCGCCACTTCTGCCTGCCACATGGCTGGGGAGGGCAAGGCAGTAGGGTCAGTGTCCACCCAGGTCCCACCACTCTCTTGGGTCTCCTGGGGGTGACTGCCACACAGGAGTAGTGAGAGACAAGCAGATCCCTCACCACCACCCTTCCTGCTGGGTGGAATGAATGAGGAATGGCTGCCTGACCAAGAGACTGAATGATTGCTAACTTTGCTTAAGCCCAGCTAGAAAGGCTAAGACTGCCTTGAGTAACGGGACCGACCACGGTAGATGGCTGGGATGATGGCCTGCAGGGCTCTCCTGTTCCACCCATAGCACTGGGCAGATAGCAGCCCTCTGTGTGCCCGTGCGCACTTACAAATGGAACACACCATGACAGCTGCTGTGAGGATGAGAGGAAAGCATCTTTATGCTGTTGTTTAATCCGCACTAGGATTATGCAGGGTAGAGAATTCATTACTCTTGTGACTTCTTTCTGTCTCCCCTCTCTGTCACACTTGTGCATACATATAGTACACAGCACATATATACACATGATATGTAACACAACTTTAATATCACTCATGCCTTCCCACATATACATATTATATACCTGTACACATACAGACACACATATATATATGTATACATGTACTTAGGTGGAGCTATGCATACTATATAACCATATGCCCACATACTTAACATGCACATACTGTATGATGTATACAAACACATATACCCTGACCTTCACATATCCTTCATATCACAGAGACCTTCCTACAGTACACACACATACATTATATTACACATATATATTACACATACACATATATTACATACTATGCCCCACATGTACACACACCACAATACCACATTAACAGCTATAGAACCACTACATATCCTTCATATCGTTAGCACCACACAAACCTCATCCCATATCTACCACAAGCATATACATACCTCAAATGTGCATATGCACACATACAATCAAGTCAATCAGAAGCTCCCAGTAATTTCTCTTTCCTGGTGTTTTTCACCCTTCTGCCTCTTTCCATTCCTAATGCACTGGATGCAGCCATCACTGTCTCTCCTGGCCAGAAATATCATCATCTTTTCCACCAAATGTAATTGGAATTGTCCTTAATGATAGGGGTTGAGACAGGAGGTAGAATCCATGTAATTTCTTCACTGCCTAGTTTGTATGTAATGAGTTCAACTTGCTGGCATCCTAGCTTCCTGGGAATCCCTGGGGCCCTTCGATGGGACATAGATGCAACTCAGGCTCTGTCCATATACACAAGGTACATGCCCTCTGCAGCTTGACCTTGCACCTTGTTAGATGGGATGATTTCTCATCTAGAAATTCCATCATGAAAAATGCCTCTCCATGCTCCATGTCCTTGAGGGTCAGACACTCCCGGGCACAGATGCCTAAGCTGGCTGGCCCTGTAGAACTAAGAGAGACTATCTTTCAGGGAAAATTAAAAAGGGGGCCAATTTAGTCCAGGAAACACCCAGCCCCCAATAATTAGAGTCATTATTAAAGCATAATATCTTAGAGTGGACATAGAGGACTCTGGCATCTATTGTTGTGGTCTTAGTCTTCTTTAGGCTTGGGGAGTAAACGTTTGTTTTCTAACAGTTCTGGAAGGTGAAAGTTCAGATCTAAATGTCTAATAACTGCCAGTTCCTTGACTTTGCTTGCAGAAAACCACCTTGTCATTGTGCCCTCAGATGACATCTTCTAGAGACAGAGTGAGACTGACTTGTCTCCTCCCCCCCCCCCTTCTTCTTCTTACAAATACACTGATGCCACTGGTTTTGGGACCCAGCCTTCTAACCACATTGCCTCTTAAAGAGCCATATCCAAATAAATTAGTGGCTAGGAATTCCACCTAAGAATTTGAAGGACACAATTCAGTCTATGGCAGAGATGATGTTTTCAGCTAGACTCCTGGAAAGAATAGGAAGATGTGATGTCCTATTCTTGAATCCATCAAGGGAAGCGCAGCCAAGCATAATGGTCTACACCTGTAATCTCAACACTTGGATGGTGTCTTAGTCAGGGTTTCTATTCCTGCACAAATATCATGACCAAGAAGCAAGTTGGGGAGGAAAGGGTTTATTCAGCTTACACTTCCATGCTGTTGTTCATCACTAAAGGAAGTCAGGACTGGAACTCAAGCAGGTCAGGAAGCAGAAGCTGATGCAGAGGCCATGGAGGATGTTTCTTACTGGCTTGCTTCCCCTGGCTTGCTCAGCCTGCTCTCTTATAGAACCCAAGACTACCAGCCCACAGATGGCACCACCCACAAGGGGCCCTCCCCCCTTGATCACTAATTGAGAAAATGCCTTACTGCTGGATCTCATGGAGGCATTCTCAACTGAAACTCCTTTCTCTGTGTTTACTCCAACTTGTGTCAAGTTGACACAAAACCAGCCAGTACAGAGGGCTGAGGCAAAAGGATGGGATTGAGTTCAGCCTGAGCTCCATTGAAACTTTACCAAAGCATAAGGGAAGATGTGCTGAAGACATTGCTTAGCAGTGAAAAGCACTTGTTGCTTTTGCAAAGGTCCCCAGTTTCAGTTCCCGGCACCCACATGATGATTCACAGCAGCCCGTAACTACAGTTCCGAGAAACTGGTGCTGTCTTCTGGTCACTGGGGCCACCAGTCATGCACATAGGTAAAACACTCACACCTATAAACGATCTCAGTCATGCATGTGGTGCACATATGCATGCAGGCAAAGCACTCAAACCTATATAAATTATCTAAAAAGAAAGTAAGAACAATGACAGACTATTCCGTGCTCTTCTACTCCTAAACTTATAAACGTAAGACAAAGCCCATGGGAAATGCATGGTGCCTTCACGGCTGGGACTGACCCAGAGTTATCCAAAAAGTGGTGAGTTTCCAAATGAAGACTAGCCCACACTTGAGCTGGATCATCTACTCAAGTGCCTTCTGCATCCACCAAGTGTTTTCTAAAAGCGTGTATCAGGCTGCTGGAAGTGTTATGAAATTTTTGCTGTGACCCTTGAAGATAGTGTTACCAGTGTCAGACTGTTTCAGGGGTGGGCCCCATGGGGACTCATGGAACAGAAGTGCAGAGTTGCTCCTCTAGGAAGATGTCTTGGCCCTTGTACTTTCTTGCCTTGACATTTGTGTGTATGTGTGTCAACTGATGATGAGTTGACCATTTCTAATGGAATTTTTTGATAAGACATTTATAAGGCAAATACAAAGACTCAGTTCAGTCCAAAAACGCACTTGACAGCAAATGTAACCTTGACAAACTCTAGGCTAGTGAGACACTCTTCCCCTAAAGTCAAGATGGGAGATTCCTGAAAGTAGATAGATGGATGGATGGATAGATAGATAGATAGATAGATAGATAGATAGGTAGATAGGTAGATAGGTAGATGTATGATAGATGACTATATGTATGATAGATACATAGATGGATATATGATAGATGGATGTATGAATGTATGATAGACAGATGGTAGATGGATAGATAGATGGATACATAGATAGATAGATAGATAGATAGATAGATAGATAGATAGATAGATAGATAGATAGGCAAGTTGCTAAGTATACTTCGTGTTGCTCACATGTATATGTGTCTTAGTAGTGGATAACCTACTAGGGGCTTCATCTCTAATAGAGACTGATTCTCCCTCTCTTAACAGCAACTAATTGCTTACAGGTTTTCATCTACGTTTGAAGCTCTATGACAGATTTACCCTATTCACATTGAAATGTCAACTGGTGCTTTCCTTGGCTGGTCTTGTTGAGGCAACCATATTGTAAGGATTTCATGGTTGCCACTCCATGTCATATATAGAAGATAATGTTTTGTAGCAAACATCCTGGTCTTCTGACTCTTACAATCTTTATATCCCTATCTTCTTTGATTTTTTTCGCTAAGCCCTATGGTAGAGATTGTGTTATGGATGTGTCATTTGGAGCTGGGAACCCCACAGTGACTAGTTACGGATTTCTGAGGTGGTCTATAGATAGGTATTCAGAGTGCTGTTTGAAATTATACTGGTTTAGGAAATTGGCAGTAGTAGATTCTCTTCTATGGTCCAGGACCTCATCATCCACAGATAGTCGTTTAGATCCCCGGGACCAGGCATGAATTCCCTCCTATAAAGTGGGTCTTAAGTCCAATTAAATGGCTATTGGTTACTCAAAAATAAAAGTGCCACTATTGTGCCCTTGGATTTTGTATTACTTTTCTATGGCTGTGATAAAGTACCATGCCCAGGAAGGGTTCATTTGTGCTGATGCCTCCAGAGTGGTAAGATCCCATCACCACCAAGGTAGGGAAGAATGGCAGTAGACAAACATGGCAGCTGGAACAGTAAACTAAGAGCTAACATCTTAAACTGCAAGCAGGATTGAAACATTAACCCATCCCCGCCCCATGACATACTTGGCTGTACCCTCCAGACCTACTCAAGCAGTGCCGTCAACTGGGGACCAAGCATTCAAATGCCTGGCCCATGGGCCCTCTCAGACCACTACTGCTGTGTCTTTTGGTACTCCTCCTCATTGTTCAGCCTTTTCCCTGATCACATCTAGGCATTTGTAGCTCAGCTGGGGGACAAAACACTGGTGTGCCCCTTCTTCTGGCTCCTTCTCCAGGTAAAAGTGCCACCCACTTTGAGATCAACAGCTTCAACAGATAAATGAAAAGGGTGCCAGCAGGCCGGAAAGATATCCAGATCAGTGAATTCCAATCAGCATGTGGCAAGCAAAGGGTCTGTACAGTGCTAAGTTTCTCTTCAATTCTTAGGAACAGTTTCAGGTCAAAATGACAGGACACTTAAGCACCCTGAGAGTCTAGTTTCCCTCTCTCTCTCTCTTTCTCTTTCTCTTTCTCTCTCTCTCTCTCTCTCTCTCTCTCTCTCTCTCTCTCTCTCTCTCTCTCTCTCTCCTTTTCCATTTGTTTATTTAGGCATATGATTTCCTATCCATTTGATATCTGGGAATATAATATATTCTGGGAAAAATATAAGGGACCTAAGCTTAGCGTGGTTATTAGAAGAAAGGCATCCGTGGTCTCTACTGCAGCGTACATGCCAGACAAGCACTAGACGAGGTGGGGTGGAGGCTTTGTCACCACGGCCACTAGAGGCCAGTGGTAACTCTTGCTATAAACCTGTCAAAAGGACTTGAGCCTGTCAGTCCTCATCCATTTGAAAGCCAGATCAGAGGCTGGGAATGCTTTTGCCATTTGTGCTATGGCACTTTCAGGCAATTTGGAGGCAGGCAGAGAAAATTCTCATTAGGAACTTATTATTGGGAGCGTGATATGAGAATTAAAAAGACACATTTTCCACATTCATAAACCGGAAATACTAGTGATTCACATGGACAGAGTCTCACATTTGTGGAAGCCCTCTTCACAGATGAATAGTGTGTGAATGTTTGTGAGTGTGTGTGTGTGAGTGTGTGTGTGTTTGTAAGTGTGTGTTGAGTATGTGTGAATTTGTATATATGGGTGTGTGTGTGAGTGTGTGTGTGTGTCTAAGAAGAGAACAGTAAGGAGTAGGAATGTGGAATTCAGTGACGAAGGAACCATTCTCATAGATCTCAGAGCAAGTTAGGTTCTAAGCTCAATCTTACCTGTAAAGCAGGATCTGATAAGCGTATATGGGAATTAAGTTAAGCAATATTTACAGAGACATGTGAAGTGTCAAATAAAGGAAGATGAAAAGTGTTGAATTGGGTCAGAGTCACTGTGGTCTGTGAGTGACAGGAAGGAAGACTCTGGTGCCTTTGGAGACAAAAGTTCCACCCACTCCTTGCAAAAAGAAATAAGTATTCATCCCAGTGATGGAATAAGTTTAGTAAGGGTGGGGCAACAGCATGCTGGTAAATCTGTACCTGGCTGTGTCTCCTTTGGGTTCTGCCATGCCCTCAGAACTGATTTAGCAGGCACAGGCCTCAGATATTAGTACCCTTTTCCCCAAGGAAACTTGCTTCTTCAGGTTTAACTTATTTCTCAGGGATTGAAAACTTCGCCGTGGCCTTGTCTCTTGGTATCATTTTGATATTATCTTCACAACACTGTGAATTGTTTTCTCTGTGTGACCTTAGGACAAGAAGGAGAACAAAATCTAGTGGCTGAGTAATGGGGTGTTTTGCTCTTGCATTTGAAATCGCAAAGGTCCCTGACTCTTCTGAGCTGTGGAGCCACTCCCTAGGCCCTCCAAGGGAATTTGCATGAAAGCAGATGGTTTATGTAAAAAATTGGGGGGGGGGGGGAAGGTCTGTTTTGGTACAGAGGCCCAAATGTCTGGTTCAGTATACTGACTAAACTGAACTTGACCTGCTTTCCTATGAGTGAAAAGTTTGGTTAGGATTGTCTCTTTTTAAAATGTGTTGTTGGCAAAATCAACAGATTTAGCAATTCATGAGAATCTTCCATTTGTCCAAATGTGCTACTTTAAACTCCTGAACATCACATAAATGAGGATCCATGGGAAAGCCTAACTAGAGATTACTACAAAGTGAAGCACACGCTTTCAGACTGAATGAGACCTGGAAAATTGTGCCAGTAAAACAAAAATCCTCCGGACACCTTTTATTTTTGCGTACTGAGAATGGACCTAAGGCCCATCTGCATGGTAGGCAAGTATCCACCGCTGAGATACTTTCCTGCAGTGGTTTGAATAAGAATGGCCTCCTGAGCGAGGTAACTCAGTCACAAAAGAACGAACATGGTATGTACTCACTGATAAGTGGATATTAGCCCAAAAGTTGGGAATACCCAAGTTTCACTTTACAGTAACCGCTGTACTGAGAGTGAGATCCCAGATGGAGGAGTGGGAGAAGGGACTGAAGGACCTGAG
>CM052703.1:126295956-126297911 GCA_028551405.1 Uromys caudimaculatus | reverse complement strand
GAGGGACCAATGGTTCAGACCACATATGTGGCAGAGGATGGCCTTGTTGGCCATCAGGGAGAGGAGAGGCCCTTGGGCCTGAGGGTGTTAGAGGTCCCAGTAAAAGGGAATGTCAAGGTGGGAATATGGGAGTGGGTGGGTGGGTGGGTGGGAGGGGGAATACCCTCATAGAGGCGGGGAGAGGGAGGGGATAGGGGGTTTCCAAAGAGGAGAACTAGACAGGGGGAAACATTGGAAATGTAAATAAAGTATCAAAAAATAAAAATTAAAAAAAAAAAAAAAGAATGGCCTCCATAGGCTCATATGTTTGAATGCTTAGACATCAGGAAGTAGTATTACTTGAGAGCAATTAGTGCTGGCCTTGTTAGAGTAGGTGTGGCCTTGTTGGAGGAAGTGTGTCACTGGGGGTTGACTTTGGGTTTCAAAGTCCTTTGCCAGGCCCAGTATCTTTCCCTTCCTGCTACCTGTGGATCCAGATGTAGAACTCTCAGCCACTTTTCCAGTACCATGTCTGCCTGCAGGATACCATGCTCCCTGCCCTGATGAAAATGGGCTAAACATCTGAAACAGTAAGCAATCTCCAGTTAAATGCTTTCTTTTATAAGAGCTGTGTTAGTCAGTATATTTGTTCACACTTATTAAGACAATTTTATCCCTATATTTATTCCAGTACCATGTTACTGGAAATTTCCCAGAAGCAGAAGGGACCTTGGAAACATCAGTGTGCCCCTCACCTCGCCCATGGCTCTACAGCCACGTGGCTGACTGCATCTATTGGTGTTCATGAATTTCGTGTATACATTACTTCCTATCCTTGGGTTTTGAAGGAAATAGTGCGCAACCTGCAGTGGTCAGTCTCAGTGAGGAAACCCTGGCCTCCATAGGTTCACATATGTGAATGCCTGGGCATCTGAGAAACACCCGTCTTGCTAATGCAGGAGTTCTCATAGAGACCTAGGTATGGGGGGAGGTGATGCCACTGATCCTAGGTCTTACTAAATATAAGATGGCCAGTTTCTAGGTATGCCTGTCTCAAGACAGTTCACTTGTTATGTGAGTTACTGACTGCCATGTTCTCTCTTGGACCTATACAGACAGGAGAAGTATCTGTGGGGAGAGAGGGAAGAGAGATAGGCGTGTGTGGGGCCCCAGCTGGTCTTTTTGTATGTAAGACCCTACATGATAGAAGACTTCAAAGCATTCACTGGGTACTGAGGAGCGTTTGGAGCCTAAGCACTGCTCTAGGGTCTTTCTGGGAACTTCCAGCGCAGGCCACTGTGCCCTGTGTGAACTCTTCAGGTACAGGCAGCCTGTGCCCCCATGGTGTCTTTAGCAGAGCATGTAAAGAGAGATATGGTCACAGAAAGGGTAAG
Organism: Uromys caudimaculatus; assembly: GCA_028551405.1. Classification (NCBI taxonomy): domain Eukaryota; kingdom Metazoa; phylum Chordata; class Mammalia; order Rodentia; family Muridae; genus Uromys; species Uromys caudimaculatus. The sequence goes on along the minus strand of CM052703.1, from coordinate 126,296,538 downwards.
CAAAAAGGAGTGGGGAACCAGCTCTGGGATTGAGCATGGGAAAAGATCCCCTGGCTCCCCCATTGTGAAGTATAATTCAAGGGGTCAGTGTGGAACCCTGTTTACATGTATACATACATACGTACATACATACATCCGTATGTGTATATTTGTGTGTGTGTAATGCACTACAGCTAAGTTGCATTAACTGATTTCAAGCAAAACAGTTACCTCATAGTCCAGTCGCATTCCACCCCACTGTAGTTTAGAGGGTTGGTTAAACTTGCCCATAGGTCACACACCCATCTCAATCCCCGTGAGGAAGCTTTAGACTGTGTTGTAGACATATCCCACTGTATCACGCCTCTCTAAGTTCAGAACATTTTGCTTATGCTAGAAGGTATCTTTCCATAAAATTAAATTAAATTTCTAATTGACATAGTTTTTATATATTTATGACTATTGTAAATAATAAACTACTCTTGCTATGTAATTGTTAATTCAAGGTGGTTTCTATCTTGTATTGGTTATTTTTCTATTGCTATGATAAAGCATTATGACCAAGACAACTTATAAAAGAAATTGTTTAACTGGGCTTATAGT
>CM052703.1:126268456-126290956 GCA_028551405.1 Uromys caudimaculatus | reverse complement strand
CTGAAAGTCGGGCTAAGTGTGATCAGTGCTAGTTTTTAAGGATGACATGAGACAATGTATGATAACCCATGATGAAGTGTAAGGACTGTAGAGCACACCCCATAGTTATTGTGCTCAACAGACTCTGCAAGTTCCTAGAGGCAGCAAGCAATACCTACCCTGAAGTCCCTTAGCACCATCAACAGGAATCTGATGTCTGACATCCAAGGCTCCCCTTTGGTGAATGAACGCTCATGGAAGACATCTGTTCATATGCCCGGTGTGTTATTTATAGTCATCTGGCCACAAATACCATGCCAAATTTCAGCCTGTCAGAACTTTGTGCCAGCCTCCCCACTGCTAGTAGCTTCTGGCCTAATAAACACCATCTCTGTTTCTGTGAATCAGGTGTTCCTGGATCAGAGTTTAATGTGGGTGCCCTGGCTAACCCGAAGGCAAGGTTGGCTTGTATGTGAAGTGATACTAGACCTCATGGTGCTGCCTGTGTCTTTAGGCCACTACCCTCCTTGGCCTGAGACACATTGACTGAAGGGGAGCCCTATGTTCTGGGACAAACAGTAGTCAACCAGGTATTTGTAAAAAACAAAAAACAAAAACAAAAACAAAAAACAGAATTAAGCCAGAAAGACCTAGATTCCTATCTGCCTTAAAAGCTCAGATTGTTATAACAGACCAGCAGACTGGTAGCTTAAAGGGCAGACATTTATCTTTCTTGGTTCTAAAAGAGCAAACACAAGGTCAGTGTGTAGGTGAATTTTGTGTCCAGTGAGAAGCTGCTTTTATCCTTGCTGGCAGATGCCTTCTTTCTGTGTCCTTACATGGTTTATCTGTGTTGCGTGTGCATGGAGTTGAAGAGAACCTTCTTCATCCTGGGAGAGTGCTAATTCTGTCATGAGGCTCCTGTTCTCATGAGTTCATCTAAGCCTAATCACTTCCCAGAAACCCCATCTCCAGACACAGTTGTGTTGAGGTACATAAGCATTCAGCCTAAGTCTATCAGGCAGGGGCCAGGCAATGGAGAACCTCGCTTCCTTCTCTGAATGTTTCCTGATGTACACACTAAGAACAATTATGGGGCTACTTTGGGGAACATCTCCATGGCCTACAGTCTAGGCCTGTTCCATCCTTAACAGCCTCTATAGCCACACTGGCTTAGTTAACACCACCATAGGCCTGCTGTAGCTTGAGCCACCCATATCCAGTGTGGGATAGCTTTAGGCCTCACCACTCTTACTCTTGGGTCATGTTTGGGGGGGGCTCTGTGTTGGGGCATCTTAGGAAAAGAGGTCACAGTTCTCCCTAGACATGGAGAGGCCTACAGTTTGCCCACTAGCCCACAAGACAGTCCCTCAAGCATGGGATCTCAGTAGCTCCAGGAGCCCACAGTAGGGCCTCTTTCTAGGCCCCCTGTTTACTCTCAGTTATTGGAGGCCAAGAAATCAAAACACCCACTGCAGGTGTTCCGCTGTCCTCACACTGGGCTAACAGGGATTGTGGCCAGGCTTCAGCGAGCTACACAGTCTTCTACCAGCATACCTGAAGCTGGAGCATGGTTCCTGCTGTCATCCTTCCTCCAGTTTAAGTTCTTCTCTGCCCCACTGTTGCTGCAGCTTGGGAACATCAATGCCTGAGAGATGCCATCTATTCTGTCCTTTGCACTCCCCAGACATCATAATACTGCTGTGCCAGAGGTTGCCTTGATGTTTTTATGTGTGCTGTTATTCTTGTTGGTGCTGGACATGATACTTAGATTGTCCTTGTACTAAGTATACAATCCTTCACCTTGCAATCTCAGTCTGTAAACTCTGACTTGTCCCACAGACACATTCTTGGCACCTAGATAGCAAGTGCACAGTGGGTAGTACTTAGCAAGTGTTTGTTGAGTGACAACTTGAGAATCATGAGTAGGGCATCAAGCAGCTGTGGGCATGCATCACTTCCTCAAAAGCATCATCTGTAAAATGGTGCCACCTCCAGTCCAATTGCTGTTGTGATCATGTGAATCATGGGCCATGCACCTCTAGAACACACCATGTATTAAAATTTTCAAGCCCTAGCACCCTTGATGTGACTCTAGTGGTATCTGGGTCTTTAAAATTGTACAGTTGTCTGTCCAAAGCCACGTTTCCCATGTGCAGTTTTCACCAAAAAGACAAAACACAGTTTAAATTTTTACTATTACACACAGCTCTGTGGTCGTTGGCATCTTCATGGTGGTCACAGGACAGTCACCTCTCTCCTTCTACCACGTAGGTTCCAGGGATCATATCAGGTTCTAAGATGTGCAGGCAAGTACCTGTACCCACTGAGAAATCTCTCCAGCTCAAGTCAAAATGTTTTCAAAAATTGCATCTATATAAACATTAACAGACTTTTCTGTCATTGTTTCCTAAGCACTGCAGTAAATACAGCAAAAAATTACATTGTATTCATTATACCTCATGGACAGATGATTTAAGAGATACAAAATAGGGCTAGAGCGATGGCTCAGCAGTTAAGAGCATGACTGTGCTTCTGAAGGTCCTGAGTTCAAATCCCAGCAACCACATGGTGGCTCACAACCATCCGTAATGGAATCTGATGCCCTCTTCTGGGGTGTCTGAAGACAGCTACAGTGTACTTACATATAACAAATAAATAAATCTTCAAAAAAAAAGAGAGAGAGAGAGAGATACAAAATTGATTATGGGTCTCTGCATCTGCTTCCAGCCACTGCTGATGAAGCCTCTCAGGAGAGCAGCCATGCTAGACTCCTGTCTGCAAGCAGAGTAGAAAATCATTAATAGTGTCAAGGGTTGGCTCTCTCACATGGGATGGGTCTCAAGTTGGGGCAGTCATTGGTTGGCCATTCCCTCAGTCTCTGCTCCATCCTTATCCCTGCACATTTTGGGTTGAAGGTTCTGTGGGTGGGTTGATGTCCTCCTCTTTCCACTGGGAGTCCCACCTGGCTATAGGTGGTGACCACTTTAGTCACCATATTCCCTGTGGCTACCTACTCAGGGAGCCTTGTGGAAGAGTGGGGAATAGAACTGAACAAACTGGAAGGGTCAAGGACAGCACATGAAGGCCCACAGAGTCAACTAACCTGGGACCAAAGGGTCTCACAGAGACTGAACTACCAACCAGGGAGAATGCAGGGGCCACACATTTGTAACAGATGGGCAACTTAGTCTTCATGTGGGTCCCCTAACAACTGGAGCAAGGGCTGTCTCTGACTCTGTTGCCTGCCTGTGGTTCCTTTTCCTCTACCTAGACTGCGTGATTTGGCCTCAGTGGGAGAGAATGTATTTAGTCCTGCTGTGATAGATGTCCCCAAGGGGGGCTATATCTTCTCTGAGGAGAAGAGAAGAGGTAAAAGGAGAAGGGATTTGTCAGGGTGGTACTGGGAGGAGAGGAGGGAGTGGTGGCTGTGATCAGGATGTAAAGTGAATGAATAGATAATAAATACATTATTGAAGAAAGAGAGAGAGAATGGCTGACATGCTGGCACATGCCTGGAACCTCGGTGCTCAGGAGGCAGAGTACGTAGTGAACCCACAGTCAGGCGCAGACAGGGTCAGATAAACCAAGTATAGGATTCTCAGGAGAAGCCAATTTTGCCAGCACCGTGGCCTTCAACTTCCTGCCTACACATCTGTGAGAGAAATGCGTGGTGCTGGATCCATCCATTCTGCCACCTCCTGTGGCACACTACCGCAGTAATGCAGTGTTCCATGGGAAATGCTCTGGGCAGAAGTGTCAGAACGCTGGGCACGTGAAGATATGCCCAGATTGGCTTTTCTTTCAGACCTTTGCCACTTGCAGTACTTCTTTTGTTTGTGGAACTGGAAACCTAAAATTTGTAAGCATGAATTGAAATATGGGATTTAGAGGAGAAAAGGCAATCACTTTCTTTGGAGTGCAAGACACGTCTTCTACTGATGTGACCTGAGCAATGGAAACAACACAATGGGGGAGGAAAAAAGGGCAGATACTGGAGAGCGTGTCCTCCAGTGAGGAAGACAGAGAGGTCATGAGGAGGGGGCGTAACGGAGAGGGCTGCCAGACGCCCGCCCCGAGCAAAGCAGGCCTCCTGGGAGTCCTGTGGGACAGCAAAGGGACTCACACTCAAGCTCTTACAGGTGTTGCTAAGAGAAGAATGACTGAGAGAAGAATGTCCAGAGCCAGTGCAGCGCGGTGTTGATACAGCCTGCTCTGCGGGATTACAGAAGAGACAGGGAGATGTTACACTAACGGAGAGTTACAGACTCAGGCTTCATCTAGCTCAGCACGTCTTCCACCAGGGCTCAGGAATGCAACAACAGGAAGGAGTCTGCTCTGAGCTATTCAGCCAGTGGAGATTTCTTCAGATGGCCTCTAATGCTGAAGAAGAGCTGAAGAAAACGTTGGTTCTTGGACAGTGAAGAGTATGTTCTAGAGTTGCTGCCATGTTCCAGCTTTAAATTCCTTAATTGTGACTGAGAATAAAGAAGAATACAAGGACCATGTGACATATCAATAAACTTATTTCTACTTGAAGAATTTATGTCTTCAATTTAGATCACATCTGTACTGCAACAGTTGGGGCCTGAGACAGGAGGGTTGCTAATTCAAGACCAAACCTAGGCTACATAGTAAGGCTATGTCTCAAAACGGGGGTGGGGGTGGATATTTACAATCTTATAAATGAATATTCAAAACAGGCCACTTCTGAGAGGGAAGGGGCAGTGTTGGCAATTTTCTGTTCTGGGAGAACTAAGCATGTTGTCAGAACATTATAAAGTAGGTAGCTTATGTTTAGATACAGAAATGTCAGCTAGAAAATGAACAATCTGCAGTGTGACAGCACTTCTTCTCTCCAGATAGTTCCATGCTCACTGGACCCTCAATCAGACAGAACAAAATGCAAAAGCATTTATGGTTCTTAAACTCATTTTATTCTCCTCTTTTAAGTTCCACCTTGCCTATGGAGAGCAAGAAGCATGAGGCAGGATGTGACTGTGAAAAGGCTTTCTGGGAAACTGAGGCAGGCGCATTGGCTGGAACAGAACATTAACCGGAGGCGGGTCAGGAGACTCTGGAAGAGTGTGGTGACCCTGCCCAGAGGCCAGGAACATTGTTACAGGGTATCAGGCCACCTTGGAAAAGTCTGTAGTTTTAAGGAATGACCTGCAAGAATAGTAATAAACTCAATGTCATAATTTACTGATTCTAAGATGATACTCCACCATCCCTCAAATTTCACTGGTTTTGTGGACAGCTCTGTTTCTGTTTGTATTTTGATGCTAATTCTGCTTCCCCAAGAAGAGCTGCCTGGTACTCAGGACTTCATGTGACCCCTCTAATGAATAAAGAAACCAATTACTGGGCGAGTAGACGGGACTTCCAGGTGAGATGGAGAGACAGCAGAGGCAGGAGGAGGAGAGGGACTTTGGGATGGGAACATAGTGGCAAAAGTGTAGGTGATGGAGACCCCCAGTTCAGGTATCGCGTCCGTTGGGATCCGCTACCAGAGGGCTTACCTTAGAATGGCTTACTATTGGGATGCTAGTTGTTGTGCCCAGCAATTGTGTTGCCTTTTGATTCTAAACTAAGTTTGTGTGGTGTTTTCCTTCACACAGTGACTTGACTGAGTTCCAAAAAAAAAAAAGGTGCGAGGGTGGGGTACCCCAGCCAGTGACGGGAATTTGGAAGTGTGAGGCTGGTATGGCAGTGACCTGCCATGGGAACTTAGCAAGCTGGCTAAAGAGATTTTGGAGCTCCAGGTCAGAGAGTCTCCACGAGGTGAGAACAAGGCCCACCGAAGCTTTGCCGGCAATAGCATGGACTGCATTTTTTAATATTTCACGCTACACACTGAATCCACACTGAAGTTCAGGAGATACTCATGAGTGGGCAGCTCGGCTGTGCATGTTCAGACTACATGGTGCCATTCCCTTGAATGGGTCCTTCGATCGTGGGAAAGAGCTTCAGGAGCATTACACTTGACTTTGCATTCAAGAGAGAAGCTGTTAAGAGTGCACAATAACACAGATACAGCAACATGACACAGGCGTGACGACGGGGCAAGAACTTGTATGCCTCCCGTGAGAACAGTGTCAGCGTGGAATCCAGACGGGAAATTCCCTACAAGAACTGGGATCTGTGTTCCATTTTATAACACAGACAAGAACAAAAAAGGAATTGCCACTATCACCCAGCTTCCTGGAGACCTTTGGCAGTTTGAAAGAGAATCTGTCATAGGGTTTCTAATGCTATATGGTAAAACACCGTGACCAAAAACAACTGCGGAGGAGGAGGGTTTATTTTACTTCATCTCCCCCATCACAGCTCATCATTGAAGGAAGTAAGGGCAAGAACTGATGCGGAGGCCATGGAGAAATGTTGTTTACTGCCTTGCACCCCAAGCTTTTCTCATGACTTTCTTACAGCATCCAGGACCACCTGCCCAGGGTGACACTGCCCACAGTGAGCTAGGATCTCCCACATCAATCATCAATTGAGAAAATGCACCACAGGCTTGCCACAGGCCAGCCTGCTAGGACATTTTCCCAAATGATTCTAACATGTGTCAAGTTGACATTAATTACCAAGTAGCACACTGACTTAGAAAATATTCAACAGTCTCCTACCAGCGCCTAAGGTCACATATAGGATTCCAAGAAGATTCAGTTGCCTATGATGTACCTTGGGTCAAACTCCTCAGAAGTCTTTACCTATTGACATTGATTATATCTTTTCTTTTTCATGTTTACATACGAGTGATCTTTGAAAAAAATCACTATCTAAATCCAAATATAAAACAGAAATTTCTATATTAGGTATAGCATAGAAAGTGTAAGTATATAAAAATGGTCGTCCAACATAAACTTGGGGCTTGCTTCTTACCTTAATTCTTGTTTTGTTATATTGTGGTATGTTTAATGATTATGGCCACCATGATTTTTCTGTTTCAGTGCTTTTATGTGTTAAATTGATTATACTTCAGTACCAAGCCATTTGATCAGATACATCTGAACATAGTTGTAAAGGTTGGTTGCTTTGGTTTCTTAAACAAGTGATTGAAATTTAGATCAGTACATTTTAAGTAAGGCTTAATTGGGTAGGCATCAGCCAGTCAATTAATTAAATATTCTAACACACACACACACACACACACACACACACACACACACACACACACACACACGTCTCCCAAAGCAAAAGGGAATCTGCCTTCATAGTGGCTTCAAACTCAGGTTACACCTTCATCTGTTCTGTGAGAACCTGATGATTTGCCCTTCAGATTTTGATCTTGCTAGTTCTCATATGTGTGCAAGATATTTCCTTACACTAAGTAGATAGATAGATATACAGAAACGGGGGAGGGAGAAGGGAGAGAGATAGAGAGGCATACACAAAGACAGACAGACAGACAAACAGATAGACAGACGCTGCTCTGCTTGTATGTGACAAGTGAAGGCATCCCTTGTTCTCTGGGGGTTAGATATTATTGTGCCCCTTTGCCTACTGAAGTAAGCACTACTGAGTAAGGACTAGGAAACAGAGTCTTAGATTGGTTCAGGCATATTCTACCACCAGGGACTGTGATCCTAGCGCCTTTGTAAATAGAGCTAAAGGGGCATTTGTCAAACCTTCCAAAAAGGGGGATGCGCATCTGTACTGAGTCTCATATCATGGGGACTGCTGTCCCCAGGAAAGTGTGTCCTAGGTGCTAATTCCTACCCTATAAACACTAGCTACTACTGAAAGAAATTCTGAGCATATCAGCTAGGCTCTCCTTCCAACCAAACAGCTCTGGTTTTTCTCATCCCCAACTATTGGGAGCATGCCCTGCCTCCAGTCAACTGTGTGTCTACAGTGGCTATGACCAGTGAGGACATCTGAAGGGGGCTTGCTAGGACTAGTTTTGAGAAAACTGAAAAGCACAGTCCACAGATGTTCAGGGAGACTCAGCTTTCCCACAAGAGGAGTTGGGTGGATGAGGATCCAACCCCCATGTGGTCACCTGGGGACTGGGAGATGTCTGGGGCTGGTCTAGGGGATGAGGACCTCTACCACCAAATGCTCACTAAGTAGGAGAGGTTAAGGGAGAGAGGTGTAGTGAATTAGGACGTTGGCCATCATATGGTCATTGTGTGGCTTGGAGAAGCTGAGAGAGGGGCTACCTAGTGAATAAGGACTAAGCCACCATCTGGTTACCCAGGGGCTGGAAGAGGCGAAGAGGAATGATCTAGTGAATAGGACTTCCACCACCATATGGTCACCATATGTCTGAGAGAGGCTAGCCAAGGAGACATTTCTCTGTACCAAGTCTCTGCCTTGTCAGCTCTCCACCTGCAGGAGCTCTGCATTTATCTAAATCTCCTTTACTCCCAAATTGGTCTTTTCATAAGAGAGTTTCATTTTCAATGCTAAACATAATGAAAATAAGTAGATTTTATTGTTTAGAAGATTCATAGCAGCAATAACTTTGCTTTCATTTCCATAGATCTTTATTCACAGTTTGACCAGTGACTAGAGAGAGAAAAGGAAATGACCTGCTATTTCACTTAAGCTAAATGCATTGACTTTTTACAAAATTAAATCTTCAGTAAATTAACTTGTGTGTCTGGGTTTCTTATAAAAGACAGGAGAGATGCTCATTGTTGCTCATTGTTTACCTGCAGCTTAGGAGTGGCTCTGTCCTCTGTAAACATTAATTCCCTCCAGGAGCCAGAAGGGGCTTCTAGGCTTTCACCCTGACACTGAGCTGGGGAGAGGACAGTCACAGAATGGCCCCCTAATTCCTATCATTTAAGTATAAGTTCATGAAGGAGGATCAGGGTTTTTGATCCTACTCAGGCTCCAGCATCTAGAGCAATGCAGGCAATACATATCATACATTTAGTTATATTTCTTAAGTAAATGAATCAGTCTTACCCCTATAGTATACTAAGAATGACTGATATTTAAAAAAAAAAAAAAAAAAGAAAGTAACTACTTTACATTTAAATATATGGTTGAGATCGCCACTTGCTTTCTGCTTGGTGCAATAATCTCTTTAAAGGAACAATTGGCAGCTCATGGAAGGAGAACTTGCTTTGATAGGCATTAGGTATACCACAAATACACAGTAATTTTAAATATGTGGTCTTGAGGCAAGTACAGACAAATAGGCAGAGGGAGCTGGGAGACAGACCTTAGTGTGGCAGGAGCTTAATATACATTAAAACATGACCACAAATCAATAAAGGTTCTAAATGGGAACCTTAGAAACTTCTTATATAGGGGAAATCTTATGGATAAAGGAAAGCAGAACTGGAGTGATACCAAGCCACATCAAAACATTAAAAATAAGGCCTGGGAACTTAATTCAGGAAGCTAAGATAGGAGGAACTTCTAAGAGAAAGAATCAAGAGCACACATGATAGGGTCATTTCAGAATTAAGAATCTCAGATTAAGGGCTCTCTTAGAAATCAAGGTAAGTGAAAGATGGGAAGGAAATATCTGTAATATCAGGAAAATTATATATAAAATAGATTCTAAGTTAATAGGAACCAAGAAGAGCTCAAGTAGGAAAACCAGTGGTGGTAAATCGTCCCTGCCAGCCTGACTTGATTTAGGGTCTCCTTGTACACTCACTTCTAGGGATGTTCACGAGAGCATTCCAGAGAGATTTAACTGATGAGAGAAGACACATCCTGAATTTGGTTGACACTAACCTGTGGGCTGGGATCCCAGACTACTGAAAACACAGAGAAACAGCACCAGCATTTCCTTCCTGTAGATGCAAAGTGACCAGTTGCATTGTGTTCCCCTCAGCATTCTTCTCCATTATAATGGACTGAATCCCTTCAAACCGTGAGCCAAAACAAACGCCTCCACCCTTAACTTGCTTTAGTCAGGCATTTTACCACAAGAAAAGAAATTAACACAACAAATGAAGTATACAAACAGACATTTTGCAAAACAGGAAAATCCCCAGACTAGATAGGAAAAGAAAAGTTTCCAAGTCGTTTTTAATCAGAGTTGTGTGCTTTAGAAAGTAATAAAATGACTTTTTGTAAATCAGAAGGACCTTTCACATCTTCTGAACCTATGAGGGTAGCTGCTACTGCCATCTATGAGGCTGAATAGGGAAGAGGAACTAATTTCAGCCTGTGGAGTCATAAGTCAGAGATTTAGCTAGGCAGTGTATGGTCTGATGTATGTGGGAAGGTCAGGCAGGAAGTGAGATGTTGAAAACCCAGAGTTTCAGAGAGGTATTAGAGCTGGGGGACAGGCCTATGGCTTTCCCTCTACTCTGCATGCCCTCTCAGGCCTTTAGCAAGGGAAGCAGTGAGGAGTGTGTTCATGAGAACAAGAAGCCCCAGCTGAGCTCCATAGTGATGATGCAAGAAGTCTGGGTGAAGGCAGAATGTTAAGAGTGCCCAAGGAAGGCAGTGTTTCAGCAGGGGCATGTCTGTAATACCCTTGAAGGCTAATTAATATAAGACACACTTGGTGGCTGATTTTAGAAACCCACGTCAGACAGCACAAAGCTGAATAGAAAGCCTCCAGATGCTATGCTGGTCTGAGACCTTACTCATCTGTCACATGCCTGTGGGGTGGGGTAGAAAATGAGAAAAATCCAAGAAAGATCACCAGCCCACTTTCTATCTAACCCAGCTTAGCTTCACTTAGTTCACTTGGGCTCTCACAGTTGAAAAGATCAGAATTAGAATCCAAAGTGTCCAAAGTGTCCCAGTATCTCTCCCATGGTCACTCAGGGTAAATATTACCAGGAAGAACCTCAACTATCAAATTCTTTTTTTTTTTTTTTTTTTTTTTTTTTTTCCGAGACAGGGTTTCTCTGTGTAGCCCTGGCTGTCCTGGAACTCACTCTGTAGACCAGGCTGGCCTCGAACTCAGAAATCCACCTGCCTCTGCCTCCCAAGTGCTGGGATTAAAGGCGTGCGCCACCACTGCCTGGCTAACTATCAAATTCTTATAGCATTTCCTATAGCATTTCCATGGGCGTTGGTAGGTCTCCATTTCCAAAGCCTCTGGGATTTCTGCAGGACAGACAGTGCCATCGTTAGCAGATGATGGCCAATGAGCTCAGAGGATATGCAGGACATGAGTCAGTCAGGTCATCTAAAGTGGCTGCTATGACATTGTCTGGGAGGCCCCTCATGACTGCATTCTACAACTGAGATCACATGGTAAGTCCAGAAATTCCCCACTCTAGGTCAGACTCACCCTCCTCCTGGTCTTCAGGGGGCTGTTACTTTTCTTTTGCTGGTTTTTATTTTGTTTAAGCTGTTTTGTCATGTGTTTCTCTCTCCCTTCCCTTCTCTCTTTCCTTCCGATCTTTCTTCTTTTGTTCCTTCTATCCTTTTATATTTAACTTCTCCTTTTAATTATTTTTATTATTTTAACTACAATATTATATCATTCTTTCCTTCCCTTGCTACCCTACAACCCCTCCCACACACCTCTACTCCCTCTCAAATTTATGGCTTCCTTTTCTTTGATGATTGTTTTATACACACATACATACACACGTAAGACTCTAGGGAGTCTTAACTTACCCGAGACACCCCCCCCCCCAAGTGAACACATGGAGTCTGGGATTGATGCAAAATGCAAGAGGAATTTATTAACTCAGCATGCTGAGGTCTCTCTGCATACCAAGACAGGAGAGCAACCACACATAGCCCATTCAGGGACCTTATATACAGATTTTAGAGCAGCCGCCATTAGGCACAATGTGATTGGCAGAACAGTGTGACTTTTAAATTGATTGGTCTTTAGGGAATGAGGTAGCAGGGGCTTAATCAGCCCCTCCCTTCCAGCCTGCATGAACCTGTTTCTTCCGGGAGGGGAGGGGTGCCCATGTGCTCGGAGGGGGGAGGGGACCCTGGTGGAATATCTCAGAATATCTCAAAGTTCCCGAGCTGACCCCCCCCTCTCTCTCACACACACACACACACACACACAGAGAGGGAGAGAGGGGGGGGGGAGAGAGAGAGAGAGAGAGAGAGAGAGAGAGAGAGAGAGAGAGATCATAAACATATAGTCAAAACCTGATCTTTGGTTTAAGCCCCTCCTTTGAGGACATCCATGTTCTTGTCTATAAATAAATGCTTTGAGATGCATTGCGGGGGGGAGGGCAATGATGGGGGGATAAAGTTCTCAGAGTGTGCACTGTAGACCTAGAGTGTCAGCACAGCCTAGGTCCTTGAGAGAAATACATAGTCAAGGATTTCTCTAGAATCCATAATCAGAGTTTCTGGGTACAGGCCTTATACTTTGGTTTCCTGGCCCTCTAGGACTTCTGGTGCCCACTATATGGATGTTGTTTTTCCTGGGTTGCATATGGCCAAAATGACTGAAACTAGAGCAATTCTGAGGCCCTTCCAAAAGTCAACATCTTAGCATTCCCTCATAGAAGGAGAAAGAGATTCACAGGGCTTGTAAGCCCTCAAGGGATCCTCACAAGGCTCTTCGTCCCTCCAAGTTTATGGAGGACTACACAACTGACTGGGGTGATACTTTTTGGTAATGTGGCTGCCTGTACTGCCCAGGAGACTTTTCACCCATGCTGTTGTGGGTGGGCACAGTACAGGACATGAGACAGTGCATTGCTCAGTGCTGTTAACTACACATAAGTTGCCTTGGGGTGTTCCTCGTAGCATAGCTGCCTTTGGGTCACTGATGCACCTGTGAGCTCATTGGTTCACCAAGCTAGAGTTACAGTCTTTTGTGTGAATGCCTTTTTTTAATATCTGAAATAAATATATACATGTTTGTTCACATTTCCTCAGGAAAAGTCACATGACAGAGGTAGTTGAAATGAGGCTTAAATAACCTATCTATTTCCCTGTTCTCTGCAGTTTTTCTTTCCCATCCTAAAGTCTCCTAAGTAGCTATGGTCTAGAAATATTATGTGGTAAAAATCCATTTTGCATAATACTTATTACAATTATCATTTTATTTATTCCATTTTTAAGATTGGCTTTGATCAATCTCTGTCTCTAGTTTATAAGTTGAACTTCATGATAAGTGTGTATATGTAGGCTAAAGAAAATCTATATAGTTCAGTTTTATGTGCAGTTTCAATCTTGATACATACATGGATGTGGGGCCACCTACTAGAGCATTGGGAGCCTTTAAGGCCACATCTCTGAAGAAAAATGACTCTCCTACCCCATTTAGAGTAGAGCTTTAAATTCTCTTGTTCTCTGAATGGTGACCAGTTAGACATTTGTATATTAATCTACTGTAATTATCTACAGTAAAAAAAGAGAGAGAAGCTTCTATAATGAGGGTTAAGAACTTCACTAATCTATGAGTATAAAGATAAAAACTTAGGCAGAATAGTACTATTGGTTCTCCCCTAGGGCCCACGATCTAGCCAGGCATAGTTTTTCAGCACAGTTAATAGTACCAGGCATGAGGTCCATCTTGTCAACCGGGCTTTCAATCTAGTCATAAAGTCTTTGGATACTGTATTAGTTGCTTTTATGTGGCTGTAATAAAGCACCATGTACAAGGCAACTTATAGAAGGAGGAGTTTATTTGGACTTATGGTTCCAGAAGGATAAAGGTCCATCACAGATGGGAGGCCTGGCAACAGACAGCAGACATGGTGTCAGGAGCAGGAAACTGAGAGCTTATACCATCAACTGCAAGCACAAAGCAGAGAGAGCTGGGAGAGCCATGGGCTCTTCACTCTCAAGACTCACCCCTTATGACATACTTCCTCCTAACCCTCCCACACTGTCACCCAATGGGGACTGAATATTCAAATACCGGAGTCTCTGAGGGTCATTGCTCATTTCAACCACCAGTTACTTCCATAACATTCATGCCAGCATTGTACCAGTGGGCATATTTTGTCAGACCAGTCATTACTGTAGTTTGCAGGGCTAATATCTGGGTAAAATTGTTGATTACTTTTCTCCTTAGCAGTGAACATAGAACCTTGTAGCACTATGAAAGCTGGCCAGTAGATCTGAAGTTTCCAAGTCAGTACCAGCTTGTTTTCTCTATGTCCTATGACTCAAGTATGTGGTATCTTCAGCAATAAAGTCTTATCTTCAAATTCTAGAGGGCAACCAAGAACAATGACAATATGTGTAGGGACTGTGGGACGACACTGACCAAGATCTCAAAGATAGACAAGCCATGCCTGGTATTGGGCTTATCATTTAGTACCTTGAGAGAGACATTTTCCCTGCATTATAGGATAACTTCCTTTAAAGATCCCGTAGTCATAGTTTTTTGCGTGGCATTTTCAGAAGCCCTTAGTGCCTTAGTTTGAGTTATTTTTCCTCATTATCTCTGCTTTACTGTGCCCTCCTGTCCTCTGCCCCATTTAAACATTCCTGCTCCATCAGAGCTTGGGCTGTTCTGGGTCTTGAATTGTAGAATGAATTAGAAGTATGATATGATTCTGTAAAGTAGTCAATTACAAGGTAATTATATAGCAACAGACTTTTCATGTGACATAAAGCTTATGACCCATACTCTTTGTTGACTTTGGCTGCCAGGTTTGGGCCATATCTTAGTCCCCTTTCCGTTGCACAGACTTGTTGGATCATAGTCCTGGAGTCTGGAAAACCACACCACCATGAGACTAGCATCCAGTGATGATCTTTCTGTGTCAGCCTCTAACAGGAGGCAGGAGAACAGCAGAGCAAGAGTGTGAGTGAGGGGGAGGCACAGACACCACCCCCTTTCATATCAAGCCCACTCATGTCACAAGGATGAACGCAATTCCTTGGTGGCATCATTCATTCTTGCTCCATCCTGATGGCCTGATTACTTCTCATTAGGGCTCAGTTCCAGATTAGCACCACCCATGTCTGCATCTTTTGTGCCATAAATGTCGGGGTAAACCTAGTAAGAAGCACTGCTAAAGGACAGAGAGCATGCACTGCCCCTCATGTGTAATAATGGTTGCCAATACTTTTTTAAAAGATTTAATTTTAAGTACATGTATGTGTGTATGTGTGAGTGTGTGTATGTGTGAGTGTGTGTGTGTATGTGTGTGTGTGTGTGTGTGTATCTGCACCCATCTGCACTGTTTGCTGGGAGCTGGAGTTACAGTCAGTTGTGAGCTATCTGGTGTGGTAGTGAGAACTAAACTTGGGTCTCCAAGAAGAGCAGGAAGTGCTCTTAAGTGATGAACCATTCCTGCAGCACTATAGTTGTGAATATTAATTCAGCGCTTATCATTTATTATACCCTTTTACGTATGTTTTACATCAAAAGAATAGCTATATGAGAAAGGTGAAACTTCCCATTTTACAGAAGGACAAGGGATCATGTGCAATGGTGTAATTTGTCCGAGGCCCCATGGGTAATCTGTTGCCTAAATGAGTTACTGTGGTGCTTAATCTTAACGGTCAGTTTTATTAGATTGAGCAGTGCATGGGACATCGATAAGCTACTCCTCAGGGGCTGTTGAAGGCATATCCATAGAATATTAGAGGGCAAGACTGGTCCTGTATGCTGGGGCATCTAGATGGAATAAAAGGGGTAAAGGGAGAAAGTCATAGAGTGCAGGCATCTCCCATAGAGTGAGAGGCATCATCCCATGGACTGGGATTCTAGGCTGAATAGAATGGGGGAAGACAGGGCTGTAGCATCAGTTTGGTTGACAGAAAACTTGACTAGTATCCACGAAACACTGAGTGAAACCAGATGTGGTGGTACAGACCCATAATTTTAGGATTTGAGAGGTAAAAACAAGATGATCAAGAGCTCAGAATTATCCTTGCCTGCATATTGAGTTTGAGGCCTGCCTCAGATAGATGAGACCCTATCTCAGAATTGGGGGTGGGGTGAGCTGAACACCAGCATGTGCCTTTCTCTAGCCCCTTCACCTGCCCAGATGTGAGCAAGCTGGCTATCACCATGCCTTCCCAGACATTATGGGATGATCCCCTTAAACTGACAGCCAAATAAAATTTTCTCCTCTAAACTGTTTTCAGTTGGGCATTTGGTCACAATAACAACAAAATAAACCAAAATATGGTGTCCACCATGGCCGGCTGACACCTCTAAAACTGGGAGTCAGAGATACATCTTCCTTCCTTTCAAATTATTTTTCTCCAGCATTGTCACAGTGGCAGTACAACTAATAGGCAGGTTTATGCAATATCTCTGGCATTGTTTGTGTGGACCAGGCATGGCATATTATTGAGTTGGTGCTTCAGGCAGGAGCAGAATCCTGCCTTGTTGTAAGCCAGAGAGTGTCCAGAGTAGCCAGAGTGATCTCTTTGCCCTTCTACTACAGAAGCACAAAAGGGTTGAGCAAGACCCATTGTGTGCTCCAAGATACAGATGGGGAAATGGTGCAAACCATCATTCTGTGCATCTTACATTTAAAAAGGAAAGGAAAGGAAGATTGCTATAAATTCAGAGTAAGAGAAGCAGTTTCTAATCAGAAAACCAACAGGTGTATTTCAAGTACAAATACCCAAAGGTCAAAACTCATAAATATTTTAAGTACACCAGAAGCTCTATCCGAATTCTCAAGGGAACAGTTGAGAAAAGGTGTAAATGCATATTAGGAAGTTTAGCTGAGTTATATATAGGAGATGTCTGTGTCCCCACATTCAGGATGAGCACAGGACCAGGCACCTGCCTGCTGGGCTGACTGTAGCATCTGCTACACATCCTGCCTTGCCTATCTCAACTATTGTCTTAGGAAAGCACAGAAAAATAATTAGCCATCTATACTATTGTGCCCATTCGTTGTCATCTTCTCGTTTTATAATTAATACTTTCTTTGTTTTGAAGCAATGAGAAAGCACTGTAATTTCCCTGTGCCTACAGAGTCTCCTCCTTTAGGAGTGTTGCTTCTTCTACTATCCAGCCTCTGTAACTGTGAGCCAAAGTAAGCCTTTCTCTTATAATGTATCCATTCTCCATTTTTGGTGTGCTTTGTGAGCATTGTTACTACAGAGCATTCCTGCTGACCTATGGAACTCCCGCAGGGCCTCCTTGTAACTAGGATTCAGGTGACCCCTGAGTTCTTTGGATACTTGTAATTCATCTAATTAGTGTCCGTCTCTCCTTGACCCCTATTCCTCAGTGTCTTAGTCAGGGTTTCTATTCCTGCACAAACATCATGACCAAGAAGCAAGTTGGGGAGGAAAGGGTTTATTCAGCTTACACTTCCATGCTGCTGTTCATCACTAAAGGAAGTCAGGACTAGAACTCAAGCAGGTCAAGGAGCAGGAGCTGATGCAGAGGCCATGGAGGAATGTTTCTTACTGGCCTGCTTGCTTCTCCTGGCTTGCTCAGCTTGCTCTCTTATAGAGCCCAAGACTACCAACCCAGGGATGGTACCACCCACAAGGGGCCCTCTCCCCTTGATCACTAACTGATAAAATGCCTTACAACTGAGTCCCATGGAGGCATTTCCTCACCTGGAGCTCCTTCTCTGTGATAACTTCAGCTTGTGTCAAGTTGACACACAAGACCAGCAGTACACTCAGTGTGTGTGTGTGTGTGTGTGTGTGTGTGTGTGTGTGTGTGTGTGGTGTCTGTGTGTCTACCCCTCCCATTCTCCTGTTTTCTCCAAGTCTGTCTTTCTAGCCATAACATTCTTGGGCTTTCTGATGCTGAATCTCTCTACAGGTCTCCTTTAAGCCCAAGCAAATCTGTTCCTTTACAGCCCAGCAGAGAGACTGAGATCCCTTAGGTGCTACTACTGTTCCAGACTTGAGCATTAAAACTTTTGTAGCTAAGAACTGCTTATTCTCTAAATTGACTCAACTAGGGGACACAGCACCCTGGGAGCTTGCCTTCCCAGGCAGGACACAAGCCAGAGGCAAGGAAAGATCTCTTGGTTATTTTGTTTGTTTGTTTGTTTGTTTGTTTGTTTGTTTGTTTGAACTTTCACCATTCCATCTCTGTGCTTCCTCCCTTCCACTCTGCCTACCACTTCAGGCTGCAGTATTATTTCATACAAGCCAGGATTCTGCCCTTAGCCTTTCCACAGGTGGCTTATTTGTGAGAGATTCACCCCTAGATCTCTGCTTGGAACTCTTCAGACAAACCCAAAATGCTAAATTGAGAAACAAAGGGAATCCCCCAAAGACTCAGGCTAGTGCTACCCCCCTTCTGTGGGAGGAAAGAAATTACATATTTTGCTCAAAAGGAAAAATCCTAAGAATGGGTTTCTTCCTAGATCTCTGGCAGCTGACCACAACCCCTTCTTCAAGCTCCAACACAAATAGATTTTTCTCTGAAAGGCTCTCGAATTTCAAAGCTTGCCTCTGTGCAGGCCTCCCCAGTCTCCCGCTTACCAGCCAGCTCCATCGTTTTATTCACAGATATATGGACATACTTATACACTGTTGTTTGCTGCTTGTATGTTCTCATCTACTATGAGGAAGTCAGCACTGTGGCAAGAATCTTTATTTCTCTGGCATGCGTTGAAGACCTAGTATACTGTCCACAGTGAAGTGAATGAATGAGTGAGTGCCTTTGGCCATTTGGAATGTGTACATTGGTCTATATATTTTTATGTATACATATTAATTTTTAAGCAGTTGAGTCTTTGAGACAGAAAATAAAGGCCCTTTGGAGAAAATATGGAAACCATACTCACGGGTGGGGGGGGGGGGAAGAGGGGAGAGAATTAAAATAAAGTCACCTTATAAAAGGCAACAATGTCCCTATTAGACATAAGGACTAACAAATAAAAATCCCAATGTCAGAAACAGGTTAGTTCTTTGGGGTATAGTGTTTGTTGGTAAAGTTTCTTTGACCTTTAGACATTGTAGGCTATTGCACTGCTCCTGGTTACCCTCCAGAACTTAATGAATATCTTCCCTTTTGCTGAAGACATCATATAGTTGAATTAAAGAGCATGACAAGATCCTGGAAGCTTCATCTCTCCTGGTTACCTTTCTTAGTACTAGAAAGTGCTATGCAGGCTATTGGAGAATAAAAATAATCACCAATCATTCCAAGATGTGAACTTGGAAAGCGACGGTAATGACTGGCTTGATAAAACATGCTCATTAGTGTAATAGTGGCATGAATGTCATAGGAATAATCAACTGCCTTCTGACTTGAATTTAAGTCCACTTCACAAGATGAAATACCTGGCACTATTTTGGACCAAGAACCCATAGCCAGACAGTTCATAGTCCCTGGGGAAGCACTTATTGTTATTATGCTATTAAATGGACATAGTATTAAACCAACTCCTAATAACATGTCATCATATTCATAGATCATTGCATCTCTCAGCTCTCATCTGAGAAGCTTCTGTTTTTAATGGATGATGATTTAACACAACTGACCAAGGTACAGAGAACAAGAGACTGCAGAATGATCAGCCATAAAAAGAATATCTTCATGCTCCTCCTGTCATCTCCATGCAGGAAAGTGAGTGAGCAGGAGTATAAGAGCCAAAGGTGGTGAATGACTACCAGCAACCATTATCTTCTAGATACAGCAGAGCTGCACATATGGCTAACAGTGGTTGCAAAAGCATGGACCAAACCATGTAAGTCTGATTAGACCTAATCTTAGCATGGAGGAAGGAGTTGGCATATCATCCCATCCTTAACCATGAAGCTGCTAGGTGAGGGAACATCAGTTTATTTGAAGAGTTATTATGCTCCAGTAGAAAACTACATATCCAAGAATATTTTGGCAGCAGAAATTGACTTGAAGGAATTTTAAAAAAAGACATAAAGTTTGGTGGGTAGGGGAATAGGGGTGCATCTGAGAGGAGTTAGGAGAAGGGGTACAAATATGATCAAAACATATTGTATGACACTCTTAAATAACTAATGAAAAAGCAAATGATGTTTAATGTTTTAAGGTTCCACAGAATGCAGGCATGAGGAACATATACATGTATGAGAACATGTGATACATATGGGAGCACACATGATATGCATGTGGAGGGCAGAGAACATGAGAATGGTGTCACTGTTTACTGCTGTGTCTTTCCTTCCAGTAAAATCGCTATTTTTTAAATACTTTTTTCAAGTAGTCCCACTCTGAAGGCATCTAGGCCATTCTCTCTGAAGTGCCTTAGCCCCCTCAAGGAGATTGCCAAGAGCCTCAGAGTCCTGTTAAAAGGGAAAAGTACTACTAGCTTTTGATGTTTCAGGACAAATGTCTCTTCTCCCCTAAATTAACTTATAGGGCTGGCATTGTCTTCTTGACAACTGGGATTGCTTTACTATTACAGGCCATGGTTATCTAGTAAAGAAGGCAAAGGAATTGCAGGCTGTAATGGATCCATTAGTCGGATTACTCTATTCATAGTTCTCAAATCTGTTAACATTCTCCATTTTCCTGATTTCTTTTTTATAACAAATACAGGGGAACTCCATGGGCTGGTAGACTCTTCTATGTTGAGACTCTAACTGCTCTTGTACCAACTGCTCAAGTGCCTATAATTTATCTTTAGTAAAGATCTACTGCTCTACCCACACAGGCTTGTTAGTCTACCATTTTGACAGTAGGGCCATTGGTATAATTTCAGCAGTGGCCCCTCTTATAAATGTGGAAACTCAATCCTTGTTGTGTCCTGTTTGGGGACAACTTGCACAATTTGGGGTTGTTCTGGATAACATTTTTAATACCTTCCACTAAAACATTTTCCATTTTACCCTTTATTTTATGGATTGTATTTGGTACTGAGGGAATATTAATCTGAGTTCCCCACAGCTGTAATAAATCTTGGCCCCATAAATTTATGACTATGTCAGCCACATAAGGCCTTAACTCTCTTTATTGACCTTCTGGCACCACACATTTAAGCCATTGCATACTTTGTTTTATGTGAGATCCTAGACAACTGGGGTTGCTTTTGGAAACTTGGCAAAACTGTGTGGTGAGTAGACTCTGGATATCATGTGGAGAAAGGAGTTGCTGTGATTGGCAACAAGTAGTGCTGAATACTAAGCTCCACTGGGGAAACCTCCTGGCTGTTTTCATACTTCTGGAGTTACCTCAACCTCATAGGCAAGTATACACAGAATCTTTAGTTTTATTCTAGAGCTAGAAGTTCAAGTCAAAGCATTTGATAACATGCAGATGGCATATAAATTAATGATCCTTTCAGCCTGTGGTGTTGTTGTTTTTGTTGTTGTTGTTGTTGTTGTTATGTTCTTTTCATCCTGGAAGGAGAACAGCAGTTTTGGAAGGTACTGGAATGTCTTAGAGGTAAAGGAAGTCTAAAACAAGTCATTCATTTCTGAAATGGAATCAGCATCCCAAATATGTGCGTGCTTGCATGTGTTTATTGGGGCCCTATACACAGTAGCGAAGATAAGAAATCAGAATAGGTGCCCATGAATAGGTATGTAGATAAAAATGTGTGGTACATATACATAGTGGAATAGATGAACAGAATGGTTGCATTCACAACCACGTGGGTGGAACTGGGCACAAACGTTAAGTGAAATAAGCTAGAAACAAAACAACACAGGTTCTCTCTCAAATATGGAAGCTGAATGAAGTCTACCCAAGTGTGGATGGGGATGGGGGATGGCTACAAGGAGGGAGAAAAAGTGAGCTAAGAGAGAAAACATGGTCAGTGCACATTATATACATTTGCTGAAATCTGAACATTATTGAAATCTACAAATTGAAAAAACCATAGCTGGCAGAAGCTCCACAGTACAGATATACAGATCATGGCATAGCATGGCCGCAGGGCTGCTTACAGTTCTGTTCTCTGCTGTGACCCAGGAGCAGCTGGCCATTCCCAGGTTCCTGTGACCTTGCTACTGTGGTGTGTGTCACTATGATCTAGTATGCCACCAAACTTCTGTAGATTCAGCCATGTGTGTTCAGTTACTAACTTCAAAATTTATTTTGGGGGAGCACCTGTCGGAGGTTTTATTTCAAGAAGGAAGGAAGCCATTCACAGCTGTCCTCCATTGCATATGGCTGATGGCGGCTTTGGGCCTGTCTAAGTTAGGGTTTCTACTCCTGCACAAACATCATGACCAAGATGCAAGTTGGGGAGGAAAGGGTTTATTCGGCTTACACTTCCATGCTGCTGTTCATCACCAAAGGAAGTCATAACTGGAACTCAAGCAGGTCAGGGATCAGGAGCTGATGGAGGAATACTGCTTACTGGCTTGCTTGGTCCAATCAGCCTAATGTCATCAATATAGTGCACCAATGTGATATTTTGTGGAAGAGACAAACGATCAAGATACCTTCTAACTAAGTTATGACATAGGGCAGGAGAGTTAATATATCCTTGAGGCAAAACTGTAAAGGTATACTGTTGGCCTTGCCAACTAAAAGCAAATTGCTTCTGGTAGTCCTTATGGACAGGTACTGAGAAGAATGCATTTGCTACATCAATAGCTGCATACCAGGTACCAGGAGATGTGTTAATTTGCTCAAGTAATGAAACTACATCTGGTACAGCAGCTGCAATCGGAGTTACTACCTGATTTAGTTTTCGATAGTCAACTGTCATTCTCCATGATCCATCTGTCTTCTGCACTGTCCAGATAGGAGAGTTAAAGGGAGATGTGGTGGGAACCACC
>CM052703.1:126249543-126267956 GCA_028551405.1 Uromys caudimaculatus | reverse complement strand
GAAAAGGGCAAGAACAAAACTCTTCAAATGTGCTGGTGCCCCTCTCACCAGTTTGCGTCTTATAGGATTGGTGAAGGGCATATCTTCTGGGCCTTCCCATTGTGGAGAATTAGGTTTTACACAACGTATCCACTCTAGCATTGCAATTTCCCTGAGCCTTAAAATCCCTTCATCAACACCAAACCAAGGGATATCAGGAGTCTCCAACTCCTTTTCAGTAGGCCATCTTTTGATGAACGCTTCAGCCAACCATTCAGACAAACTTCTGACACCTTTTTTAACTATATGAGCTTCCATATTAAACCTTGAATCTCCACTCAGAGGACCCATGTCAATAAACTCAGCCTGATCTAGTTTTATGTTCCTTCCACCATTATCCCACACCCTTAAAATCCATCCCCACACATATTCTCCAGACTTCTGCTTGAATGAATTAGCAAACTCATTAAGCTCCTTAGTAGTGTAGCGCACTTCTTCATGGACTACACTTTCTACCTCCCCTCTAGGGGCCTGTTTTGCCTTGAGTCTGGTTATAGGTCTAGAAGAAACTATTGGTGGGCCTTGAGAAACATCAGTATTATCTTGTCTGACATTTTCTTCAGCGAAAGTCACAGCTGGTTTATCAGACTCTGGGGAATTAATTTCCTGATGTGGAGAAGGCATTATTTAAAGGGGTGGGCTGAGGATACTACTTCCTCAGGTGGGGTAAACCACTGAGAATCCGAAGATTCAGAATTCTCAGCTTCAACAGGGTCTTCCCACACATCCCCACCCCAAGTTATAGGACCCCATTCTTTGCCAATTAGTGCCCTTACTTTAACTGCTGACACCCTCTGAGGCTGAGACCTGAACTTTCGCTTCAATTCAGCCAACCTTATAATGAGGGCTTCAGTTTGATTTTCTGCAACCTGAGCTGTTTGGCTGCTGGAGAGAAGATTCTCTTCAAGGACACACTTAGCAACTTTTAGATTGGTCACTTGCATCTGGATCCGTTCAATTTTACTATACAACTCCTTCTTTTCCTTCATCATCTTTTCCAGAGATACTAAAAGCAACCGGCCAGCAAAGTCATTTTCAAATTTTTTCACCATATTGCAAAAAGTTTTGAGCACACAATCACCCAATTCATCAAGATGCCCAATGGCACTAACTTCTTTAAGTTTAAAATATATTTCCTACCACGGGTCTTCAATATTCTCCAAGCTCCCAGAAGAGAGCGTATCTGGAGAGGTTTCAGCAGTTGAAGGTGCTGGTGAATTATTAAACCAACTGCAGATTCTTAAAAAATTCATCCTTATACTGCTTTCTGCTCCTCTAGAGCCACTCCCAGTACCAACTTCTGTATTAGTCAGGGTTCTCTAGAGTCACAGAACTTACAGGCAGTCTCTATATAGTAAGGGAATTTGTTAATGACTTACAGTCTGTAGTCAAACTCCCCAACAATGGTCAGCAGTAGATGTGAATGAAAACCCGAGGATCTAGCAGTTGCTTAGTCCCACAAGGCTTGCAGGGAAAGAAGATTGAATCTTCCTCCTTCTAATGTCCTTATGTAGATCTCCAACAGCAGGTGTGGCCCAGAATAGAGGTGTGCGCACCACCACACCTGAAATTTGTGTCTTCCAGTCTGAAGATCCAGATCACAGGTGAACCTTCTAATTTTGGATTATAATTCACTCCAGATATAATCAAGTTGACAATCAGAAATAACCACTACAGGGCCCATCTCCTTATGAACATTTTTGGGTTGTTTGCTTGTTTGTTTGTTTGTTTGACTCCTACCCTGTGCTATTACTTTCATTCCCATACAAATATTAATTATGACAATTATGCAGTGCAGATACTGATAATCAGTTCTTTTTCTTGTTGTCCTTAAAGTATCAGGCAAGTCTCAGCTGTCTCACGTGACCTCCTGCCAACTCGTTCGTTATCTGTGAGGTATAGGAGTGTGTTGTGGATGCTGGGAGACTTTGTTTATATGAATTGAATAAAGCACATGCATCAGTCCACATAACTTTGTGTATTTCAAGTAATTTAATATATCAAAAACCCCAGCATCTGGCTTGCTCTTGTCAAATTGCAGAGAGAAAAAAAAAAAAAAAAAAACCTGAAACACTAGGATTAATGAAGTCACCTAAATTTATATGTTGATAGATAATGGAAGCTGGGCTCGCAGTGTTATAATGGAGTTAGTGTTTACGCTTCCAGTAACAATTATATGTCAAAGTCTTCACCTTAATATTAGGAGGTGAGGGCTGTGAAGGCAGTTAGGTCATGAAGGTAGATCACCAGTGAATGGAGTTAGTAGTTTTATAAAGTGCACCCTATGCATTCTCCTGCCACATTTATGTTGCAAAGGTTCAGGAGCAGGCACCATCTGTGAGCTAGAAAGCAGGTGCTCATCACATATGTAAGCTGCTAGTGTCCTGGTCAAAGACTTCTCCATGACTGTGCAAAATGAATGTCTGTTATTTAAGTCACACATCCAGTGGTATTTTTGTTATAGTAGTCATGTAAGCCAACCAATGGAGAGGGATGGGTGTGGAATATGTCGTCTCCACAGATGATTCTGTGAAAGAACCTATGGCTCTGCCTGGCAGACTGCCAGCATGAATTCTATATAAATACAGCTCACTTTCAATTTCTCTTCAGCTGTGTTGAGCAGAGCTCTTACCTGCAATATAGTATCTGTCTATCAAATGTTTGTGGAATTCATCTTTATCTGTTTACACAAGTAGATATATCCATAGTAATTCATATGTATATATGCCAAGTTATGGCAACCATAATGAGTGAAATCACCTAAACAGAGAAACCACCTGTCATTGCTGGAACAGCATTTACATGATATCACTGTCTTTATATACCAGAGTTCCTCCTTCAACACATTACATATTAACGGTGTGGCTGCCCACCTCATCCATCATTACAACTTAGCAGGTCTGAATGTATGGAGAAGTGTTCCTCTTTCTTCACATCCTCGCCAGCATCTGCTATCACCTGAGTTTTTGATCTTAGCCATTCTGACTGGTGTGAGGTGGAATCTCAGGGTTGTTTTGATTTGCATTTCATTGATGACTAAGGATGTTGAACATTTCTTTAGGTGCTTCTTGGCCATTTGATATTCCTCAGTTGAGAATTCTTTGTTTAGCTCTGTACCCCGTTTTTTCTTTTTGTTTGTTTGTTTGTTTGTTTGTTTGTTTTGGTTTTTCGAGACAGGGTTTCTCTGTGTAGCCCTGGCTGTCCTGGAACTCACTCTGTAGAGCAGGCTGGCCTTGAACTCAGAAATCCACCTGCCTCTGCCTCCCAAGTGCTGGGATTAAAGGTGTGCGCCACCACTGCCCGGCTTGTACCCCGTTTTTAATAGAGTTATTTGGTTCTCTGGAGTCTAACTTCTTGAGTTCTTTGTATATGTTGAATTTAGCCCTTTATCGGGTGTAGGATTGGTAAAGATCTTTTTCCCAGTCAGTTGGTTGCCGTTTTGTCCTATTGACAGTGTCCTTTGCCTTACAGAAGCTTTGCAATTTTATGAGTTCCCATTTGTCTATTGTTGATCTTAACGCATAAGCCATTGGTGTTCTGCTCAGGAAATTTTCCCCTGTGCCCATGTGTTCAAGACTCTTCCCCACTTTCTCTTTTATTAGTTTCAGGGTATCTGGCTTTATGTGGAGGTCCTTGATCCACTTGAACTTGAGCTTTGTACAAGGAGATAATAATGAATTAATTTGCATTCTTCTACATGCTGACCTCCAGTTGAGCCAGCACCATTTGTTGAAAATGCTGTCTTTTTTCCACTGGATGGTTTTAGCTCCTTTAAGAGGAACACTCCTAAATTGTTGGTACAGCACTCTGGTACAACCACTCTGGAAATCAGTCTGGCAGGTCCTCAGAAAATTGGACATAGTACTACCTGAGGACCCAGCTATACCACTCCTGGGCATATACCCAAAAGATGCTCCAACATATAACAAGGACACATGCTCCACTATGTTCATAGCAGCCATATTTATAATAGCCAGAAGTTAGAAAGAACCCAGATGTCCTTTAACAGAGGAATGGATACAGAAAATGTGGTACATTTACACAATGGAGTACTACTCAGCTATTAAAAACAATGACTTCATGAAATTCGCAGGCAAATGGATGGAACTAGAAAATATCATCCTGAGTGAGGTAACCCAGTCACAAAAGAACACACAGGGTATGCACTCACTGATAAGTGGATATTAGCCCAAAAGCTCGGAATACCCAAGATACAATTCACAAACCACATGAAGCTCAAGAAGAAGGAAGACCAAAATGTGGATGCTTCAGTGTTTCTTAGAAGAGTGAACAAAATACTCACAGGAGGAAATATGGAGACAAAGTGTGGAGCAGAGGCATAAGGAAAGGCCATCCGGAGATTGCCCCACAAGGGATCCACCCCATATACAGACACCAAACCCAGACACTATTGCAGATGCCAAGAAGTGCTTGCTGACAGGAGCCTGATATGGCTGTCTCCTGAGAGCCTCAGACAGAGCCTGACAAATACAAAGGCGGATGCTAGCAGCCAACCATTGGACTGAGCACAGGGTCCCCAATGGAAGAGTTAGAGAAAGGACTGAAGGAGCTGAAGGGGTTTGTAACTCTATAGGAAGAACAACAATATCAACCAACCAGACCCTCTCCCCAGAGCTCCCAGAGACTAAACCACCAACCAAAGAGTACACATGGAGGGACCCACGGCTCCAGCCGCATACGTAGCAGAGGATGGCCTTATCTGGCATCAATGGGAGGAGAGGCCCTTGGTCCTGTGGAGGCTCAATGCCCCAGTGTAGGGAATACCAGAGGGGAGGCAGGAGTGGGTGGGTGGGTGGGTGGGTGGGTGGGTGGAGGAGCACCCTCCTAGAAGCAGGGGGGGGATGGGATAGGGGATTCGTGGAAGGGAAACCAGGAAAGGAGATAAAGCCTTTGAAATGTAAATAAATAAAATATCCAATAAAAGAAAAAAAAAACTTAGCAGGTCTGAATGTATGGGGCTTGTCGAGGATACTACAGTAACCATTTGGACTTCAGACATGTGTTCTTCAAATATAAGGAATATATTTTTCTTTTTAAAAGTTCACAATTGCATGTTTTTATTTTAAAAGCTTTATATCGATGGTTTCTCTATTTTTCTAAATGTCAGTGTTAGCTGGGCGGTTGTGGCTTTAAAAATTGCAAATGTATGTCTCTTCCCTCCAACTTTTTGATATAATATGAATGAAATTTAAAATGAATGCTGGGGTTTTAAAGCTGCCTAGGTTTTTTTTTTTTTCAACTCAACACAAAAACTAGCCAGCATATTATCTTTAAATTTTTTATACTTTTTAATTAAACTTTTTCCATGCTGTGTATTTTGTGTTCTTTCCTCTCCCACAACTCCTCCTGAGTTTCCCCAACCTGCCACATTGCCACAGTCTTTTTCATTCTTTTCTTCTTCTTTTTATTTTTTATAGTTAATCACTTTGGCTCCATCAATCCTTCCTTCCCTTCTTTCATAAGATTCTCTGTATTCTTCTAATGTCTGACTAATGGGTGTTTGCATCTGTTCCATCAGCTGCTGGGTAAAGTCTCCCAGAGGACAGTCATGTTATATTCCAGTCTGCAAGTACAGAAGAGTGTCATAAATAGTGACAGAGCTGGGCTCTCTCACGCCATTGGCCCCACGCCGGGCCATCCCTGCTGGCCAGTCCTTGTCTATGTCTTCACCCCTGTACGTCTTGTAGGCAGGACAGATTGTGGGTTGGGGATCTTGTGCATCATTTTGCATCCTCATCCCTCCACTTGAAGATGTGTTGGCAGCCGTGGTATAAACAATGCATTGATGAGCCATCAGATTAAATCTGAGCATGCCTCAGACATGTCTGTTTATTGACTTTTCCTATATTCACTGTACACTGGAATAAATACATACCACCATCTTCCAGGCATTGTGAAGAGGATTTATCCATAGGAATGAATGAAAGTACACCAGTGCCAGCCAGCAATGCTAGGATGGTGGCAGAAGGTAGTATGCGGGTGAATTACTCAACACTCTAAGTATGTTTTTATTAAAAGTTATGGAAGGTGAGAAGTTCACAGCTGAGATGTTACAGAGCTTGTGGGGTTCCAGGCAGTGAAACAGCATGGAGGATCACTGCAATCAGGAGGGAGTCTGTCAGATTCTAAGTCTAATCAGAGGCTGACTTGTCATGTTGAACATGCTAAAAAAGGAGGTTAGCAAGGACATCTGGTGCAGGGCCTTCTAAGCCATGCCAGTGATTTGGGATTCTGTAAAGATGGACTTGACCAGACTGAGCTGGGGCTGGGGATGATGCTCTCTCTACTTGGCCATTTTAAGAGTTCCCTGTGGTGCTACGTGAAGTGAGAAATGATAGAATATTGGAGATGAGCAGTGGAGCTGAGTTCACTGTTGACTCGAAAGTAGAATCCATGGGCATCTCTGGTGATCTGTGTATGGGGTACAAAGAAAGAGAAGGAGTCAAGCATATGCCCACATATATGACCTGAGCAATTAGGTAGATCCTCATAGGATTTGGTGGGAAGAGGGTGCTTGGTGGGTAGCTGTGAATAGATGTGGATTTGAGATCCAACTTAGTACTTCCATTTGGCATATTAACATTGACATAAGAAATGCATGTTTGAACAATGCTGTCCCCAAAGCATTAGACAGCCTTCTCAGCTCTCCAGGAATGTCCCTTTGATCCTTCAGTAACTACGTACCCCTGCCACCTTTTCACCCCAAGCACTGGTGTTTCTGTTGATTCCTTGGTGTTTGCATTTAATCGGTCAGGTTTCTTCCTTCATATAGAATCCCCCGGTTTATTACTGCTGTTATTTTGTATGCTGGAGCTGCTGACGTGGTGCTTTAGGGGTGAGGAGAGGGGGTCTTTGTTCCACTCTTGCCCAACGGTTCTGTATTCACTCTTTCTCTTTGAGCATGATGTTAGATGTGGGTCTTACAAGGATGCCTTTGGCCAGCTAGAGGAAGCCTTCTACTCATAGTTTGTTGGCTGTTTTTTAACAAAATAGGATAATGGGCTTCATCAGAGGCTTCCTTTGGGTTTTCTTGATTTTGGGGGTTATTATGCAAGGCTCTTTTCCTTGCTTGCATTCTCTTACCTTCCACTAATGCCATGCTAGTAGACTTTCCGATGTTAAAGCAAGTTGATATCGCTGCAATAAGTCCAGGTTGGTCATGGCACGATATGTGCTGCTTTGGTTCTCTCATGTCTGTACTCCTGAAGGATATTGTTCTGGGTCTCTTTTTATGTGAGGCCTTTGATGAAGATAAGAAGGAAAAACTGCCTTCCTAGAATGTCTTGAATTATGTTCTTACTGTACTGTGTGACAGTGTTTGGAGAGATCAATGCCATGTTTTCCTGCACCACTGGGAGAATGTGTCAGTGGTTGTATCTTATCCTATATCATGTTTTACTGTGTGGACAGAAGTTTTATTTCTCAACTAATTTATTTACTGGCTATGGCCTATTTAGATTTTCCATTTTCTTCTTGTTTGAGCTTTAGTAATTTGTTATTGTTTTTTGCACATATGTGTATCTGTGGGCATGTTCTTTGTGTGCAAGCGCTCACATGTGTAAGTATGTACTACACATGAGTGTCTGGAGGCCCATAGGGCAACCTCGGGAATTCCTCAGGCACTATCCCCCTTTTCTTTTATAGAGTCATTGAACTGAAACTCTCCCAAGAATGCTATCATGGCTAGTCAGTGATCCCCAGAGACCTGTCTCTCCACTGCTGAGATCACCAGCACAGGCCGCCATCTTTTATCTTTAATGGGTAATGAGTGGATGAATTTCAGATCCTCATCCTTGGAAGACAAGGACTTTACCCCCTATGCCATCTCCCCAATTCATGTGTATATCCTTCAGCAATGTATCATATGACTTTTTTTGAGACAGGGTTTCACTATGTAGAGATAGCTGGCCTAGAGCTCACTATGTAGACCAGGATAACCTCAGACTTACAGAGATCTGCCTGACTCTGCCTTCCCAATGCTGGTCAGATGTTATTTGACTTTGCACAAAATTGTTCATAATATCAAACAAAATACTTGCCACATGTGTGGGTTTTGGGATGGTGGCTCATCCTTTTTGTAATTTCAGTCTTCTTTTCAATCTGGTTTCCATGCCATCAGTCACTATTCTAAGCATTGTTTCTTTTGATCTTACCTGTGTTGTATTTAGTGGGTTTTTCATTTTCTAGTTTCTCAAATGGGATCTTAACTTATGTATTTAGTTCCTTGTTTACTTGATAGTAGTCATATTTATTTCTTTCAGTTTTAAACTCAACAAAACGAGCAATTAACATTTTGGTGTGCAGTTCTGAGCTTGATACATGTCTGAGTTCATTCACTCATGGTCACAGTTAACATATAGACTAGTTTCATCACTCCACAAATATCTGTTAACCAGACCCTTCATAAGCAATTCATTCTTTACTCTTAAACCTGATCTGCTCTGTATATCTGCATAGTTTTGCTGTGAATGGAATCATAAGATTCAGTGTTCTCCAGCCTTCCTTTCTGTTGCTAAGGTAAACATCATGACTTGGGGTTCATTTTCTTGTATAACAC
Organism: Uromys caudimaculatus; assembly: GCA_028551405.1. Taxonomy (NCBI): domain Eukaryota; kingdom Metazoa; phylum Chordata; class Mammalia; order Rodentia; family Muridae; genus Uromys; species Uromys caudimaculatus. Next base: position 126,259,339 of record CM052703.1, on the reverse strand, counting down.
CCAGGCTAGAATCCATCACTGAGAAGAATCGGGGCAGGTATACAAGGCTGAAATCTGAAGTTAGAAACTAAATCAGAGATCATGGATGGCTGTCTATTTCCTTGCTTCTCTGGTTTCTTCAACTGCCTTTGTTGTATATCCTAGACCCATGCTCCCAGGTATGGCTCTGCCCTTAGTGGGCTGGATCCTCCCACATCAATCAACAATAAAAAAAAAAAAAATTGCCCAGCCATGCCCCACAGTCAAGTCTGATGAAGGCAATCCCTCAGTTAAGATTCCCTTTTCCTTAGTATGTCTAAGTTAGTATCAAGTTTACAAAAATTAAATTTGATAAGTGCATTGGGTCTGGCTTCTTTAATTCAGTGCAGGTTGTTCGGGATATATCTTTCTGAGAATCAATAACTCATATCTTCTGTGAGAATCAATAACTCATTTCTGCTGTAGTTTGGATGCCAATGTCCTTTAAAGGCCTTTATTCTAGAGGTCTGGTTCTCGCCATGACATTCCTAGAAGGTAGTGGGACTTTAAGAGCTGAGACTTTGTGTGAGGTCTGTGAGTCATATGAGACATGATCTTGAAGAGGTTATTGGGACTCCAACTCCTTTGCTCCCTTTCTTCAAGGTTCTCACTATAAAGACATTGATTTTGAACCGACCACCACATGCTTCCACCATAATGAGCTGTCTTAACAAAAGTTCAAAGCAATTCAAGCAATCAATCATGAATGAAGACTTCAAACCCTGTGGCAAAATGTCCCTTTTCTCTTTATAAATAAGTCATATCTGGGGTGTTTTTTTAATTTAAAACTTATTAGCATAATTTATTGTTATTGCTCAATAGTAAGTCACTGTATACATATATCACAGGTTATGCATTCATTTTTTGAAAGATATTTAAGAGGCACCACTTGGGGATATGAATGCTCCTGTATAGATTTTCTCAAAAACTAACATTTTCATTTCTCTCAAATCAATAAGACTACAGGATCACTGTGTAAATGTATGTTTAATGTTATGAAAAGCTGTTACGCTGTTCCCCAAGTAGATTTTTGAAGCTCTATTGTTGGGCACATGACATTTTTGGTTGTTATGTTTTCTTGATGAATTGCCCCTTTCATTATTACCTATTATCTCACTAATTCCTGGACTCTCCCCACTGTTCTAAAACTTGCTATGTTTGGTGTCCATGTTGTATATTAATACAGCAGGTCCGGCCCTGGTTTTAATGTTACTTCATGGCTCATCTTCACCATCATTTCTTTTTGACCTACCTATTTCATTATACATAAAAATTATGTCACTGATTCTTTGTCTTTTGTATAGCCAATTCGACAATCTATGCCTTTTAATAAGTTTGTTTCAATTATTTGTACTTTAATATAATTTTTGTTTGTGTTCAAATGATACCCAAATCTTTTGATTTTCCAGCCTAACTTTTCTAAATTGTTTTGTTGGTTTTTTAACACAGGGTCTCTCTATGTAGTCCCAGCTATCTTAGAACTTAATATGTAGACCAGGCTGGCCTCAAACTCATAGAAATTTGCCTGCCTCTGCATCCTAAGTACTCTGAATAAAGGCAGGCACTACCTGGTTCTAAGTTTTCTATTTTTGACTCTACCATCTTGTATTAACTTCAGTTATTTCACAAGATATAGTATTTGTACTAATTTCCCACTCTCCATGTAGGATTAATATTTTACTACGTAATATAGAATTTAGAAAACTTCACATTGTCTGGGACCCTTCACTTTACCTTCTCTATGTGGTAGGTTTCTGCAGTAGTCTCTCCTGAATCCATGGAGGCTAGATTCTGAACATGGTACTGTGGATAGGACTGCTTCCTAAATATACTATTTATCTCTGTATGGACGTGGTAAACTTTAATGTCTAAATTAGATACAGTAACGGATAAACATGAGTAACCATAAATAGAAGTTATAGCAAGATGCTGTAGTAACTGTTATATGAATATATGCTTTCTTTTTGTCTTTCAAAATACTTCACTGTATTTTTCTCATCCTTCATGTGATAATGCAAGTTCATAAAATGTCTACATCATGAGACGAAGCTTTGAGGCAGTGTGGCATAGTGTCAGGCTGATAGATATGGGTTATTGAACACCAACACTGCTGTTATCTAACCAGTAGGTCCAAGACCGTGTGTACTTAGTGGCTACTCTGAATGAAGGAGTGACTAATACCCTAGATAGACGGTGCTAGGAAGAATGGGATGCAAGTTTAAATCTATGAATTGTTGCTTAGAAATCTGTACTTAGTGGTTTTAGACCACGGTTGACTATGGGTAACAGAAAGTAAGACTCTACTAAAAATACCATCAGATACTGTTGCCATTGTACTTACAACCACATATATTGAATGGAAATTATAAGGAGACCCTGATATTATCCACAGTATATGATTTACGCCACTGCCTAAAACTACAGGCTTCCCTTTTCATGAAGTTCCTGCCTGCCTAAGGAACTTCTGGTAGCGCTTCTTCTAGAGCAGTTCCAGTGAGTCGTTTTCCCAGTTCCTTTGTCCAAGAAGGCCTTTGTCTCATCTCCATTACTGAAATCCTTACCCAAGTGCAGAAGTCTAGGTTTGGTCCTTTCCTTATCCTTTTAGGCATGTGGCTGGGTTCAGATGGTGCCCCTAGGGATGCACAGCAGTCTTTCCTGGCCACTCCCATGGTGTCTGCCTTGTCTTGGTTTCTCAGCTGTTGTTGTAGTTTGTCTGAGACTGACACTTTTTCAGTCCTGCTGGAGGATTCTTCTCATGGTTCCTCACCTGTGTTTGCACCAGGTTCCCACCCCTCTCCTAGGGACTCCATGCCTACATTCTTCAGTCCTCTGAGGGTTTGAGTCCCTAATGTTTGTAATCTCCTTACAGCTTGGATGTTGATGTTCTGTGCTTTCCACTTATCTCTGTTTGGGTTTCTGCCCTTCCTCCGCCATCTTTGTTGCCAGGTAACACATGCAGGGAACTGTGCTTTTTACGCACTGTGATGCTTTTTCTAGAGCTTTGCTTCAACTCTTTCTATTTTGTTTTGTTGTTGCTCTTACTGTTTTTTCTCAAGACAGGCTCTCACTGTATATCTGTGGCTGGCTTTAAACAAGTGCCACCCTCTCACGGGTTGAAAGTATTGGCATGTGCCACCATGTGTAGTTTTCATTTGATTCTTATTTATATTTTTATACCTTTTTCTGAGAATTTAATTAAGTCTTTTCAATGTGGTTTTCCTTACCTCTTAGGCCAGGGTTATAATACCTGCTTTTGCCTAATGGTACTAATTTCTCTTTTCAGCTCTGGGTGATTTTTGTTGTCTTATATTTTTTTCTTAAAAAATGGAGTTTTTGAGATCTCAGGGATCCAGGTTAGTTGAGACTGCTGGTCTTCCTATGGGGTCTCCCTCCTCTTCAGCTTCTTCCAGTCTTTCCCTAATTCAACCTCAGGGGTCCCCAGCTTCTGTCCATTGGTTGGGTGTAAGTATCTGCAAATGACTCTTTCAGCTGCTTGTTGGGCCTCTTAGAGGATAGCCATGCTAGGCTCCTGTCTGTAAGCACAACATAGCATCAGTAATAGTGTCAGACTTTGGAGCCTCCCCTTGAGATGGTTCCCAAGTTGGGCCTGTCTCTGGACCTCCTTTCCCTCAGTCTCTTCTCCATTTTGATCCCTGCAGTTCTTTCAGACAGGAACAATTCTGTGTGCGAGTTTTTGACTGTGGGATGGCAACCCATCCCTCCACCTGATGCCCTGTCTTTCTACTGGAAGTGGACTCTACAAGTTCTCTCTCCCCACTGTTAGGCATTTCATCTAAGGTCCCATCCTCTGAGTCCTGAGCATCTCTCACCTCCCAGGTCTCTGGGGACCCCCAAGATCTCTCAGACACTGAGGCACCAACCAGGAAGCATACACTAGCTGATATGAGGCCCCCAACACATATACAGCAGAAGACTGCCAGGTCTGGCCTCAGTGAGAGAAGATGCATCTAACCCTAGAGAGACTTGAGGCCTCAGGAAGTGGGGAGGTCTGGGGTAATGGGGGTTGAGTGAGGAACTGTTGGAGGGCAGACTGGGAGGGGGTTAATGACTGGACTGTAAAAGAAGATTAAATAATAATAATAATAATTTTTTTAAACCTCACTGAGTTCTAGTTCAGTGGTATAAGGCCCTGTCTTTGAGTCGTAACATTGTAAAATTACACAAATAAATTACATTTAAGTCAATAAATACTGAAATATTGTATACTGAAAGTACAGACAACTGATGCAACAAAAAAAACAAATACATAAGAAAAAAGAATTACCTAAAACAGCATATTAAAACGGCAACTGATTATCTCTATAACCAAAAGGCAAAAAGAAAAAGGATATTATATCTTTGATATACTTAAAGAAATGTACTGTCCACGTGAACTTCTATTACTAATGAAAATGCCCTTCAAGGATGTGGAGAGTTGTTCCAATACAGTTACATATGTATATATTAAAACAGCCCCCCAAATTAGGAAATTAATTAATTAAATATTTTTTATCTCTTATAGTCTCTGTGTGATATCGAGGCTTGGAAAGCTAGTACTGTGCTGATATTACTACTGTAGTTGTAAATCAGAAGAACAGCTGGAGTATTTGGGAGAAAGAGCAGGGTGGAGCTAAGTAGATAGAAAAGATGAAATAGAAAATAGTCACTGTGGAGGTTTGAATATATTTGGCCCATGGATGGGAAATGGCACTATTACTGTGTTGGAGTGGGTGTGGCCTTATTGGAGGAAGTGTGTTACTATGTAGGTGGACTTTGAGGTCCATGCTCAAGCTCCACCCAGTGCGTAAGAGAGCCTCCTCCTGACTACCTGCAGAAGAGAGTCCTCTCCTGGTTGCTTTCAGATCAAGATGTAGATCTCTCAGCTCTTCCTCCAGGACCATGTCTGCCTGCCTGTTGCTATCCTTCCTGCCATGATAATAATGAACTGAACCTCTGAAACTGTAAGTCAGCCCCAATTAAATGTTTGCTTTTATAAGAAAAAAATGGAGTTTTAAAGATGTTTGTATGGTAAGTGGTTTGGGCTGAACTTCTGGCGTTTTGAATCCAGAAGACCATTTATTATCCAAGGAGGATGTGCTCCATGGCTCCAAGTGGATGCCTCAAGCTAGAAATAATTCTGACTCCTGTGGGCACTACATTTTTTCTTATGCATATGTATCTACAATAACTTTAAAGTTAGGCACACAGCTAAATTAGCAATAACCATTCATAATGCAATGGAGCACTTACAATGATATACTATAATAAGTTAATACAATAAAGTCTTTTTCACACTGTCACCATCACAGCTACAGATTATCTGTATGGCATTACAGTGCCATATTCAAGTCATTCATTGTATCTGGATGATGACGCTGGCAAGTCAGAACAAACGAGAAGCCATTACCTGCTTCCTTCCATTGAAAAGGTGAAGCTTTCCAACAAGGACAGTTGGCTACCAAATGCTGACATTGCTGAGGTCTGCTGTCTGAAATTGTACAGAAAAAAAAATCTGTGTTTTCCCAGCTACCTGCTCAACCATGGCTGTCTGAAATGGAAAAAATGGAAGCGTGCATACGGAGAGTCCTGTGTATAGGAGCGAATGTAAATCTAAGGATAGTGCTAGTGTGTGCGGTTGCTTATTTTATTACACACTCAGCCTATGCTGGTTCAGGCTTCAAGTTCTGACTCTTGGAATACAGTTCCAGTGTCACGTTGGTTTTCTGAGCCTTTGCACTGCTGTTAGATCTTGCTCACCAGAGGCAAGCTTAAGCTCAGCTGTAGCTAGTCTTATAGTTAAATTACCAAAGAATTCAGGATTCTTTCTATGGCTAGATTCATGTGTACCCAGCTCTGCAGTGAACCAGAAGTTCACACATTGTGTTGTGTGATCACAGGACTGCATCCTTGAATTCTTCTTCCTTATAATCGCCTGCTGCTTCCTTTCAGTGACCTGTGATGTACAGCCAGGGTTTGGGACGGGGTGCAGCTCAGTAGTAGAGTACTTTTCTAACATGTGCCCTCCCGTACACATACACAAATACACACACACACACACACACGAAACTGAAGGGGGAAGAGCAGATTGACAGAAGATGAGAGTGCCTTGCATGTCCTTGACCTGCCTTGTGCTTCCTATGGTATATGTGTCAGGAACCAAGCAGTGAAAAGAATAAGAGAGAAAAAGAACCTTTCGGGATTTGCTCCGAGCACTTAAGACCACAGTATCTGTGATTGGAGAGAAGGTTGTTCCGGTACATGCCTAGGTGTTGCTGCTGCTGTTCCTGCTGCTACAGAATTTCAACATCTTCACTGTTTACCATTAGTTGTAAATGATCAGCACCTTCCTGCCATCACAGCCATGGCTCAAAGTGGCCCCCATAAAGCCAGAAAACAATCACTGATGTCCTTTCTTAGCAAGGGAGATACTAAATAGCTGATGGTATATCAGTAGCTGCTGTGTGAAATAGAAACTTTGTCAAGCACTTGCACAGGTTATTTCATACACCAATTTAAATTAATGTAGTTGAGAAATATGGCAAACATTGCATTCAACTTTCCTGAGCACAGCAAGTTTTCATGCATCTCTGTCCTCAGGAGGTGGTAAGTAAGCTGAGAGGAAGCTGTTGTGTCTGTCAGTCCGGTGTACAGCAGCCTTCAGAGATGGATACCAAAGCTACTTACTCTATGAGCATGCTGACTATCCTAGCTGTGATTCTATTGCTGTGACAAAACACCATGACCAAAAGCAACTGTGGCGTGTCTTAGTTAGGGTTTATATTGCTGTAATAAAACACAGTGACCAAAATCAACTTGGCAAGAAAATTATTTGTTTCGTCTTGCAGACTATAGTCCATCATCCAGGAAAGTTGGGGCAGGAACTCAAGGCAGTTACCAGTAGTAGAAACTGATGCAGAGCCCGTTCTGTTTTCTGACTTGTTCCTCATAGATTTGTCAGCCTGCTTTTTTATAATACTCAGGACCACCAGCCCAGGGATGAAGTTGTCCCCCCTACCACATCAGTCGTAATCTAGAAAATGCACTACAGAGTTGTCTGCGGGCCAGTCTGGTGGGAGCATTTTCTCAGTTGATGTTCCTTCTTCCAAAATAACTCTAGCTTGTGTCAAGTTTACAGAAAACTAGCCAGCACTTGGAGAAAAGGATTTATTTCAGCTTTTGGTTTATAGTCCATCATGAAGGAAAAATCAAGACAAGAACACAAAGCAGTAAGCCGAGGCCACAAAAGAATGCTGCTCGCTGGCTTGCTCCATATAACTTGTTTGACTTTCTTCCCTACACTACCCAGTACTACCTGCCCAGGGGTGGCACCACACAATGTAAGCTGAACCCTTCCACATCAACCATTAATCAAGAAAATATTCAACAGACTTGTCTACAGATTATCTGTTGGAGGCATTGTTGTGGAAAATCTTCCCAGATGACTTAAGTTGACAGAAAAACAACTAGTACAACTTAAATACAAAATATTATCCTAAAAAAATGCTTAGAGAACAAGAGATTTGGAATGTGGGATTAAGAAAGGAGTTTCTTCTTATACTTAACCTGGGAAACATAATCCAAAAGTGTAGTAACTGCTCAACTAGTAACACAGCCTTCCCTTTCCGATTGCGAACCCACATGCAGGTCTTCCCATCTTCTAGTGTCTTCCTTGATTTCTTTCTTCAAAGTTTTAAACCTTTCATCGTAAAGGTCCTTTACCTACTTGGTTAGGTTTACTCAAGTGTATTTTCAGGCTATTGTGAATGGTGCTATTTCCTTGATTTTTTTTTTTTTCTCAGTGTGCTTGTCTCATTGTGTAGTTCAGTTACCAAAAGATTTGGGCATTCTTTGTGAGGCTAGATTTATGTATGCCCAACTCTGCAGTAAGCTGGAAGTTCACACATTGTGCTGTATGACCACAACTTGAATTCTTATACTCTCCTGCTACTTCCTTTCAAAGACTGTTGAAAGTACTGATCAGTCCTAGGCGTCTTCCAGAGTAGTCTTTGGGATCTCTTGTGTATAGCAACATGATTTGACTCCCATTCCTGTTTGTATCCTTCTTAGCTCCTTCTTTTGTTATTGCTCTAGTGAACAGGGACAGAGAAAGGAGACAGTCCTAAATTTTTGTTTCTAGTTTTAATTGTAGTGACTCCAGTTTTCCTCCATTTATGATGCTGTTGGCTGTGGGTTTGTCATATAGACCCTTTACTAATGTTAAGGTAGGTTCCTTCCAGTCCTAGTTTATCTAGGGCTTTAGCCATGGAGGAATGTTTGATTTTGTCAATGGCGATGACAATGTGAATTCTGTCCCTAAATCCATTTGCACATGTTGAATTGTTCCTGAATCTCTGGAATACATCCTGTGTGATTGTGGCAATGATTTTTTGGTGTGTTCCTGTGTTTGGTTTTATAAGAATTTTGTTGAGAATACCTGTAGGTATCTGTTAGAGCCACTTGGTCTCAAATGTTTCTCTGTTTATGTTTTGTCTTGATTATATGTCTGTTGGTGAAAGTGATGTGTTGAGGTCATCTACTATTTTGTATTGGGGTTAATCTGGATATTAATGTCCGAGAAAATTTATTTTAAGAAATTGGGTACTACTGAGTTTTGTATGACTATATTTAGAATTGTTGAGTTGTTCATTTGATCAGAGTGAAGTGACTATATTATCTCTTCTGACTAGTTTTGGTCAAAAGTCTATTGGAATAGTGATGCCCACTTGTTTCTTGGTCCCATTTGCATGGAATGATTTTCCATCCCCTTACTCTAAGATAATATCTATAAAAAGCTAGCTGTGTCTTTTGTAAACAATAAAATATGGAATCTCTTTTCCAATCCCATTAGCTAGCCAACCCTGTCTTTTGTTGGAGTCTTTGGGACACTCATACTCAGAGTTATTATTGAGAGATATGTTTTGGGCTGTCATGTGTTAATTTTAAGCTGCTTGTGTGTGTTCTTTGTCCTATTCTGCATAATTGCCACCCTAGCACCATTTTTTCTCTGTATCCCCTTAGGTATTCCTATTCTCTTTAATGCAAGTACTCCTTCCAGGATGTTCTGTAAGGCTGGTTATGTGGTTATAAGTTCCTGTGGCCTGATCTTATTATGGGAAATTGTTCTCCTTTATTTATGATGGATAATTTTGCTGGACAAAGCAGTCTCAGTTGGTATCCATGTTCTTTCAGAATTTGAAGCATGTAAGTTCTGGATTTTAAAGTTTTCATTGAAAAAAAAGCTATTATTCTAATGGACCTGCCTTTATATGTGCCATGGGTCTTTTCTCTTATAGCTTTTAACACACTTTCTGTATATTCAGTATCTTAACGACAGTGTGGCAAAGGAATTCCTTTCCTAGCCCTATCGTGTTCTGTATGCCTCTTATACTTGAATGAGCACTAATTTTCCTCTGTTTGGGAAATTTTCTTCTGTGACTTTACTGAACATATTTATTTACTAAGCCTTTGAGATAGAATTCTACTTCTGCTGTCGCCAAAATTCATAGACTTTGTTATTTCATGGTGTCCCAAAGTTCCTGAATATTTTGGTCATGTACTTTTAAAGAGTTCTTACTTTCTTTGAATGATCCACTTGATCTACCTTATCTGCAAGCCCTGAAATTCTGTTTTCTATAAAATATGCTCTGTTGGTTAGGCATTTATTTTATTGGGTTCTTTTTTTTTTTTCTTTTTTTTATTTATTTTTTATTTTATTTTTGATACTTTATTTACATTTCCAATGTTTCCCCTTTTCTGGGTCTCCTCTTTGGAAACCCCC
>CM052703.1:126237262-126249043 GCA_028551405.1 Uromys caudimaculatus | reverse complement strand
GGCTTGCTGTATATTGCTTTTACTATGTTTAGGTATGGGCCTTGAATTCCTGATCTTTCCAAGACTTTTATCATGAAGGGATGTTGAATTTTGTCAAATGCTTTTTCAGCATCTAAGGAGATGACCATGTGGTTAAAAGTCTATTGGGTTCTTTATTAGACTGATTTAGTTCTTCATTTACAGTCATATCAGATTGAGTTAATTATTTTATTTACATCCCAAATGTTGCTCCCCCCCTCGAGGTCCCCCTTTCCAGAGTTCTTCACTCTATCTCCCCTCCACTTTTCCTCTGAGAGGGTGCCCCCCAGGCATCCTCCTCTGGGGCATCAAGTCTCTACAGGATTACATGCATCCTCTCCCACTAAGGCCAGACAAGGAAGTCCTCTGCTACATATGTGCCAAGGGCCTGTGTATGCTCTTTGGTTGGTGGCTTAGTCTCTAGGAGCTTCCCCAGAATCCAGGTTAGTTGACACTGTTGGTCTTCCTCTGGGGTTGCCATCCTCCTCAGCTCCTTCAGTCCCTTCCCTAATTCTTCCATAGGGGTCCCCAGCTCAGTCCAGTGGTCGTTTGTGAGTATCTGCATCTGGCTCAGTCAGCTGCTGGTAGAACCTCTCAGAAGACAGCCATGCTAGGCTCCTGTCATGCAAGTGAATTCACAGTTTTCGTGTTCTCACTTGTCTCATCATTTCATTCAGCTGTTTTTGTGTGGACGTGGGTTCTTGAACTTTAATCAGGAGTTTATCTTTTTTCCTCTTTATGTCCAGCCAGCTTTTCTTTTGTGTGGGAGGGTTGTTTGTTTGTTTGTTTGTTGTCTTTTGTTGTTGTTTTGGGTTTTGTTTTGTTTTTTGTTTGTTTTGTCATGTCATCTTTGAAGTCTTTGAACATGTTTATAATTGTGCTTTTGAATTCTGTGCCTTGAGTTTCATTCAAGTTACTTTTGGGGACCATGACTATGGGATTGGCGATTTGGGTTGGAGGACATTTTGTTGTACTTTTTATTGCTTGTGTTTCTGTGATATGATCTAGGTATCTGGAGTTAGTTAATTATTTTTGCCTTCCATTAAGAATATTTTGCACACAGGGCCAGAGTCCCAAAGTGGGTCTATAATGCTATGGAGAAATCAGATCTCTTGTAGAGTCCATCTGTATGGGCTGGGGGCCTAGTACATAGGGTTCTTGGGCAGAGTGGATGGAGCCTCCATTGAGCTCTCTCACTGGGCCAGCTCTGGTCTTATCTGAGCACCTCGGAGAGAGGGTGTCAGGCAGATGTAGAATTGTTCAAAAACTAAATGGTCTCTATTCAGTGAGAGATTATTTTTTAATTCCAAATTTTTAAGATTAAAAGTGAATAGCTGTTAAAGTTGACCATTTTATTTTTCCTTTTGCCCTTGATATGGTAATATTTATTGGCTTTTAATGTTTATTCGACTTTATTTGGAATATATTGCTGTTGATATTAATTATTTTTCTATTTTGTAGTATCACTAAATGAATATTTTATATGAATGACTGTACTTACATTCATAGTATTAGAGGTATACAGGCTTCATATAAACCATAGAAACTATTGTAGAGATTTTTTTTTTATAAACTCCGCATTGAATTAATCTCTTTTATGTTTGTATGACTTTTCATGATAAATACAATTTCACAGATGTAAATTCAGAGTAAACTATGCTATTCAGACTTTCTGTTTTAGCATGTCATCTTCAGTAAAATGGATTTTAAAGAAATATATCCACTCAAAATTTGCCTAATTTGTCATACTTATATAAAATCTTATATTTTCATTTTGTGTAGATAAAATCTGAATGTACTCCTCATTTCATTCATGACACCGATGATGTAATACAACCCAGCACACAGTATGCCCCCACTTCCCTTCCTCATCAACCTTTGATATTAACATTTTCTATGAACCAAATATGAAGCTGTTTAATTCTGTCTCTTTTTATTTGTTTTTAATTCAAAATACAAAATTTAAATATATTCTGATCATAGTTTCCTCTCGCTTGTCTCTTCCTACATCCTTCCTTTCTTCCCACCCACCCAACTTTTTATCTTCTTTCTCTGTCTTTAGAAAACAGACAAAAAGCAAACCAGAATTCAAACAAACAAAACAGAAAGAAAACAAGAGAAACACATGCATATGCATACCAGACATTAAAATATAGTTAAAGCAGAATGTCCTTAGTAATCATTTTATTGCTGTGTTCCTTTAGCAGAAGAATAGTATTTGTTTTTCTCCTAGGTTGTATCTATTTAGTTTCAGGTTCTTGACCACTCAAGCAGTGCTAGGTATGTGTTCCCTCTCATGGGTGAGCCTTAAAACTGATCAGATAGTTGTTGCTTACTCTTACAACTTTTGTGCTGTTACTGCACCAGTATATTGTGCAGGAAGGACACCATTGTAAATTAAAGCATTTGTAGCAGATTTGTTGTTCACCTTTCTCTTCTGGTAGCATGCAGAGTACCTTCCAGTACCGTGGATACTAGTCCATAGGGATGAAGGCACTCCTTAGGCACCAGCTCATCTTCTCCATGTTCAATGAAATGCGTAAATGTTGTCTTCAGCAATGGGGCTTTACCATCAGCTTGTGGAGAGCAGCCCAAAAGCCTTGGCAATAGCCTGAGTTCTTTGGGAGTTTCCATAGAGCGTTTTTTTGCCAACAACTCCATTAAATGTAACCTGTTCCTGGCACTGAAGGTTTTACTTGGAAGTGAGAGATGTCTAGTTGGAGTGTGGGCTCCCCTACACACACACGCACGCGCACACACACACACACACACACACACACACACACACACACACACACACACACACACACACACACACCTTCTGTGGTTATTCAGATAGAAGTATGCCTATTAAAGGCTTAAAACCTAACATCTACATATGAGTGAATACATACTACATTTGTCATTTTGGGTCTTGGTTACTTCATCGGGATAATTTTTTTCTAGTTCCATCCATTTGCCTGCAAATTTCATGGTGTCTTTTTTTAACAACTGAGCAATACTATTTATCCATTTTTCTGTTGAGAGAAATCTATGTTGTTTTCCGTTTCTAGATATTTTGAATAGAGCATCAATGAGCAGAATTGAGCCAAGTGTCTCTGTGGTAGAATGAAGTATCCTTTGGTTATAGGTAGATTGATTCCTATCTTTCTGATTATTTCCATAACGGCTGTATGTGTTTGCACTCCCATCAGCAATGGAGGAATGTTCCTCTTACTCTACATCCTCATCAGCATGAGCTGTCACTTGGTTATTGAATTTAGCCATCCTGACAGGCGTAGGATGGAATCTCAAAGTAGTTTTGATTTGTATTTCTCTGATGGCTAAGGATGTTGAACATTTCTGTAAGGGTTTCTCAGCCATTTGTATTTCTGCTTTTGAGAACTTTTTAGATATATATCCAATTTTTAGTTGGGTTATTTGTTTTCCTGATGTCTAGTTCTTATATTTAAGAGATTACAGTAAGAATTTTTGTTTCTTTAGAAATAGAGAAATATTGTAAGAATCTGTTTTCATTTTAAACCCAGGAATGGGATATGGGGCTGCTTCAGATTGTCCACAGCAGCTGACTATGATTTGCTTCATGCTCTAGCAGGGGCATGATTTTGCCAACAGCAGATAGTTTCTGTCATTGTGTGATTTTTGGAATTCTGAGGACTTTTCAGAGGGCATATAAATGCTAGGGCCCAAGAGGATCTGTTGGTAGGTTGTTAGTTGGTTTGCAGTTTTGTTGGTTGCTGTTGGTTGCCATTTTTAAGTAGTCATGCACAAAGAAGAAACAACTACAAGAAGAAATTAGGTATCCTGATGTTGAAGATCATACTTGCCCCAAGGAACTCAACACCCCTAATCAGCAGGAAGTAATCTAACAATAAGGATGCCTCTTTCCCCTCTATCCTTTTTTTGTCTCCTGTTTAGTGTTAGGTGGTTGAAATAGTGGAAGAACACACATAGTAGCTAAAAGTCCAGCTACAGTATATTAACCACCTATCAGATGTGTAAATCAGTAAAGATCTTTTCCCATTCTGTAGCCTACTGCTTTGTCTAGATGATGATGATGTCATTTTTGACATATAGATATTCAGTTTCATGACTTCCCATCTAATAATTTTTTGTCTTAGTGACTATGGTATAGGTGTCTTGTTTAGAAAGTCTTCTCCACTATCAATGAGTTCAAGACTATTTCCAACGTCCTCTTTTATCAGATTCAGGATATCTGACATCATATTGATGTTTTTCATCCATTGGAGTTGAGTTTTGTGTGCAATGATAAATGTGGATATATTTTCATTCTTCTACATGCAGCCATTCAGTGTGTCAGCACCATTTTTTTTGAAGATTCATTTTGAGTTAGAGGCCTCTAACTGGTGATCCCCCTGCCTCGGCCTTTCAAGTGATGACATTATCAATATGTTCTTTATTTCTCATTTCACTGTTTCAACATCTTTCTGTTTTCCTTCTTTCTACTACATTTGGTCTTGACTTGTTTATTTTCATGTATACTTAAGGTGAAACTTGCTTATTGACTCCAAGTTTTGGAGTTTTTCCTACATGTATTTTAAATCTGTGAATTTCTTTCTGAGCACAATTTAGCAGTATTTTCAAAACTTTACATTTTATTATCTTTATGTTTAAATTATTTCATATTCCCTGTGCTTCTTACTTTTAGCTCAGGAATTACTTACCTATGTGTTGTTCAGTTCTTGAGTATATGGAACTTTTCTTTATAGCTTATTTTGATCACTGCAGTCCACTCCCACAGCTATGGTGTCAGATGACATCTACCATATTGTTTCAGCATTTTAAAGTGGACTGAGATGTTTTAAAGTTCAATATACTACCCCTGTTCAAAAAGAGAAGAGGGCTGTAGCTTAGAAGTGGAGCACTTGCCTGCTGTATTTGAAACCTGAGGCTTGTTCCCTAACCCTAGTGTTTTAAGCTAGTATTCCTCTTTCAAAAAACAGTGGCTGGTTTGTTACCCCTATCTACTATATTTTTGTTTCTGTTTTATTTGCTTCCAGTTTTTATTATTGTCTTCTAATTTCCTGTGTTGATTTCCTCCTTTTGAATTTAATGATTTAGCTTTTCGCACTTTCTTACCTGTATTTGATGAATTGCTATCTTCTTTACCCCCCATGATGACCTTCCATCCTCTGCCCATTTATACAAATGCTTTTCTTTTTCCCAGTGTCTGTGTGACTGCACACTTACATTTGTATCTGTCTCATGTCTTGTGCTCATGGTTGTCACACCATGCCATATCTATCAGAGATTCATTACCTAGCTGCTGTAGTCCTTAGGCTGTAGTTGTTCTTATCTGGTCTTTCAGTTGTCCCACTGCCACTATAATGACCTTAGCTTCTGAGGGCAATCTTCTAGTTGTTTTGCTGTATGTGTTAAATCTTCTAACCCTATGGAAACCTGCTGGAAATCTTTTTACTTTGATGCAGAAGATTCAGAGAAAATACCTTGTATGTTGTTATCCTTTGAACACTTTAAAATGATGATGTCTCAGGGTATAATGTTCCATGTGTAAAACTATTTTGGAGGGTCTAGAGAGATGGCTCAGTGGGGAAAGTGCTTGCTCCATAAGCAAGAGGTTCATAGTTTCAAACTCCAACACAGCTGTGTGTGGTAGCAGGTGTCTGTAACCCCAGAATGGGAAAATATTGGAAGCCAGACAGTCCAGCTGAAACAGTGCACTCCTGGTTCAGAAAGAAACACTGTCTCAGAAAATAAGCAAAAGAGGAAGTCATCTGATGTTGACCTTCTGCCTCCATTTGTGCACACATAGGTGCACACAACACACACACACACACATACACACACACACACACACAGAGAGAGAGAGAGAGAGAGAGAGAGAGAGAGAGAGAGAGAGAGAGAGAGGGAGAGAGAGAGACAGAGAGAGACAGAGACAGAGAGAGACAGAGAGAGAGACAGAGAGACAGAGAGAGAAAGGGAGGTTGGTTTTTGTAATCTGAAGCTTTGGAGACACGATTCTATTTGTATCAAGGTAACTGCTTTCAGTGATATGTTCAAATCTGATTTTTCTGCACAGGGTTCTTTACATCCCTAGCAGACATCTGCTGCCTCAGAGCCCATTCTATCAGCTATTAAGGAGTGACAGCAGTTTCCACAGGCTGACGTTACCTGGTGTGTCTCTATACTGTTTGTATCCTTTCTGTATCATGTTTTAGATGTCTTTCAACCAGTCTACAGTTGAATTTTGCATTCACCTGCCAACCTGCTGCTGCTTTTAACGGGAGCATCTGTCTCTTTACATTTAATTAGTGTCATAACATTCAGCCATCTCATCAAGTACTTTCTCTTTGTATGCCTTACCTCTTCTGATTCTTCTTCCTCTTTTCTACTTCATTTTTAAAGATTTTTTTTCTAAACTTGAATTTTCAAGATATAACCAGAATCTTGCCTCTTTTCATCATCACCCTGCTGCCATCCCTTGGACCCTTCTCCTCCTCCCTGGGGATGAGACAGAGGCCTCCTGAGTCATCTCATAGCTCCTCTCCTTCCTCCCACTTCCCACCTTCCCCCCAGCCATCTGCACACAGAACAGCAGCCAAAGAGAATCTCTAAGCGGCCGGGCAATGGTGGCGCATGCCTTTAATCCCAGCACTTGGGAGGCAGAGGCAGGCGGATTTCTGAGTTCAAGGCCAGCCTGGTCTACAGAGTGAGTTTCAGGACAGTAAGAGCTACACAGAGAAACCCCGTCTCAAAAAAGAGAGAGAGAGAGAGAGAGAGAGAGAGAGAGAGAGAGAGAGAGAGAGAGTCTCTAAGCATGCAAGCTCCACTACCTTAACTTGTAAGTCTGTAGTGATTCCTGGGTACACACACAGAGGGAAAACCATCACTATGGAGCTTCCTGTGCCTCAGAGCCTCAGTTCTGGCCACCTCTACATCATACATGTTCCTTCAGATACATATACCCACTTGTACGTCCTCAGCCTACATGTGTGGGTCTTCCCCAAAGCTACTGTGCTGGCTTGCTTCCTTCCTTCTCCCTTTTGTTACAGACTGTTGACATAAAGCACAGCCCTTGCTCCTAAGGGAATTAGAGTTCCTTCTGAGCCAAGTGTGAATGACCATTGCCTGTAAGCACAGATTCAGGTTTTTCTGAATGACATGGTCCATCATAGTTGTGACTGCATGAGATCTCATTAGAGAACAAAGTCAATGTGTTTACCAAATATATTGGTGGGAGCATCAAAGATATGAGTCACTGCAGAGTGGGGAATGTCTGCTAAGTTTCAGATGCTATCTGGTGACATTCTTACCTTTGGGTTGGTGTAAGCTAGTAGCCTGCTAGTTAAATATATTCCAAAGGCCAAATATGTTGCCTGACATTCAAGATGCTAGGTCAGATACATGAGTCGGTGATAGTTATTTAGGGAATGAAAGATAATGAAAGAATGAAAGATAGTTATTTAGGGAATGAAATGACTGTGGCTACCAATCTATACCATTCCAACTGAGCCCTAACCAGTCCTTGGTCTGCAGAATACAGACATGGCTTTTTCGGGGACCTTCATCTTAGAAAAAGCATTTTCTCCGTGAGGCCTGCTCTGAATGTCTTCCTACCTGCCTCGGCTCTCCCTTTGGCCCTGCCTTCCTCTGTTTACGCTGTTAGCCATGGTGCCCAGCCACCTTCTGCATCCTGTGCAGGGAGTGAAATGTGGGACTGCTGACGTGTGTGCCACGGGTATAAAAGGAGCCCAGTGGAGCTCTGCTTCTTCTGACCACCGATCCCCACGTTTCCCCAGGAGGGCCTGCCTATGGGAGATGTCCCAATGATGTTGTTAAACAAGTGTAGGACTTTCTAGTTCCCTTGTGATTTGTGAAGGACACACCCAGTTATCCTTACATTGTCCTAGAAATGATAACACTGAGTATTTAACTAATAAAAAGGCTAAAGGTTGCCAGCATTGCTATTTTCTTCTGGATTTTGCAGTGATCTGTGACAATTTTCAAGACATGCTTTTATTTTCTATTGTTTTTTTAATTTTACCTTGAAAAGTGGAGCAGGAGTAGATATTTGGTTGTTTTCTATGATGCTCAATTCAGGAATTTAAGTATTGAACTTTGCAGACTGAAAGCTATTACATACAGCTCAAGTTGTAATCTTTACAGAAATTGACCAAGCTGCAGGCATTTATCAGCTCCCCACATTGGCCCCAAGTGCTTAGTGGTTGATACTGCTTTAGAGGGCTCTCAAGGCACTTGATCCAGAGCACTTGACATAAAAGTGCCTTGTGCTG
This sequence comes from Uromys caudimaculatus, assembly GCA_028551405.1. Taxonomy (NCBI): domain Eukaryota; kingdom Metazoa; phylum Chordata; class Mammalia; order Rodentia; family Muridae; genus Uromys; species Uromys caudimaculatus. Next base: position 126,240,749 of record CM052703.1, on the reverse strand, counting down.
ATAACTCACTCCCCAGAACCTTCCAGAATCCATCTAGAAATTACTGAGTTGAATCCTGCAGCTCCAGGGAATGTAGCTGTTTCTAGAGTCCCTCCTGGTACACACTATCTTCCCTAGAGACCACCTTACCTAGTTGCTGGTCTCAGACAGGGTAGCATTTAAGAGAGTCTAGAATCCACACAGGAGCCAGCTGTTTTGAAGGAACCCAGAGGCCACAAATGCAAGTTTCAGATGGAGGAGTAATTGGAATAGTCTTACAGGTAGAGTGCTGTCCAGAGACTGTGACTGCATCTGGAGTGAATGCAGGCCATTGTATTTATTATCATCTGCGCTCTCCTGAGCCCAAGAGGCTGCAGCTTCTGGATTTCCCATGGACAGGCAGCGGTACCTCAGTGTGTGGTCCCAGGAAACATCACCATGTGTGGTCCAGGTACTTCCCAGCTGGATTTCTGCCTCTCAAGGCAATTCTCGCCAGTCAGCTGGTGCGACTGACCTCAGAGGAAAGCTGTTACAGCAGATAGTCCTCCTGGACTATGGGAACTGCAGCAGATAGTCCTCATGGACTATGGGAGCTGCAGCAGATAGTCCTCCTGAACTATGGGAGCTAGGGATCCTGCCCTGCTCCACTGCAGTGCCTTAGCTCAGAGCACATCAGGCAATGGCTGTCTTTTCTCTGAGTGTCTTTGCTTCTCAGGTACAGAGGGTGAGGCTGGAGCTGCCCCCCACATGCTGATCAGGTGAATGCTCTTATCTCTATTCTCCACCAAACTCCTCACCTCCCAATACAATCAGGCTGCTAGTTACACATAGAAGATATCACCCCGACTCCCTTGAATGGTGCACCGTTCACTGTGAGATCCTCTCTCCTGGCCTTCAGCCCTCTTACTTGAGCCCTGTTGCCCTGCACAGCTCTGAGACGCTCCATATCGGGCGGGGGGGGTCTTAATAGCTCTTGCTCGTCCCCTCCCTGATATGATGGATCCACTTGATTTCCCTAGAAAACTGTTACCTTTTTTTTTTCTTTTCTTTCTTTCTTTATTTTACTTATTCACTTTATATCCCGGTCACTGCCCCACTTCTGGTCACCCCTTTCCACAATCATTCCCCCATTTCCCCTCCCCTTCCCCTCTGGGCAGGTGTGGCCTCCTGGATATCCCCCCACCCTTCAAGTCTCTGCAAGGTTAGGTGCTTCCTTGCCTATTGAGGCCAGACAAGGCAGCCCAGCTAGAAGAACATATCCCACAGACAGGCAACAGATTTTGGGATAGCCCCCACTCCAGTTATCTGAGGCCCACATGAAGACCAAGCTGCATATCTGCTATATATGATCGGAGAGAGGCCTAGGTCCAGCCCGTGTATGTTCCTTGGTTGGTGGTTCAGTCTCTGAGAGCCCCAAGGGTCCAGGTTAGTTGACTCTGTTGGTCTTCTTGTGGAGTTCCTATCCCTTCTGGCCCTGCAGTCCTTCCTCCTATTCTTCCATAAGAGTTCCCATTTGGCTGAGGGTGTCTGTATCTGTCTGAGTCAGCTGCTGGGTGAAACCTCTCAGAGGAGGACATTATGCTCCTGTCTGCAAGCATAAAAGAGCTTCATTAATAGTGTTGAGGAGTGGTGCTTGCCCATGGGTTGGATCTCAAGTTGGGCCTGGAAAACCATTACCTTTTACCAAAATGCTCAGTTAACTGTCATCACAAAGATAAAAAAGTTTTTATATCCAGTTAAGCTAGTTTTAAAACAATAATGCTATTTAGTTTGTGCTCTCCTGCACTAATATTATAAACAAACACCAGCTTCACCTGTGCTTACACTTGTAAAAAGGATTGGATCATGCTCTTGCCTTTTCTCTATGCATGCCACTCTGAAGGTCTGTTAGCAAACTCCATAGCTGTACACAGCACGGCATCCTTCCACAGCACCAAGTCAGGTCCGGTTTACTTTTAAATGCCTCATAACACATATACACCCAATTTACCCAAATATTCCTACATTGGAAAGCATTATGGTCTTCCCTAGATCCTCCCACTTCAAAATCTCTTCATTAAATATCATTGAACAGCCCCAAACACACTAATGCTTCTATTTCGACATGATACATTCCAGATGAAACCACTGGATCAACAAATGCTTATGTTTTAAATTTGAACATCTCAGAAATTCACACCCACACTGAAAATCATCTTGTGTCAGTCTATAGAAATGTTCTGCAGTGGCTGCTGAGTTGCTTCTTGTGACTGAGTCTGAGAAGGGTAGAGCTGTTTGAACCTTCTTTCTGTGTCCCTGTCTTCTGCCAGGTTTCCCTTGGTCCATTTTTCTGAGTCTAACCAGTTTATGGCAGTTCTCTGCTAGAATGTGTCTTAGTACTTTGCCTGTGTCTGTGTCCCAGCTATTTTTAAGTAGGTTAATGTCTTTTCACTTTGTTTATGTGTTTTGCCACATTGCCCAACTCTGATGGGTTAGTTTTTGTTTTATCTTGTTTTATTTTTCCTTAGAAGCATGTTTGATTCCTAACGAGAGACAGAAGCGGAATGGATCTGGGTAGGAGGGAAGGAAGGGAGATACCAGGAGGGCTGGAGGGAGAAGAAACCATAGTCAGAATATATTATGTGAGGAAAAACATCTATTTTCAATAAAAGAAAAAATTATGTGTTATGTACTCCTTCCTGCTCACCTCTACCTGACTGTCCTGTGGCTTTCAGGCAGCCTCTGCTCACCTGGGTCAGAAGAGCTGGGTGCTGTCACCTTTCTGTTGACATGTTTGTTTCTTCCACCTGTGGCTTAAATGAGTTCGTGACTTCTTGGCTGTCAAACCTACTGCTTGAGAACACTCCAGGGCATCTTGTCTGTAGTTGATCATCAAAGAAATAGGGGTGTCTGTTCCCCATCAAAAAATGGGGAACAGAGCTAAACAGAGAATTCTCAACTGAGGAAATTCGCAGGGCTGAGAAGCACCTAAAGAAATGCTCAACATCCTTAGTCATCAGGGAAATGCAAATCAAAACAAGTCTGAGATTCCACCTCACACCAGTCAGAATGGCCAAGATCAAAAACTCAGGTGACAGCAGATGCTGGCGAGAATGTGGAGAAAGAGGAACACTCCTCCATTGTTGGTAGGATTGCAAGCTGGTACAACCACTCTGGAAATCAGTTTGGTGGACCCTCAGAAAAATGGACTAGTACTACCTGAGGACCCAGCTATACCACTCCAGGGCATATACCCAGAAGATGCTCCAACATGTAATAAGGACACATGCTCCACTATGTTCATAGCAGCCATATGTATAATAGCCAGAAGTTGGAACCAACCCAGATGTCCCTCATCAGAGGAATGGATACAGAAAATGTGGTACATTTACACAATGGAGTACTACTCAGCTATTAAAAATAATGACTTAATGAAATTTTCAGGCAAATGGATGGAACTTGAAAATATCATCCTGAGCGAGGTAACTCAGTCACAAAAGAAGGAACATGGTATGTACTCCCTGATAAG
>CM052703.1:126209576-126237162 GCA_028551405.1 Uromys caudimaculatus | reverse complement strand
GAGAGTGAGGTCCCAGATAGAGGAGTTGGAGAAGGGACTGAAGAAGCTGAGGGAGTCTGCAGCCCCATGGAGGGAGCAACAGTGTCAACTGGCCTGATCCCCCTGGTCCTCCTGGAGTTTGGACCACCAACCAAAGAATACACATGGAGGGACCCATGGTTCGGACCACATATGTGGCAGAGGAGGGCCTTGTTGGCCATCAGGGTGAGAAGAGACCTCAGTAAAGGGGAATGTCAAGGTGGGAATATGGGAGTGGGTAGGCGGGTGGGTGGGAGGTAGAATTCCCTCATAGAGGTGGGGAAGGGGGGAGGGATAGGTGGTTTCCAAAGAGGAGACCTAGAAAAGGGGAAACATTGGAAATGTAAATAAAGTATCAAAAAATAAATCAATAAATAAAAAATAAATTTTAAAAAATGGTCTCTTTATCCAGTTTTACTTACTCATTTAAAGATAAAGAACAGTCAGGTCTACCTGATGCACTTTTAAAAAAAGGATTTATTTATTTTTATTTCACATGCATGAATGCCTGTATGCCCAGTGTCTGCAGAACCCAGAAGAAGGCATGGCAACCCTTGGACCTGGGGTTACAGGTTGTTGTGAGCCACCATGTAGGTTCTGGTAACTGAACACAGGTCTCTGTAAGAGCAGCAAGTGCTCTGAACCTCCGAGTCACATCTGCAGCCTCCTTGTAACCTGGGTTAACACGAATTTTCTGTGCCATACTCAACCACCTCTGGAAAGACAAAACGCTATGACTTGCAGCAATGTGGCTGTGAACCAGGTGCAGAAAGTCCAGTACTGCATGTTCTTACATTTAGGACCTAAGCCATTCTTGCAGAAGGTGGGAGTGGGCTACTGGCTAAAGATGGTAGGTGGATAGGAGATACTGGTTAATGGGTTCAGCAGCATGGGTACACTCTGGTGTTCTGTTGCTCAGTAAGTGACTTTGGCTGGTAACATGTTGTATATTTCAAAGTAACTGGAAGATAGTATTTTAAATGCTTCAGCATGAAGAAACAGTGAGGTAATTAATGTCCTGGCCACGCTGATGTGATTGTCACACAGTGGATTCCTGTAACAAAAGATGCTGTATCTCAGAGCTGTAAAATTATTTTGCCAGATAAAGTAAAATAAGAAGGATCACATGAGGGGAGGCTTTTCCAATAATGTCTGAAACCCAGCAGAGCTTGCTGATGAGCCAGGTAGACAGTGTAAAAGAAAAACACCAAAGGTATTTTCTACATCTATGACCGGCCAAATGGAAGTGTGAGACAGGGCTAATCAGAGGTGAGAGTTACAAACGGAGGCTCTCAGCAGCTGAGATTTACATATTTACTGTACAAGTGGAGGGGTATATTGACCCAAAAATGAATCAGGATTTTAAAATATAATGTTACAGACCTTACTACATAAATGATAAGGAGAAACTGACAAAAACAAATTATAATAAAAGACTAATATGCCTTTCAGAATAACCAGCCCCCCCTTAGAAATATCAAGGATAGAGAAAGTTAACAATAAATCAATATGATTAGATCTAGTTCATAGAATCCTCTAAAATCACAGTTTCTGTGGTGTCAAGGTCCCCACTGCTTTTGGTTTTCTTACTCATTTATCCAAGAACCAAGTGTGAATTCCTTTATGGACCTGCCAGGTACTTTACAGGGGAAACAAAGCAATTTAAATGGCAGAGCCAGTGCTTAAGCCTACACTAGTAGCCACTGTGGGGAGTACAGTAGCCAGGGAGCACCATGGAAGCCGGTATTGGAGGTGAAGGGAGAGAGTGAAACTGGAGAAACCCTACAAACTGGGTAAAACATGATGGCGGGTAAAACATGATGGCGGGTAAAACATGATGGCAGGTAAACAACAAAAACGGGACACTCGAGCTCGGGTGGAGATTCAGTAGCTAAAGACTTACCATGCAGGCATAAGGATGGGATCCCTGGAACCCACCTAAATCCTGGGCAAGCAAGGTGGCTTCTGTAACCTTAGCACAGGATGTCCCCAGGGCAAGCTGTAGCTAATCTATCCATATCGGGAACCTTGGGTTTCCCCCAAGAGACCCTGCTCTAATAAATAAAGTAGAAGTGATTGAGAAAGACACTTGAAGTCAACTTTGGATGTATGTTCAGACATATACATGTGCATACATACTCTAACACATGTGAAGACACACTACACATATGCTCTTGTTAGTTTTTGTCAAGTTGATACAAGCTAGAATCATTTGGGAAGAGGAACCTCAATCGAAAAACTACCTCTATCAGATTGGCCTATAAGCAAGTCTATAGCATATTTTCTTGATTAACAAAGTTAAAGGGCCCAGCCCACCATGGGTGGTGCCATCCATGGGAGTTATTCTGGAGTTGTATGAGAAAACAAACTGAGCAAGCCATGGATACTAAGAGTTCTTTCATGGTCTCTGCTTCATTTTCTGCCTCAGGTCCCTGCCTTGAGTTCCTGCCTTGGCTTCCTTCATGACAGACTGTGACCTGTAAGCCAAATAAACCCTTTTCTTCCCAGGTTGCTTTTGGTCATAGTGTGTATCACAGCAACAGAAAGCAAACTATCTAACACAGCACACATACTCCCAAAACCGACTCTGTAAGAAAAATTGCAGAGGACCAGGGAGCTGGCTCGGTATAGTAATTAGAATGTGCAAAGCCCTGGCCTAAACTTCAGCACCACAAATAAACATACATACATACATACAGATAGACAGACAGACAGGCAGACAGGCAGGCAGATGAATAAATGAATGAATAGGCAAAAAGCACAGAGGAATATTGGTATGCTTGTGAAACTTGAACAAACACCAAATAATGAAAAGGTAAATCAGATATATACTGAGACCACTCAATTAAGTCCCAAGCTAAAACTTACAGTAACCAGCTATTTCTTGTTAAGTAGATGATGACTAGTGAAACGTATATGTCTGTATTGAAAAATAGTGAATTAATAGAGAAATAAATAAGGATAAGGGGAGGTTCTCTGTATCAGGAAAATGCAGACAAATTAGAAAGTCAGCGTCTAAGAGTCATTGAGTGTTCATTGGGGCAGATAAGTGAATCCCTGAACATAAAGCAGGGGTAGAGGCGGGACATGCAACTGAGTGAAAGATGGGCTATTAAACACATATCGTCCTCAAGATGAATATTAACTACAAGTAGAAAAATCTGCACTCTTGCGTAGTAGACCACTAAACAGCAGTGAGGTCTTAGTAAAGAGATAAAAACTAGCATCATCAATAATAGAAAAAGTGGCAGTGATGCCCCTGATGTTCACAGGAGACTTTATCACTTCCAGGGATTCCTGGGAAGAGTGTAGCAAAGCCTTGCAGGACAGATCGGGAACTGAGGGCCATTCCACACCCAAGCACTATGTCAAGGCCATAAAAGGAAAGTCTAGGTAATGGTTTCTGATTTTTAAAATCTAGATTAGAAACATGCGACTGAAATGTAAGGTGGGATTTTAGACCGCAAAGAGATTGGCTGGCCACAAAGGGCATTTCTGGGACAAGTAGAGAGCTGGCAAGAGTATGGCTTTGTCTCTCTAGGATTATGGGTTAGAATTTGATTCCTCAATGTGAGGTATTAAATAATTGGACTATTTTGGTTTGAAGCGGGACTTTTGGGGTGGTTAGGATCAGGTAAGGCCTACATAACTGGGTCCTTCTAGCTTTGTAAGAAGTAGAAAGGCCAGGGTTTGCATGCACTCGCACATGTGCACACCACCTGCTTCTTACTATGTCACAGCCTGCATTGTCAGTAGAAAAATGCCATCAAATACAGCCCCTCACTGCACACCGTCATGTATGATAGCTTAAATAAGCCTCTTTTCTTCACAACTCACCAACAGGTATTACAAAGATAACAGCAAAAAGTGCATTGATACAGTAGATAAAACTTGAATGCAGTCTGCAGATACAGCTCACATAAAGAATGCAGTGTCCAGCCCCACCAGACCAGTGGCACGGGTTCCTTCCGGTCTGGACAGTTGCCCTGAGCAGCCAGTCCCACAACACCCAGAGGAAGCTCCACTCCCAGGCACTCTAACATGCCCAAGATCAAAGGATCAGAGGTGAGGAGGACACAACATCTATCCCAACATCGGGAGTAACTGGGACCAGCTGGATCCAGGGACCCAGCAACCCTGCCAAACCAGTGGCATGGGTTCCTTCAAATCTGGGCCTGTGCCCTGAACAGACCTTAGGCACAGACTCCTCAGCCAGTCCCACAACACCCAGAGGAAGCTGAACTCCCAGGTGCTCTAACATGCCCAGGATAACAGGATCAAAGGACTCCAGGAGCTTGGTCACACCAGGAGCTTGGGGTCACAGAGGCAGCTTGACCCCCAGGATCTCTGTCACACCCAGGATCTCAGGATCACAAGATCACAGAATCACAGGATCCCAGAGAGAGCTGGTCACAACCAGGATCACAGGGAGGGCAGGTAGCACTAGAGATAACCAAATGGCAGGAGGCAGGCACAAGAACATCAGCAACAGAAACCAAGGAAACTGAGCATCATCAGAACCCAATTTTCCCACCATAGCAAATCCTGGAGACACCATCACACTGGAAAAGCAAGATTCAGATCTAAAATCACTTCTCATGATTATGATAGAAGACTTTTAAAAGGTCACAAGTAACTGCCTTAAGGAAATACAGGAGAACACAGGTAAACAGCTAGAAGCCCGTAGAGAGGAAACACAAAAATCCCTTAAAGAATTATAGGAAAACACAACCAAACAGGTGAAGGCATTGAACAAAACCATCCAGGATCTAAAAATGGAAACAGAAACAATAAAGAAATCACAAAGGTATACAACTAGGGGAATTGAAAACCTAGGAGAGAGATAAGGAGTCATAGATGCAAGCATCGCCAACAGAATACAAAAGCTAGAAGAGAGAATCTCAGTTGCGGAAGATACCATAGAAAACATTGACACAACAGTCAAAGAAAATGCAAAATGCAAAAAGCTCCTAACTCAAAACATCCAGGAAATCCAGGACACAATGAGAAGACCAAACCTAAGGATAATAAGTATAGAAGAGAGTGAAGATTCCCACCTTAAAGGGCCAGTAAATATCTTCAACAAAATTATACAAGAAAACTTTCCTAACCTAAAGAAAGAGATCCCAATGAACATACAGGAAGCCTACAGAACTCCATATAGACTGGACCAGGAAAGAAATTCCTCCTGTCACATAATAATCAAAACACCAAATGTACTAAACAAAGAAAAAATATTAAAAGCAGTAAGGGAAAAAGGTCAAGTAACATATAAAGGCAGACCTATCAGAATTACACCAGACTTCTCACCAGAGACTCTGAAAGCTAGAAGATCCTGGGCAAATGTCATTCAGATCCTAAGAGAACACAAATGCTAGCCCAGGCTGCTGTACCCAGCAAAATTCCATAGATGGAGAAAACAAGATATTCCATGACAAAAATAAATTTATACAATATCTTTTCACAAAGCCAGCCCTATAAAGGATAATAGATGGAAAATACCAACACAAGGAGAGAAACTATACTCTAGAAAAAGCAAGAAAGTAATCTTTCAAAAAACCCAACAGAAGATAGCCACAAAAACATAATACCACCTCTAACAAAAAAAATAACAGGAAGTAACAATCACTTTTCTTTACTATCTCTTAACATCAATGGACTCAGTTTCTTAATAAAAATCCATAGACTAAGAGACTGGGTACATAAACAGGACCCAGCATTTTGCTGCATACATGAAATGCACTTCAGTTACAAAGACAGACACTACCTTAGAGTAAAAGGTTGGAAAACAATTTTCCAAGCAAATGGTCGCAAGAAACAAGTTGGAGTAGCCATTCTAATATCAAATGAAATCAACTTTCAACCAAAAGTTATCAAAAAAAAGATAAGGAACGACACTTTGTGCTGGTTAAATAGAAATATTTGAGGGGTAACTTCAGCAAGGGTTATAGGTATCTAATGAATCTCAGGGTAATGGCCTTGGGAAGCACAAATAAATCGCGCTTTTTGCTCAGAGTGAAGCTAACATATCTTCAAGGGAGAACATTGGAGGGATTTGAATTTTATGGTCACATTAGGGAGGTGAGTCCTGTATATCTTAGAAGACTAATATTTATTTTCTCTGAATTTAGTCAGGAGTTGTCAACTTATTTCTAGTTGAGTGTGACAGTAGTAAGGTTTTCAAAACCTACTGGAAACAAGTAAGCTAAGGGTTTATCTATCTTGTTGATTTTCTCAAAGAACCAGCTTCTGGTTTTGTTGATTCTTTGTATAGTTCTTTTTGTTTCTATTTGGTTGATTTCAGCCCTGAGGTTGATTATTTCTTGCCTTCTACTCCTGTTGGGTGTATGAGCTTCTTTTTGTTCTAGAGCTTTCATGTGCTGTTAAGCTGCTAGTGTATGCTCTCTCCAGTTTCTTTTTGGAGGCACGCAGAGCTATGAGTTTTCCTCTTAACACTGCTTTCATTGTGTCCCAGAAGTTTGAGTATGTTGTACTTTCATTTTCATTAAGTTCTAGGAAGTCTTTAATTTCTTTATTTCTTTCTTGACCAAGTTATCATTGAGGAGAGTGTTGTTCAGCTTCCATGTGTATGTGGGCTTTCTGTTGTTGTTGTTGCCATTGAAGACCAGCCTTAATCCATAGTGATCTGATAGAAGGCATGGGATTATTTCAATCTTCTTGTATCTGTTGAGGCTTGTTTTGTGACCGATTATATGATCAGTTTTGGAGAAGGTACCATGAGGTGCTAAGAAGAAGGTATATTCTTTTGATTTAGGATGAAATGTTCTATAGATATCTGTTAAGTCCATTTGGTTCATTACCTCTGTTAGTTTCACTGTGTCTCTGTTCAGTTTGTGATTCCAAGATCTGTCCATTGATGATAGTGGAGTGTTGAAGTCTCCCACTATTATTGTGTGAGGTGCAATGTGTGCTTTGAGCTTTAGTAAAGTTTCTTTTATGAATGTGGGTGCCCTTGCATTTGGGTCATAGATGTTCAGAATTGAGAGTTCTTCTTGGTAGATTTTTCCTTTGATGAGTATGAAGTGTCTTTCCTTATCTTTTTTGATGAATTTTGGTTGAAAGTTGATTGTATCCGATATTAGAATGGCTACTCCAGCCTGTTTCTTGGGACCATTTGCCTGGAAAATTGTTTTCCAGCCCTTTACTCTGAGGTAGTGTTTGTCTTTAACACGGAGGTGCGTTTCCTGGATGCAGCAAAATGCTGGGTCCTGTTTCTGGATCAAGTCTGTCAGTCTATGTCTTTTTATTGGGGAGCTGAGTCCATTGCTGTTAAGAGTTATTAAGGAATAGTAATTGTTGCTTCTTGTCATTTTCGATGTTATTTTTATGTTTGTGTGGCTATCTTCTTTTGAGTTTGTTGAAAGATTACTTTCTTGCTTTTCCTAGGGTATAGTTTACCTCCTTGAGTTGACGTTTACCATCTATTATCCTTTGTAGGGCTGGGTTTGTGGAAACATATTGTGTAAATTCGGTTTTGTCATAGAATATTTTGGTTTCACCATCTGTGGCAATTGAGAGTTTTGCTGGGTATAGCAGCCTGGGCTGGCAGTTGTGTTCTCTTAGCGTCTGTATGAGTTCTTCCCAGGATCTTCTAGCTTTCATAGTCTCTGGTGAGAAGTCAGGTGTAATTCTGATAGGTCTGCCTTTATATGTTACTTGACCTTTTCCCCTTACTGTTTTTAATATTCTTCCCTTATGTTGTGTTTTTGGTGTTTTGACTATAATGTGGCTGGAGGAGTTTCTTTTCTGGTCCAATCTATTTGGAGTTCTGTAGGCTTCTTGTCTACTTATGTTCATCTCTTTCTTTAGGTTAGGAAAGTTTTCTTCTATAATTTTGTTGAAGATATTTACTAGTCCTTCAAGTTGGGAGTATTCACTCTCTTCTAAACCTATTATCCTCAGGTTCTGTCTTCTCATTGTATCCTGGATTTCCTGGATGTTTTGGGTTAGGAGCTTTTTGCATTTTGCGTTTTCTTTGACTGTTGTGTCAATGTTTTCTGTGGTATCTTCTGCACCTGAGATTCTGTCTTCTAGCTTTTGTATTCTGTTGGTGATGCTTGCATCTATGACTCCTGATCTCTTTCCTAGGTTTTCTAACTCCAGGGTTGTCTCCCTTTATGATTTCCTTTTTGTTTCTATTTCTATTTTTAGTTCCTGGATGTTTTTGTTCATTTCCTTTGTCTGTTTGATTGTGTTTTCCTGCAATTCTGCCCGTTTGATTGTGTTTTCCTATAATTCTTTAAGGGATTTTTGTGTTTCCTCTTTAAGGGCTTCTAGTTGTTTTCCTGTATTCTCTTGTATTTCTTCAAGGGAGTTATTTCCTTCTTAAAATCTTCTATCATCATCATGAGATGTGATTTTAAATCTGAGTCTTGCTTTTCTGATGTGTTGAGTTATCCAGGGCTTGCTGTGGTGGGAGAGCTGGGTTCTCATGATGCCAAGTAGCCTTGGTTTCTGTTCCTTATGTTCTTGACCTTGCCTTTCGCCATCTGGTTAACTCTGGTGTTAGTTGGTCTTACTCTCTCTGACAGTGGCTTGTCCCTCCTGCAAGTCTTGGTGTCAATACTCCTTTAAGACCAGTTCTCTCTGAGAGGAATTTGGGTTTGGAGCACTGTGTTACAGGGTCAGCTCTGGGGTGCAGACAGAAACCAGAAGGATCTAGTCTCCAGCTGTCCCTTGGTTCCTGTGTCCTAATGGCTCTGCAAGGGTCCCTCTTGATCCAGTGAATTTGAACAGAAGTGGTGGTCTTGTCTGTGCTTGAAGGTGTATCGGCACTCCTGGGATATCAGCTCTCTTTTGGCACTATTAGAGTATTGAGCCCTGTGTCACAGGATCCACTCCTGGCCACCGAAAGAAACCAGAAGACCACTCCTCCCCTGTGTCCTGGGGATTTCAGGTGGGTCCCTCTGAACAGACATGCTTACCCATACTCCTGGGAGTCTAGTTTTCTCCCGGCACTATTTGGCTATGGAGCCCTGGTGGCCCAAGCAGAGGTTTCCAGCCACAGATGGAAACCAGAAGACTCCTTACCCCGGCTGTTCCTCAGTCCCTGTGTCCCTAGGATTCCAGGTGAGTCCTGCTGAGCAGTGGTGCTCGTCTTACCCCCTCTCATGGGCTTTTCCACACTCCTGGGAAGCTAGCTTTCTCCCAACGCTATTTGGCTATGGAGCCCTGGTGGCCCAGGCAGAGCTCCTTGAGCAATTCTTGTGGTGGATTGTCTGGATTACATTAATTGATGTTGGGAGTCTCACCTTAAAGTGGGCAGTGATCATTCCCTGAGCAGGGATTATGGACTGTATAAATGGAAAACAGAACTGAGCAGCAAGCATACATCCATACCTCTTCTTTACTGTGGATGCAATGTGACAAGCTCCCTGAAGGTCCAGCTCTGTGACTTCCCAGCTATGAAGATCTGTAACCTGGAATGGGGAGCCAGAATTAAGTCTTTCTAATATTTTGTCACAGCAACAAGGAATGAAACTAAGATATATCCACACTACCCAACAGACTATGAGTTCTCTGCTAGTTCTTAACAATATGAGTAATACTGCAATGACCAATACCTGCCTATCTTCCAATAGTGACAGCCATGAAGCTGTCATGAGGACATCTAGAGGGACATGGTGGTTGCATATCACAAAATTCTGAAACTAATGGATTTTGGAATGTGTAGGATGATGTGCAGTAGGCACTGCTAAGCAATTTTTCCAAGTTATCTTACCAAGTTCATTCCCAGCAGTCCACTTAGAGGGCTGTTTGTTCCGTCAGCAGTTGGTATTCAAGTGCTTCTAATGTTGGACACTGAGGAGTCTGTCCAGTTGCTTTCACCAATTTTTTCTTTTATATTTTGTTCATGTTTCATTCATGTATGCCATGTATTATTATCATATTCACAATATCCTCATAGTCATCCCATTAACCTCTCTTATCCCACACACACATGCACACGCACACACACACACATGTGCACAAGCACACGCACACACGTGCACACGCACACACACACATGCACACACACACACATGCACACAAGCACACATACACACGTACACACACCGCACAAATACACATGCGCGCACATGCGCGCACACACCCACAGACACAGGCGCACACACACACCGCACAAATACACACATACACACACCGCACAAATACACATGCGCGCACACACCCACAGACACAGACGCGCACACACACACTGGCCCTTTATTCCCAGTCAGTCCTCTTCCTTCATACCTCTTCTGTGTGCACAGCCTTGTGGACAGTGGCAGCTGCCAGGTGTGTTGATAGAGACAGCCACACGGACATCTAGGAGACAGCTTTCACTGCATGCCTCATCCTCCAGTTCTTACATTCTTTTTCTCCCAACTCTCCTGTGGTGTTCTTCATTTCTGGTAATCTGCATTTCTCTTGTAGCTCAATGGCCTCTCTTCACTGGATTTGGGGGATTTACTTCTATGATTTTATTGAAAATATCTTCTGTGCTTTTGGCACAGAATTCTTCTCCTTCTTCCGTGTCCATAATTCACAGATTTCATCTTTCCATTGTGTCCTAAAGAGTTCATATCTTCCACTAATTTTTAAGTTATCATTCTCTGTGACTGAATGGGCTAATGGAGTTGTCTTCAAGACTCATCTTTATCAAATTCTATTTTCACATCCTGAGCAGACTTCCTTATTTCATTCGGCAGTTTGCTTGTGTTCTCTTGGAATTCACCCAGATTGTTCATGTGCCCTTTGGATTCATTTAGGAGTTTATCTGCATCCTCTTTGAAATCATTGACCCTATTTTATATATTCCCTTTAAATTCCTTGTCTGGGATTTTGTTTAAGCCATTCTCACCGAGGGCCATTTCTGTGGGATTGGTAATCTTGGAGGAAGATTCTTTGCCTTGGCTTTTCATGGTACTTGACTTTTTGTATTGGTACTTTTGATCTGGAGTTAGTTCATCGGTTGAGGCTTTTGGCACACTTGTGTTGAGTGATCAGTTGGATCAGTTCTTGGCGACCTGTCACCTTAACTGGAAGGAACTAGGCGCTTCCTGAAGTTTAGTTGGGACACTCAGGGATGATTCTCTTGGTGGGATATCTGAGGTGATCTCTGCTTAGATAGATGTGTAATGGCTTCTGATATCATAAGAGGGATCCTTGCAGGGTAGCAGAGTTTATCTTCTGACCTCATCCATGAAGTGTATGTCTGCCGAAGAAGGGATTTTACACACCTTTTGACCTCAAGAGCCAGAGTCTAGTCAATGAACCAGCACCAGATACCAGATGTAGAATGTCACCTAGCTGCAGAAAGTATGTCAATAGGATATGCAAAGACTGGGTGTCAAGTGATGTGCACGGAGTTTCATATAGCCTCTGCCCTCAGAAGCCGTATCTCTAGGATATGTGGCTGGGGCTGGGGTCAAGTGGGATTGAAGTTTTCCTAAGGTTACAAGTGACAATTGTGTGATTTCACACATATTAGCTGATATTGCTTGAGTCTCACCATGACCTTGGAAATATGATCACCTTGGGGTGAGTGGGGTTTGAGTGTCATGAGGCATAGGCCTTTAGCCTCACACAGTGTCATCGCAAGCTTACCCAGATCCCCTACTTTCACTGATAGTTAAGGACAGTTCAGCAACTGTTCTTTGATTCTTGACCACTCAGGTCTCCTTCTGGGCAGTTCAAATACCTTGTTGTTATCTTCCATATATATTCTGCATTAATAGCCTTTTCTTCATTCTGTGAGTTGCAATGAACTATTTTCTGTATAAAACTTGTACTTTCATATTATTTATGTTACTTTCAAATGAAATGAAGTTTTAACTATTTGTGTTTTGTTGTATTAATGAAAATTGTATACTGTTTGAGAAAGCTTTGCTTATCGCAAGTTCATGAAGAGGTTCTCCTATTGCGGCTTTGTTGTTATAATTCATGTTCACTCTCTCTTTCTCTCTCTATATTTGTTTCTTTCTATTTCTCTGTCTCTCTGTGTATCTGTCTCTGTGTGTGTCTCTCTGTCTCTGTCTCTCTGTCTCTATCCTTCTTTGTTTCTCTTTGTGTCTCTCTCTGCCTGTCTCTGTCTCTGCTTCTCCTTCCTTCTCTGTGTCTCTCTTTGTATCTGTCTCTCTTTTCTGTATGTCTATCTCTGTCTCTATTTCTCTGTCTCTCTCTGTATCTATCTCTCTTTTGGTATGTCTCTCTGTTTCTTTCTGTTACTCTGTGTCTCTCTCTGTCTCTGTCTCTCTGTTTCTCTGTCTTCCTAGTCTCTGACTTTGTGTCCCTCTCTGTGACTCTTTCTGTGTCTCTGTTTCTCCATCTCTCTCTGTCCCCCACCTCTCTATCTCATACAGAGCCACCGTGAAGGCCAGGGTTGGGCATTAGGTATCGTCCTTTATCTCTTTGCAAGTTATTGCCTTGTAAAGTCCTACATTAAATCAGGAGCTTCCCATTATAGCTAGACTAGCCAAACAGGGAGCTCTCAGAATGTTCCTCTCTCCATGCTCCCAATACTGAAGTTATGGGCACATTTGTACATCCACAGCTCTTTCCGCGATTGCTGGGGATTCACAGCTGGGTCCTTATGCTTGACTATCAAGTCTTGTCCATTCCCTCTTCCTAACCCCTAGGTCTGAGTTCCCCCCTTCACAACCAGGATTATCATTAACTTAGATTTGGATTTGTGTGTGTTGTGAGTTGGAAATCAGAGTACCCCACCATATTTGCTGTGGAACCGAGCCCTTTATCAAATACTCTTCATGTTGCTTTTGCCAAATCTCCCTCCTTTATGAAGCTGTATGTGGCATAACATCTGTGTTTGGTTTTTACCTACATAGGATGTACACCAAATGTTGCTTCCCAAAGTGAGGTACCTTACCAAGAAATACTATGCAGAAGAAAATGATCTAGAAGCTACTCCCAAGTTTTTAGATACCTTAGATAGGTCAAAATGACAAAGACATCATCAGATAATGAGATGATAAAAATTCTGTGAGACCAGGTTTATTTTTTTTACAGAACTTGAGTACCTCTGGGAATCAATCTTTTAGAATTCAGATGAGATTTTTATTTTCCACTTTTTACAGAATAAATTAGTAAGGCATTTCCGAAGTACTTTCTACTCAGAGTCTGCTGTAGAAGCCACATTTTGATTGAGTACCATAGTTGTCCATGATCTTTCCACACAATAGTTATTCAAAGTGCCAAGGCTTATACTGTTTATATCCCTTGAAGTAATTCTGTATCATTTTCCCAAGAAATTTATTCCATAACATTGACCCTCATGTCAAATATTTTTATCCTGATGATTGTCAAGATTTTACTATAAAGTTCTAAAATAAAAGGAATTTTCAGACCTTTATCATTTAAGCAATTTAAATCTGTGAAAAAAAGTTCAGCATGTACAGGTTTTATATGTGGTACCACAGTCTCTGTGCATAAATAAAAACATTTAAAAAATAAAATGATTTTTAAAAGATCCATGATGCACTTTGAACCTCCAAGAAAACAGGATACTCCCCTTTCAAAATTAAAGCCAGTGAGGCCATGCAGACAGCTTGCTCTAAGAGATGCTGAGAAGGTGAAACCCTTTGTAGTCTTGGATCTATGTTTTTCCATTTTTCAGGACTCAGTAGATATTACTGATATCATCACACAATTGACATTGTAGAATTTTTCCCCCCAGAGGATCTAGTGTCTTCAAGGTGATTTATAGCAAGCGAGCTTGCAGAAACATGGACAGCAGTAATAAAAAAGAAAAAGCAGGAGAGAGGAGACATAGGAAATTAGGAACAGGCAATGCTGCTCGCAGCCTAGGGGAGAAAAGAGAGGCACCAAGGGGCACTCTTGCTCCCTGCATGAAGCCACCTGGGTGAGGGGGAAAGGCTGCAAGCTAAAGTGGACCTGCTGAAAGCCCATCCTCCCATGGTCTACGCCTTGTGTCAGTAACCAAGGGCCTGCCTCATCTGCTCACTAGTAAAGCCAAAGCTGTTTTTAACACCCACACCCTGTGTATGGTTAGAGAATTCTAGCTAGCCAGGTCATGGCGGTTGGCATAAGGCTGTTCACCACCATGTACTTCTCTTTGTGATTTCCACACTCTCATCTGTCATGGGACCTCTTCTGAGCCATAAACAGAGGAGGAAGAATTACTCATAATCTCTGACGATGGACACAGATTTATTTTCTTCCCCATATGACTTCTGATGTGGGGGCAGCATACAGCGCACCAGGGAGGGGCAGAGCCTTGCTGGACTCATTCTTTCCAGTGGAAGCAGAGTGGACATGGTAGCTCCATTTCTTTATTCATATTCTCATGGATCCCTTCTAATTCAGAATTTGATGAAGCAGTCAGAAAACTGTGACTAAGAATGGAAGTTTATTTTGTAAAGGGGAGAGCTGAGTATGTGAGATCTGGTCATAATCTCAAAGACAAGTTGCTTTAAAATGGTGTGGGGACTAGAGTTTGGCTCAGGATTAGAGTGTTAAAGCCTCTCCCAGGGTGGACAAGGTTCTAGGATCAATCTCACAAGAAGAAAGAAAATAAGAAGGGGGAAGCGGGAAAGAATGGAGAAAGGATGGGAAGGGGTCACTCTGGCTTTATGGATTGTACTTGTGATCCCAGAGATCGGGAGGCTGAAGCAAGGGATTGCTCCAGTCTGGTGTCCATGGCGCCTCAAGGACACAAAACACAGACATACACATGCTCACGAATACAAGGTTATGTATCAGCTGACAATCTGATGACTAAGGTCAGTAGTTCAGGAAACTGACTGCCATCGAAAAGATAGCTGTGATGTAGCATAATAGCACGGGCCTTTAATACCCGAGTTCAAGGCCAAGCTCGGAACTTAATGAGAAGCCCTTCCTCCACCTTTCAAAGAGTAAAGCGAAGGCCAAAGGCTGAGAGTGTGACTCAGCACTTGGCTCACATGGAAAGTCCCTGTGTTTGATTCCTGATGCTATGAGAGAGAAGGGAAGGGAGGGAGACATGGACAGTTGTCCACAGTTCTTGGGGGGAGGTGGCATGCCATGCCATGTCACAGGAGGCCACCCAGGGAAGCACAAGGGTTGGTCAGGAAGTCAGGAGAGGGAGAGCCGATGGCAGGGATTTTGAGTGGCTTCTGGTGAAAGGAGTGAGTTCAGAACAAGCCACAGTAGCAAAGGCCCTGAGCATCAACCCATGTACTTGACAGACCACTTGGTAGAGTTACTTCTCCTTTGCCCATGCTCTAATTGATTGTCTGTCTTTAGTGTTGGACTTCAGGAGTTCCCTATAAATTTGAGTAAGTTCTTTTGTCAAGTATGTGGTCTGTAAATCTGTCTCAGCCTATATCTTCTCTCTTTACTTTAATACACACCACACACACACACACACACACACACACACACAAACACACACACACACACACACATACACACACAGCATATTTGTAGGTCTCAGCATTGCATTTGATAAGTATGTGCAATGTATAATATGAACAAATCAAACTTATCATCATATCCATTACCTCAAACATTTGTCATTTCTGTTTGGAAAATGTTCAAAATCCTCTTGTCTAGCTGTTTGGAAATATATAATAAATACTTTTATGCCTCCGGGCCTTTCATGGAGCAAATGCTTTAACTTTGGCAATGTTTAATGTGTTGGTTTTATTATCAATGTCACAAAAACCTATGCCCCAATTATTTTCTTCTAACATCTCATAGGTTTATGTTTATACACAAGCCTATTATCTAGCCAGATGTTGTAGCATATTCCTGTAACCACAGCACTTTGTGGACAGAAGCAAGAAGATCAAGAGTTTGAGGTCAGCCTTGCTGCATGAAAAGACCCTTCCCTATCTCAGAACACCAGATCTAAATCTCCTACCCATCCTGACTGACATCCGATGCAATGTGAGACTGGGCTTACAGCGGCAAAACTTTGCTGGTTGACGTCCCGATTGTAAATGGCTGCAACGCCTTTGTTCCCTTTAGCTTCATCTTTGATTTTGCCAGAGACCAAACACGTGTTTCCTCAGCACAGATACTAAATAGAACAATGCAGAAAAGCTTCCCATGGCCACTGTACAAGGACAGCATGCAGCTCTCTGAAAAATTCTGTTTGAATGCCACTAAAAATGACCAAGTTTATTTAACATTTCTCCAGGTAAAAAAAATAACAGTGTAACGTGTCAGCAATCAACAACCAACAACCTCTGGAATATATATTTTAATAGATGAATCATATGACACATGGGTAGATTTTCTTAGTAGGGCTGGTTTTGCCCAAAGGGGGGAGGGGGAATCAGCGGCCTATGCTTTTACACATTGATGTCTGAATTCTCTGTATTGTACAAAGATCTATATAGCTCAGTAGTAAGTGCTTTCTAGATGTACAGCAAGTCCCTTTTCACCCAGTTTTTGAGAGAAGTTGTACCCCACAATAGTCTAGAGCTCACAGTGTAGTGGCACCACTGGCCTGGAACTCTTATTAATCCTCCTGCCTCAGCTTCACTATTACTGAGATTACATGCATGAGTTACTATGCCCGGGTTGTACATTAGGTGATTACTCCCATTTCTTTAAGAAAAAGAAACTGAGTGCTGTATGGCTTCTTGGTTTACTCCTCTCTAAGAGCCTCTATGGTGTTTTTCATAGTGACCAAACAAAATGTTATTTAGTCCTCATCTTAGGATCAACTGTCATCTTTGGGTGTGTAGATGACAGCTCCCTGACTGACGGGTGTGCAGTGACACCTTGTGGTTTTGGTTTGCAGTTCCTAGATAGTTAGCGTGCTGAGCACTTTCCATGGACCTGCTCGCCATTCCATGTTGTCTCTGACAAATGTCTCTTCAGTTCTTTAACCATTTTTAATAGATTATGCAGTGGGTTTTCGCTAACAAATTAGATATGTTTTACAGATCTTGAAAATTAGCCCCTTATATGGTTTGCAAACCTTGTCCCCCACCCTGCCAGCTGCCTTCCATCCCACTGACTTTTCCTTCCCTTTGGAAGCATCTTAGTTTGATGAAGTCCTTTCTTGTCAGTGCTCTGGGATCACAGCCAAGAAGCATCTCCAAGACCTAAGGCAAGAAGAGTTTCCCTTATGTTCTCTTTGAAAAAGAAACTTTAAATTCTCAGGACTTCTATTTGATAACTTAATCTGGTTTTATCCTTTGTCAAGTATGTGGTTTGCATCTTAATATCTAGGGCAAGATTTGAATGTGTACGGTAAGATTAAGTCCAGTTTCTTTCTTTGGCTATGACTATCCAACCTTGCAACACCATTTGTTAGAGGGACTGCCTTTTCCTTGTCAGGTATTCTGGCAGCCTTGAAGAGGATCATTTGACTGGATCTGGATTGCTTCTGTCTGGGGTTTCACTCTACCCATCGTCCATGTGTCTACTTTTATACCAGTACCATGTGGTTTTGATTATTATAGGCTCTTAATACACTTTGATTTGGGAGGTATAATGCCTCCATCTTTATTCTTGCTCAAATTTTCCTTGTACAGTCAGGGTCTATTTTCCATACAAATTTACAGATTATATTGTTCTGTTTCAGTAGGATTTCCATTATGATTTTTTTCCAAATTGCATTGAATCTCAAGATCACATTGTATATTGTGGATATTGTAACATTGATTTTTTTCAATTTATGAACATTAGATATCTTTATGTAAAACTGTGTCTTTTATTTCATTATTTAGTGTTTTATAGTTTTACCTTCTTGGTTGAGTTGATTCCTAAGGATTTTATCCTTTTGGCTGGTATTATAAATGGGATTGCTTTCTTAATTTCTTTTGTATTAGTTCATTGATGGTGCTTAGGAATGCAGAGGACTTTGCTGTGTTTCTCTTGCATCCTGACATTGTAATAAATTCACTGATCATTTCTAGTAGTTTTTTTCTCTGAGGTTTTTCTGCTTTCTATATTGGCTCAGCTGCCTAGATGATCTCACTTCTTCCTTCCTAGCTTGTAGACCTTTCATAGCTTTTTATCTAAGTAGTCTGTCTAGGACTCCTACTAAACCATGAATAGAAGTGGCAGAATGAATATCTATCTTTGATCTTACCCCAGGGACCCTTATTGTGGGAAGGTAAATTTCTTTTGATCCTAATTTATGGGAGCTTTTATCATAAAAAGTGTTGGGTTCTTGTGATTGTTCTATCAGAACTTGCAGCTTCTGTTCTTGCTTTTATTGTTTGTGTGGCGTATCACGTTGGGTAATTTGCATATGCTGAACCATCCTTGCATCTTAGAGATGCATACTATTTGGTAATGGCAAGCATTCTTTTTGATGCTGTGTGACATGTGGTTTGCTAGTATTTTGTTGGTGATATTCTCATCCATGTTTATCATGATCGTAATTTTTCTTGTGATATCTTTATTTATGGTGACAGCAATGATAACCTCAGAAAATAACTTGATCTGGGCTCACAACTGTCCCCAGGGCCATTTGGGAGACAGACGCAAGAAGACTGTCACATAAAACAAAAGTGTATCCTGTGACTTCTTGTGCTCCAACTCCCCTGGCCTGCACCCAGGCACAGATGGAGAAAGCAGCCTCATGGTCAGCCATAGTCAGTGCTTCTAGCACTCTGGCTGCAGTCTCCACTTGGACAGTATGCTCCGTCCTTCAGACATACCAATCCCCTTTGGTGTCCTGGCTATATAATTTACTACAGCGATCTTGGGATTGGAGAGGGCTCTTCAACAAATATGATAAGTGAATCTTATAGCTTCCCTGCACCTTTATCTATTCCAGGTGCCCGGGCCCTGCCTGGCTGGATATGTCCACAGCCCAGTGTTCTGCTGGTACCTCTGTGGGTATCTGTATCTCTCAGAATTCCTGCCCTCTTCTCTTAGGGCTTGGTATCAGAGTTTGGTCATTAGCTCTCTGCTTTCTGAGCTGCAGTCCTGGTCCTCCAGCCCTTGGGCCATTATGCTGTGGTCCCTGACAATAGCATGCCCTTGACACGACCAGTGGAGCTAAAAAGCCTAGTAAGGCCTAGTAAGCCCTCTGCAGGAACATGTGGGGACTTTCAGGTCCTTGGTGTTTTGGCACATTTTAGGCTGTGTCCTCTGTCTGTCTCACCTCCTTCCTCTCCCTCCCTCTCATTCTCTCTCTCTCTCTCTCTCTCTCTCTCTCTCTCTCTCTCTCTCTCTCTCTCATTCTCTCTCTCTTTCTCTCTCTTCCTTTCTCCTTTCTTCTTTCTGCCTCTTTTCTTCCTCCTTCTCTTTCCTTCTTTTCCTCTTCTCTTTCTCCTGATTCCTCTCATCTTTCCTGGTCCATTCCTTTCCCCTCCCTTCTTTTTTTGCTTGTTCTCAGTTTGTGTGTGCACCTCATCCCTTATTGTCCTGCACAGGCTTAAATCCTTACCTGTCTTTGCCATAGTCCCAGAGAGGTGTTTTCACTTTCCTGCCCTTATCCTCTGACATTTCTCAGCACTAGGAAAATCTTGCAGGCATCCATGTATTACTATCTCCGTCCTCTGCCAGTGTCTCCCAAAGCAGCTGGCTTTCTCGCCACCAAGCCTACACTGTCCTTGGTAGATACCTGCACCTCTGATCTTGTCTGTGATATGGATCCCTGTGAAGGCCCCTGAGAACCTAAGGGAGCCATTGGAATGATTAAGGTTGCATACTTACTTTCTCTCCAGTCAGCCTGGATTGCTAGCCTATATTCTTGCTAAGCACACTAAAACGGTCAACTGAGACCCAGAGCTCATCAGCTGCCTCTTTGATAATGAATATAAGTGATTATTGAAGAAGAGAGCTGCAAAGGAGGCCTGACTGAGGAGGAAGATGTAATGTTGAAATGCGAAGCTTGTGTCAGCATGTTATGTCTGTTTCAGAAAGACAATCCTGATAATAATATGCAGATGTTAACTACCATATATGATAGGTGGGAAGCCTTTCTATAAATAATGTTGGCTTTGGTTGGGATCCTCAATTTCTGAAGAATAAAATTCAAAAAGTATGATTCAAAGGGCGGATGCAACTTAATATTCAGTACCCACTGGCACTGAATTCCTGTTTGCACTCGTGCCGTGTGCTGCTCATCCTCACCAGATGGTGACCGTGCCCTCAAATGGTGCTGACCTTGGGAGACTAAGAAGCTGAAGTGTCCTGTTTCATCTGCACTGCTGGCCAGGCAGTGCGTTTCTCATACCCTTATCAGCCATCCCTAACCCCCTTTCTCCTGCTGTCCACTGGCTGTTATTCTGTTTAATTATCTGCTGTGTAAACTAGTCCTGTAATAGGAAATCCAACCTGTGGTCAAACACAGAAGATTCTCCCAACCCCTGTGTGTGTGTGTGTGTGTGTGTGTGTGTGTGTGTGTGTGTGTGTGTGTGTCTGTGTGTGTGTGTGATTTGTGTTTTGTCTGAAGTCATGTAAAAGAAGTGTGGATGGTGTTAGTCTGTTTTCTGTTCCTATAACATAATGCTGAAGGCTGGGAAATATAGTAAAAGAAGGGGCTTATTTTCAGTTTATACTTACAAAAGTCTCAAGAGCGTAGAACCATCACCAGCTCGGCTTTAGTGAGGACCTTCTGGTTATGACAAGTCATGGCATCAGGAATGTGTAAAAGAGAGAGAGAGGTCACATGGTAAGACAGGAAGCAAGAGCATTTGGGGCTGGGCTTATAATAAATTGATCTCCTGGGAATTAACCAAGATTCTTATGAGAGCTAATTAGTCTCCTCCAAGGGTAATACCCTAGTGGCCTTATAACCTTCCACTAGAGTCTGCCTCTCAGCAGTTCTGCGACCATCTAGCATGTCAGCCTAGGGCCCATGACCCCTCTCTCTGTCAGATGGCCTTGGGGAATTAATGGAGACACTGGAATTTAGAAAGTGCTGACATGCATGATCTATCTCCACTACTCCCAGATTGCTACATTATTTCTTGCTAAGAAGGTTTTAAAAGGTCAGTGCTAAAGCCCTGGAGGAGCACTCACACCAAATTGCAATAGATGGGGACATTGAAAGCTCATATGTCAGTACTTCTGAAGCTAAAATAAAAATGGACTGCAATTTCTCTCAGCACATTACATTTTATTTTCATGAAAGCCATAATGTCCGCAATCTTGATAAGACGAGCTTAAAGAAGTGCAAGGGGGGACGTGTATCACAGGGTACAAGTTTCATAGGGCTGTTTTGGGTAAGAATAGAGTCACAGCATCTGAGGGAAAATAGAATGGAAGCTCATTGTGCGGGGTAAGGCCAGCAGGGTAAGGCCAGCATCTCTGCTCAGAGGGGCCCGCCCAGAACCCTCAGGACACAGGGACCAAGGAGTGGCCTTCAGGTTTCCTTCTGTGGCCAGGGAGCTGATCCTATGCCACAGGGCTCCATTCCCAAATTGTGCCAGGAGAGAGCTGGTCTCCCAGGAGTGAAGACACACCTTCAAGCACAGGAAGACCACCACTTCTGTTCAAATTCCTGGCTCAAGAGGGACTCTTGCAGAGCCATCAGGACATAGGAACCAAGGAACAGCTGGGGACAGGATCCTTCTGGTTTCTGTCTGCACCACAGAGCTGACCCCGTAACACAGCTCTCCAAACCCAAATTCCTCCCAAAGAGAGCTGGTCTCCAAGGAGTACTGACATAGAGCCTTGAAGGATGGACAAGTCACAGTCAAAAAGAGCAAGACCACCTAACACCAGAGATAATCAGATGGCGAAAGGAAAGAGCAAGAACATAAGGAACAGAAACCAAGGCTACTTGGCATCATCAGAACCCAGTTCTCCCACCACAGTGAGCCCTGGATACCCCAACACACCAGAAAAGCAAGACTCAGATTTAAAATCACTTCTCAGGATGATGATAGAAGAATTTAAGAAGGAAATAAATAACTCCCTTAAAGAAATACAAGAGAACACAGGTAAACAACTAGAAGCCCTTAAAGAGGAAACACAAAAATTCCTTAAAGACTTACAGTAAAACACAATCAAACGGACAAAGGAAATGAACAAAGCCATCCAGGATCTAAAAATGGAAATAGAAACAACAAAGAAATCACAAAGGGAGACAACCCTGGAGATAGAAAACCTAGGAAAGAGATCAGGAGTCATTGATGTAAGCATCACCAACAGAATATAAGAGATAGAAGAGAGAATTTCAGGTGCAGAAGATACCATAGAAAACATTGATACAACAGTCAGAGAAAATGCAAAATGCAAAAAACTCCTAACCCAAAACATCCAGGAAATCCAGGACACAATGAGAAGACCAAACCTAAGGATAATAGGTATAGAAGAGAGTGAAGATTCCCAACTTAAAGGACCAGTAAATATCTTCAACAAAATTATAGAAGAAAACTTTCCTAACCTAAAGAAAGAGATGAACATAAATAGACAAGAAGCCTGCTGAACTCCAAATAGATTGGACCAGAAAAGAAATTCCTCCTGTCACATTATAGTCAAAACACCAAATGCACAAATCAAGGAAATAATATTAAGGGTAATAAGGGAAAAAAGTCAAGTAACATATAAAAGCAGGCCTATCAGAATTACACCAGACTTCTCACCAGAGACTATGAAAGCTAGAAGATCCTGGGCAGAACTCGTACAGACCCTAAGAGAACACAACTGCCAGCCCAGGCTGCTATACCCAGTAAAACTCTCAATTACCATAGATGGTGATGGTGAAACCAAGATATTCCATGACAAAACCAAATTTACACAATATGTTTCTACAAACCCAGTCCTACAAAGGATAATAGATGGAAAACGCCAACTCAAGGGGAGAAACTACACCCTAGAAAAAGCAAGAAAGTAATCTTTCTACAAACTCAAAAGAAAATAGCCACACAAACATAAAAATAACATAGAAAATAACAGGAAGCAGCAATCACTATTCCTTAATATCTCTTAACATCAATGGACTCAATTCCCCAATAAAAAGACATGGACTAACAGATTGGATACATAAACAGGACCCAGCATTTTGCTGCATCCAGGAAACGCACCTCCGTGTTAAAGACAACCACTACCTCAGAGTAAAGGGCTGGAAAACAATTTTCCAGTCAAATGGTCCCAAGAAACAGGCTGGAGTAGCCATTCTAATATCGGATAAAATCGACTTTCACCCAAAAGTCATCAAAAAAGATAAGGAAGGACACTTCATCCTCATCAAAGGAAAAATCTACCAAGGAGAACTCTCAATTTTGAACTTCTATGCTCCAAATGCAAGAGGACCCACATTCATAAAAAAAACTTACTAAAGCTCAAAGCACACATTACACCTCACACAATAATAGTAGGAGACTTCAACACCCCATTATCATCAATGGACAGATCTTGGAAACACAAACTAAACAGAGACACAGTGAAACTAACAGAAGTTATGGACCAAATGGATTTAACAGATATCTATAGAACATTTCATCCTAAATCAAAAGAATATACCTTCTTCTCAGCACCTCATGGTACTTTCTCCAAAACTGACCATGTAATTGGTCACTAAACAAACCTCAACAGATACAAGAAGATTGAAATAATCCCATGCCTCCTATCAGATCACTATGGATTGGTGATCCAATCTCCGGGAGCATAGGGAGGTCAGGCCAGAAGATGTTCTAATATGTAATAAGGACACATGCTCCACTATGTTCATAGCAGCCATATTTATAATAGCTAGAACCTGGAAACAACCCAGATGTCCCTCAACAGAGGAATGGATACAGAAATTGTCGTACATTTACACAATGGAGTACTACTCAGCTATTAAAAACAATGACTTCATAAAATTCGCAGGCAAATGGATGGAACTTGAAAATATCATCCTGAGCGAGGTAACTCAGTCACAAAAGAACGAACATGGTATGTACTCACTGATAAGTGGATATTTGTCCAAAGTTTGGAATACCCAAGTTTCAATTCACAGACCTTATGAAGCCTAAGAAGAAGGAAGATCAAAGTGTGGATGTTCTTAGAACGGTGAACAAAATACTCACAGGAGGAAATATGGAGACAAAGTGTGGAGCAGAGACTGAAGGAAAGGCCATGTAGAGACTGCCCCACCTGGGGATACATCCCATATACAGCCACCAAACCCGGACGTTCTTGGGGATGCTGGGAAGTGCTTGCTGATGGAAGCATGATAAGCTGTCTCCAGAGAGACTCAGGCAGAGGCTGACAAATACAGAGGCGAATGCTTGCAGCCAACCATTGGATTGAGCTTGGGGGTCCCTGATGGAGAAGTTGGAGAAGGGTCTGAAAGAGCTGAGGGAGTTCACAGCCCCATGGAGGGAGCAACAGTGACAACTGGCCAGATCCTCTGGAGTTCATGGAGACTGGACCACCAACCAAAGAATACACATGGAGGGACCCATGGTGCTGGCCACATATGTGGCAGAGGAGGGCCTTGTTGGCCATCAGGGGGAGGAGAGGCCCTTGGGCCTGAGGGTGCTAGAGGCCCCAGTATAGAGTAATACTAGGGAGGAAGGAGGCGAGGGAGGGAGGGAGCACCCTATAGAGGCAGGGGGAGGGGGAATGGAATAGGTGGTTTCCAATGGGGAAAACATTTGAAATGTATATAAAGTAAATATCCAAAAATTAAAAAGTAAATATAAAATGAAATAAAAAGAAATTGGGTCATTGCCAGGTCTCTTAGAATCAGTTGCTTCATTTTTTTAGAGCTACAGGGAAGCAAACTATTGTATATACTGTGTGCAAATTTTGTGTCATATTACGTATAAATCACTGTTTAATCATGAGTATATCTTTACCGTATAAAATTAAAAAGAAAAATAAATTGGGTTTGTAGACACATAATGGTGAACGACAAGACTTGAATAAAACTTTTAATGTATGTTTGTATCCAGCAGAGAAGAAATCTACAGAGAAGCAAAATAGGATCCATGAATTCATAGATTTTTACACAACCAGACAGTGATAGCAATGTAAACATTCCGTATGGGTGAGACTGGTAGCAAAGAAAGCAAATGTACTGAGGTATACGATAATGTGAGATATGTATTTGCATTAAAAATTTGATTTAGTGTCTAAGTGCACAAAACTGAATAAACTGGAGTTCTGCCATCAGGTAAAATTGAATTAGAGAAAGAGAGAAAGAGAGAAAGAAAGAAAGAAAGAAAGAAAGAAAGAAAGAAAGAAAGAAAGAAAGAAAGAAAGAAAGAAAGAAAGAAAGAAAGAAAGAAAGAGAGAAAGAAGGGAGGGAGGGAGGGAGGGAAGGAAGGAAGGAAGGAAGGAAGGAAGGAAGGAAGGAAGGAAGGAAGCAAGCAAGCAAGCAAGCAGGATAAGGAAACCTGAGCTGACTAAGAAAGCAAGATGAGCAAGCTAGGAGGTAGTAGCATTTCTCCATGACTTCTGCTTTAGTTGCTGCCTCCAGGAGTTCCTGTCCTGACTTCCCTCCAACTCTCAGTATGACCTGAGAATTGTAAGATGAAATAAACCCTTTCCTCCCCACAATGATTTTGGGCATGCTGTTTTACAACAGCAATATAAACATAAGACATAATTTATGATTCACTTTAATTTTGTACATATACCACGTGTGTGTGTGTGTGTGTGTGTGTGTGTGTGTGTGTGTGTATGTGTGTGTGTGTGGTGTAAGACTAAATTCTACCTATGCTCATCCACTTGCTCTAGCACCATATGTTAGCAAACAAACAATTTGGGCACCAAATTACTTTTATACCTATGACAAAGGGATTGCTGTGGAAGAGGAAGCAGAAAGAGTGTAAAAGCTAGACATGCTAGAATACTCCATGGAAGCAGTGTCTTATGAACACAGGAAGATGGTGGTCTATGTGGATTCATAGCAATTGAGACAGAATGCATAAAACCTGTGCAAGCTCAAGCCAGACCAAGCCCCAGCATTGAGTGGGGATGGGGGTGAAGCTCCACCCCTAGCAGAGAAGCTATTTATAAGTATATGTTGCTGGAAGAGGAAGAGTCCGTTTTCTTTAAGAGTATTGCCCTGGTTGGTAAACCATGCTCCAGTGGAAGGCTATCCAGGAGTCAGTAGACAACACAAATTGGTCTTGATAGGCTAAGAGTGGCAAGGACACAAATCTGGGCAGTTACAGAACAGGAGAGGCTGGGAAGACTTGGGCAAGTGGTGAGTATGATCAAGGCACATTGTAGTTCAGAATCCGTAACTAGTAAAAAACTTTAAAGACTACCGTGACTGAAAGACAGAAACAAAAGTTAACATACTCGTATTTGTCTAAAGGGAATTCTCTCTTTTTTTTAATTTATTTATTTTTGATACTTTATTTACATTTCCAATGTTTCCCCTTTTCTAGGTCTCCTCTTTGGAAACTGCCTATCCCCTCCCCCTCCCCGCCTCTATGAGGGAATTCCACCTCCCACCCACCTGCCCACCCACTCCCATATTCCCACCTTGACATTCCCCTTTAGTGGGGCCTCTAATACCCTCAGGCCCAAGGGCCTCTCCTCTCCCTGATGGCCAACAAGGCCCCCCTCTGCCACATATGTGGTCCAAACCATGGGTCCCTCCATGTGTATTCTTTGGTTGGTGGTCCAAACTCCAGGATGACCTGGGGGGGGGGGGTCCAGGTCCATTGACGCTGTTGCTCCCTCCATGGGACTGCAAATTCCCTCAGCTCCTTCAGACCTTTCTCCAACTCCTCCATTGGGACCTCACTCTCAGGCCAGCGGTTACTGTAAAGTAAAATTGGGCATTTGGAACTTTTGGGCTAATATCAACTTATCAGGAAGTACATACCATGTTTGTTCTTTTGTGACTGAGTTACACTCAGGATGATATTTTCAACTTCCATCCATTTGCCTGCAAATTTCATGAAGTCATTGTTTTTAATAGCTGAGTAATACTCCATTGTGTAGATGTACCACATTTTCTGTATCCATTCCTCTGATGAGGGACATCTGGGTTGGTTCCAGCTTCTGTCTATTATAAATATGGCTACTATGAACATAATGGAGCATGTGTCTTTATTACATGTTGGAGCATCTTCTGGATATATGCCCAGGAGTGAGATAGCTGGGTCCTCAGGTAGCATTATGTCCATTTTTCTGAGGGTCCACCAAACTGATTTCCAGAGTGGTTGTACCAGCTTGCAATCCCACCAACAGTGGAGGAATGTTCCTCTTTCTCCACATCCTCGCCAGCATCTGCTGTCACCTGAGTTTTTGATCTTAGCCATTCTGACTGGTGTGAGGTGGAATTTCAGACTTGTTTTGATTTGCATTTCCCTGATGACTAGGGATGTTGAATATTTCTTTAGGTGCTTCTCAGCCCTGTGAATTTCCTCACTTGAGAATTCACTGTTTAGCTCTGTTCCCCATTTTTTGATGGGGTTATTTGGTTTTTTGGAGTCTAACTTCTTGAGTTCTTTGTATATATTGGATATTAGCCCTCTATCAGACATAGGATTGGTTAAGACCTTTTCCCAATCTGTTGGTTGCTGTTTTGTCCTATTGACAGTGTCCTTTGCCTTACAGAAGCTTTGCAATTTCATGAGGTCCCATTTGTCTATTCTTGATCTTAGAGCATAAGCCACTGGTGTTCTGTTCAGGAACTTTTCCCCCTGTACCCAGGTGATCGAGAGTTTTCCCCACT
>CM052703.1:126197710-126209076 GCA_028551405.1 Uromys caudimaculatus | reverse complement strand
CTATTTTTAATTCCTGGATGGTTTTGTTCATTTCCTTCATCTGTTTGATTGTGTTTTCTGGTAATTCTGCCTGTTTGATTGTGTTTTCCTGTAATTCCTTAATGGATTTCTGTGTTTCCTCTTTAAGGACTTCTAGTTGTTTACCTGTGTTCTCTTGTATTTCTTTAAGGGCGTTATTTCTTTCTTTCTTAAAGTCTTCTATCATCATCATGAGAAATTATTTTAAATCTGAGTCTTGCTTTTCTAGTGTGTTGGGGTATTCAGGGCTCACTGTGGTGAGAGAGCTGGGTTCTCATGATACCAAGTAGCCTTGGTTTCTGTTCCTTATGTTCTTACCCTTGCCTTTTGCCATCTTGTTAACTCTAATGTTAGCTGGGCTTACTCTGTCTGGCTGTGGCTTGTCCCTCCTGCAGGCCTCTGTGTCAATACTCCTTGAAGACCAGCTCTCTCTGAGAGATATTTGGGTTAGAGAGCTGTGGCACAGGGTCAGCTCTGGGGTGCAGACAGAACCCAGAAGGATCTTGTCCCCAGCTGTCCCTTGATTCCTGTGTCCTGATGGCTCTGCAAGGGCCCCTCTTGATCCAGTGAATTTGAACAGAAGTGGTGGTTTTGCCTGTGCTCAAAGGTATGTCGGCACTCCTGGGATACCAGCTCTCTCCTGGAGCCCTGCAGCACAGGGTGAGGTCCCCTTCTGATCAAAATCAGAAGGTTCCTGTCCCCAACTTTTCCTCAGTCCCTGTGTCCTGCAGGTTCTGAGCGGGTCCCAGTGAACAGTGGTGTTTGTCTTATCCCCCCTCAAGGCTTTTCCACACTCCTAGGAGGGTAGCTTTCTCCCAGTGCTACTTGGCTATGGAACCCTGGTGGCCCAGGCAGAGGTCTTCCACCACAGATGGAAACTGGAAGGTTTCTGTTCCTGACTTTTCCTCAGTCTCTGTGTCCTGAGGGCCTGGGAGGCTAGCTTTCTCCTGGCGCTAATTGTCTATGGAGCCCTGGTCTTGTTTTGTTTTGTTTTGGTGTGTGTGTATGTGTGGTATTTGGATGGGATGTTCTGTAGATATTTATTATGTCCATTTGATATAATTCTGAGGTTTTGTTTATCTTTTCATCCAGATGACCTATCTTTTGGATAAAGTGGTGGTATTTAAAATTACCTCTTATCGAGTTTGTGTTCATCCGTGTTTTTTATTCTATTAGAGGCTTTATACAAAATTGGGTGCACCACAGTTTGACACACATATGTTTAGGGAAGTAATGTGAATTTGGTTAATTCTTCTTTGATTAGAATGAAGTGTCAATTTTAAATCTATGTCGTGTCTGCTTGATTCCTGATCCTATTTGCTTGGAATACTTTTTTCATCCTTTACTTTAAAGCTACGATGGCTTTCTTACAGACAACAGGAAGGGATTTGGTTTGGTTTTTTTTTTTTTTTTTTGAAATATTCATATACACAGGGTACCATGTGCTAGGCATGTAGATACAGTATGCTATACCCAAATCGAGCCAAACATATCTGACCCCTTGGGCACTCATCAATTTTCTATAGTGAAGGCATTCAGCATCCTTCCTGAAATTTTTTGATACTTTATTTACATTTCAAATGTTTTCTGTTTCCAGGTTTCCCCTTTGGGAACACCCTATCCCATCCTCCCTCCCCCTGCCTCTATGAGGCTATTCCCCTACCCACCCACCCACTCCCGTTTCCCTCCCTGGCATTCCCCTATACTGGTGCAGCCTGTGTCTTTTGATTGGATAAATGAGGCTTTTGGTAAGTGTAGTTATTATTGAAAAGTATATGTAGATTACAGTCATTTTGGGTTGTTGGTCTTTTTTCTTCTGGTTTGCTTAATTTTGGATTATAGTTCATTAATTGTAGCTTTGTTTTCTTTCTAGAGTCTCTTGGTTGTGCTTTTTCCTCTCTTTGGTTCTAAATATTGCTTCTAGTAATTCTGCTTAGTGAGGGGTTGTTGTTGTTGTTGTCGTTGTTGTTGAGGGGTTGTTGTTGTTGTTGTTGCAGGTGGTGGTAGTGGTGGATATGATTTTTTTTCTTCACACCTGGATTTTGTCTCTTTTGCCTCCAATTATGGCACATGGTTTTACTGGACACAGTAGTCTAGGTTGGCAGTTGTGGTCTTTGGAACTTAGAATGCATTACTCCAGGTTTTTCTGGCTATTGGAGTTTCCAATCAGAAATCTACTGATATTCTAATGGATTTCCTTTAGATATGACTTGTATTTTTTTCTCTGTCAGTCTTAAAAGTTTTTTTCTTTGTACTGTATATTTAGATGTTTGACTCTGATATGCTGTGAGGAGGTTTTTTCTGGTCTCATCTAGTTGGGGTTCTGTTTGCTTCTTGTATATAATCTTTCTGAAGATCTGATGTATATCATTAGCTAGGGGTTCTTCTTCCTCATCTACTTCCTCATGTAAGTGGAAGGTTTGATCACCTGATGGCATCCTACATTGCCTGCACGTCCCTGTAAGTGGAAGGTTTGATCACCTGATGGCACCCTACATTGCCTGCACGTCCCTGTAAGTGGAAGGTTTCATCACCTGATGGCACCCTACATTGCCTGCACGTCCCTGTAAGTGGAAGGTTTCATCACCTGATGGCACCCTACATTGCCTGCACGTCCCTTTTCTATGTTTTCATGGTTTTTGCCAGTTTGGTCCCGATCCTTTACTTTATCTCCAAGTCCTAATGGTCTGTCCTCTGCTTTATTGTTCATACTTGTCTTTCTCTGAGTTTTCTGAGATTTTTTCTTCAATCTCTCTGCTGAATTTATCTTTAAGCTCTAAATTACCTTTGTGATTCCATTGAAGTCTGTATGAGCATTCTACTTGGCTGTCACTCCAGTGTTTATTATTGTCCTCTTGGTAGTCAGTGAAGGCTTTGTTCATGTCTTCTTTAAATTCCTTGACTTATTCCATAAAGTTTATGATTGTTCTTTTAAATTCTGTGCCCTCTAGGGAATTCTCATTGGAGAACACTTCTATAGAACTAGTGAGTTTAATGGGAGACATGTTGTCTTGGTCATTCATGTTGGTTTGGGTTTTGTGATTTGGCCTGGGTATGTGGAGTTATTTAGTTGTAGGTCTTATAAGATAACCTGAATGTCTTATATTTGGCAAATGCAAGAGATGAAAGACCTGGGCTCGGCCAGGTAAAGATAGTCTATAAGCTATTTAATCAGACCAGGGAAAGATGGCTTCCAAACTTAGGTCTTGAGCTTTGCTTGTGGATGCAGATGTAGCAGCAGTCAGAGGGAAAGGTCAGAGAAGAAAGGAGTGTCTTACCAGTCAGACATGACTCTCAAAGAAAGCGGGCCTGGAGCTCAAGGGCCTAGAGCTAGGCCTATGATTTGAAGATGGCAACAGGTGGGGTGAAGGTTGGAAAGGGGACTACGCGACTCACCAGGCACAGGTGATTCCTCAACAACTTGGTTCTTGGCTGCAGGTATGGAAACAGGCTGTGAGTCTGGGACAACACAGGCCAGAGCAGGCGGGATGGGGTAGGGAAGAAGTGACTGACCTTGCAGAGGTTACTCATGAACAAAATGGGTGCTATTTTTTAGTCTGCTATGTATTTTGTAAATGTTCTGCCAGTGTGCAGCCTCTACTCACTGACTTCATAGTGGTTTTCATGAGAGCAGTTTGTGTCACTCACATCTGCCTGTCTTTGCTGTCATACCAAGAAACAACTGTCAAAATCAATGCTCTAACGCTTTTCCCCAGGTTTTCCTCTGAGATGGTGCTGATGGGGATGGTTGTGGCAAGATGAGGATGGTGACTATCAAGGTTATTTATTTTAGGCCTAGAATATAGGTGTGCTATTACGCAAGAACCTAACCTCATCTTTTGCATATTGATACCTAATTTTTCTGTAGCAAAAAGGCTATCTCTTCCTCACTGAGTTGTCTTGGCACTTTCATCAAAAATCACAGGCCATATAAGTGACAGTTGACATCCGGGTTCCATTCCCTTCTCAGTGGACCATGTGTCTTTATTGCCAGCCACACTGTTTCATTTATCAGGCTTTAATGTTCAGAAATTAGATGTCAGAGCTCCAGTTTTCAAGACTCTTCTCTGACTCTTGAGCCTCAACCTCTTGCACTTAATCTCTATTTTATTCTTCTGATTTTTATTGAAGAGCTCTAAAAGTGTATTGCCTACACAAGCCATTTACAGAGAATTACTCAAAGTTGGCCCCAAATGAAAAGAAAATTAGGAGAAATTATGTAAATTATTCATGCTCGATTAGCAAAAATCCTGAAACATAGTCATGTCCTAAAATTATTAATAACAGGGCCAAGAAGCTTAAAGCAATGATTGAGTGGTTCCGGGGGACTGAAAAGATGCCTCAGGGGTCAAAGGTACACACTGCTCTTGTAAAGGACCCAAGTTCAGATCCCGTCTCGAGCGTCATCCACCTGGAACTCCAGCTCCAGGGTATCCTCAGTCACCTGCACATGCCTAACATTCGAGCATAGACACATGGCTACAGATAATTGTACATAATAGTCAAATAAATCTTCAGAGCACTTAATTTTTACAAAGGAGAAAGGGTTCCTGGGTCAGGGATGCACTTTGGTAACAGAGTGGCCACCCCACCATGTTGGAAGTGGAATTTGTCATTGAATATATACTGCATCATTAAAATATTTAATTCTCACTTTCGGCACACTGAATGTTCTCTACGTTTACTTTTCCAGGGTCCTCAGGAGCTATCTGGGCTCTCATTTCTTCCGTGTGGCAGCAATGGGCCATTTCCATCAAAGGCGGTGTCATGCTGACCCAAATGCCTGAGTGCCACTCACATCCAGAGAGTGAGGAGTCTAAAAAGTAAGTCCTGTGCTGGGGTTCTGGTGTCAGGGTGGGGGGCTGCTTCAAAAGACCTCAGACTCCTAAGAGCTGATCACCAGAAGATCAAGTTAAACCCCATGCAGCCTGCTAGCCTCGACAGGAGTGCAGTGGGAAAGAGGCAGAAATGTGCTTGAGGTTGTATTGGAATTTGAGTGTGAATGTCATCAGTCTTGAGAAGAATGTGACCTGTGACTGACAGGCAGCCTGAGGCTCGTGCAAACTGGCATCATCACTGTTGGGGCTGTGACTCATTTTGTGAGTGTTAAGAGAGAGATGTGATTAAGAAAATGGGCCGTGTCTTAAAACACTGTTTTCCTTTTAATGCTTGTCCAGAACATCAGTTTCTGTCCAGCCCACGTGAGCAGTGGCTTTTCATCTTAGAACTCTTGAAATGGATGCTTTCATTTGCCTGCTTGCCTTGCTTCTTATTATTATTAAAAACTTCAAATATACAAAAAATCTAAAGAATAGGACAGTGAAACCTTGTAAAGTCTTTATCCAGATTTACTGATTGGTTAAAAAGAGAGAGATTATACTAGGTGCCTGTGTGTTTTTAGACTTTGTATCAGAAACATATGAAAGCAAGCTGTAGACAGAGCGGTGCCCAGTATATTAACCCAATTCAAATGCCCTTAGCTGTCTGGAAAATACTCGTCTTCACTGTTTTTCCCTGTCTGCCATGCATTGAAGCTGTAATTACATCTCTGCCAGTTTTCTTCTGCCTTGTTTTTGTTTGTGTCTTTGCTGTCACAAGTAAAATATTGTCCACACACCCCCACTTCTTTTCTTGCAGGTTTTCTTCTTGTTGTTTGTTTGTTTTAGTCCCAGAGATTGAGCTCAGGACCTCTTCAATACTTGGCAAGCAGTGTACAGCTGAGCTCCTCCCATGGCCAGGAACAAGTTTGGTTGTGTATATGTGTTTTTTGTTTTCTGTTGTAGGGCTGGGATGAAAACCAGGAGCATATGCATGTTACGCACTGCTGTGCCACAGGCATATGCATGCTAGGCACACGCTTGGCCTAGGCACATGCTTTGCCCGCTACACTGTATCTACGTTTCCATTGTGGTGATGCTTTTGAAACATCTAACCATTTACATGCTGACTGTCTCTGATACAAGTTGATTGGCTTCTTTCCTTCTGCTTAGACTCAGAGGAGCATCTGGGTTTACCTGAACAGCCCATCAGGGTTATACTGTGTCATCTGACCTGTTAAGAGATGACCATGTGATAATCTCCTAAAATGGTTTTTGGCAAACCTCCCCTTTATAAATTATCTTTTTTATTTCTTATAATTCATAAGTTTGGCAAAATGAGACCCTGTGCATATTATCTTCTGTGGTTGGTTTTCATTGGATGGTTTTAGCAAACTCCCACAATCATACAGGGGTTTTTAGTTGATCCATTAATCTGGATTTCACACATCCTCTCCTGACTCATATTTTCCATGCTTCTGAGATCATTGCACAGAAGAATGCATTTTTATGGTCAAGAGAAGGGGTGAGATGAGACTGTGGTGTGCACGTCTTGTCTGTCACACACTAGCAAAAAACCTAGCTCAGCTCAGCCTTCAGTGTGTCCGTAGACTAAATGATACTGCAGAGGCCTGTGGTGTGGGAAGGAGCTGTGGTCTGTCTCACTGAGCACTGGCTATGAGTTATCATGAGGAACATGGAAGATGGGGAGAGTTCAGACTCGGTGCCACACTCCTGCTAAGAACTTTAGAACAACCCTTGGCAAAGTACAACGGCTCCTATGATCTTCATGGTCATGTTTTAAGGTCCTATATTTAGGAGATTCAAGGAGAAGTGTAGCTGCCACAACAGGAAGTGTTTGTCACTGCAGTGACCCACTGAGGTGGAGATGCACCTGCCATCCTGCATCTCTCCAATATACCTAGTCACCTCAACTCCTCCTTTTATTCCCAGGCCTCCCTCATCTACTGCCATGTGGCTTTTCAGTCACCAATAATAACTAGATGTTTGTCTGAAGAGTACTAACTTCCTCCCGTATGGACCAAGTCTATGGCTTTATGTATACATACCTCTTGCCATGTAATGAACCTTCCTTGAGAATGTTTTGAAAATGTTATCAAGAAAAATGCCTGAGGTAGTGCAGGCTAGCATAGAAACTACACTATAATGTATTACCATGTGTGTGACTTAGAGTTTCTGTTACTATGATAAAATACCATGACAAAAACAACATGGGGAGAAAGGAGTTTATTTCATCTTCCACTTTTAGGTAACACTCTATCACTGAGGGAAGTAGGACAGGGAACTGAAGCAGAAGCCATGGAGGACTCATGGCT
Organism: Uromys caudimaculatus; assembly: GCA_028551405.1. NCBI lineage: Eukaryota > Metazoa > Chordata > Mammalia > Rodentia > Muridae > Uromys > Uromys caudimaculatus. The sequence goes on along the minus strand of CM052703.1, from coordinate 126,201,905 downwards.
TGTTCACCATGACATTTTCGGGACCACCTTCCCAGATGTGGTCTGATCCACTCTGAGCTGATCACCCCACCCAACATCAAATGTTAATCAAGAAAACGCCCCTACAGGCTGCCTCACAGGGCAGTGCCGTGGGAGCATTCTCCTCCGTTGAGATTCCTTCTTCCCAGATAACTCTGCCTTACATTAAGTTGGCATAAAGCTAACCAGCACACGTGAGCCCTACTCAGCAGACAAATCACCGTTCAGTTAGAATAACCCTGTCATTTGTCCCCAAGATACATGCATATCAGTGTAAAACTTTCCAACTTTTTAAAGTCCCAGCTTTTAAAAATTCAAACACATTAAAAGTGCAGTCTCTTTTAAAGTTCAAAAGTCCTCTAAAATACCAAAGTGTCTTAAATTATCCAGTCTTTGAAATTCCCAAATCGCTGTAAAATTTCAAAGTCTTTAAACTGGGTTCCTATAAAATCAAAAGCAAGTTATTTACTTTTTAACTCCAAGAAGGAAGAATCACGGCTCAGTTCTAATCAAAGCAAAACCAAACCAAACAGTTCAGTGTTTCACATTTGGGACCCACCCAGATCCCCTGGGCTTCAAAAGGTCTGCCTGGCCAAAGTCACTTGCTGGCTCTACCATCTGCAGCACACACAGCTTGTCTCAGAAGCTCAGTTCAGCTCCTCTATACACTGGCTAGCCATGGCAGTTGTCTATGGTACTGGCTTCTCTTAGATGCCTAGTTACCACTGCAACTGGGCTCTGCCTTCTCCTGGGCTTTTTTTTTCTGGAACTCTAGCTGTGCCACCAAGCCTCAACTTCCCTCCATGACTGATCCTGCAGCCTGTACTGCAGCTGAGGCTGTGTTGTCATTGCTCTCTCTTCAGAGACTCCAGCTCTGCCCCAGTACCAAGGCCCAGCTGCTCTCCATGACCCTTCCATGTCTTTAAAACCAGTATAACCTAAGAAACTCATGCACATTGCCAAGTTTGGCTTCCAGGAACAGCTTTGGCCCCTTCTGGGCCCCAGCGTTTCAGCAAAGCAAAGCCTTTACTTTGGTGGTTATTAATTCAGAGTATCTTTCAAACTATCATGTTGAGATCTTTATTTCCTTCTGACACTTCACAAGTCAGGTCTCCATCTCTGCATTGTTCTCCAAATGATTGTCTTCCAAGCTGCCACAGAACAGCCCACTGAGCATTGAGCAGTGTACGGCCTTTCCAGACCAAAGTTCAGATGCCACTGTAATCCTCCCAAAACACATGATCAGGCTTGTCACAATACCCCATAGTCTGCTACCAATTTCTCTCTGAGTTAGGGTTTCAATTCCTGTGATAAATCACCATGACCAAAATCAACTTGGGGAGAAGTGGGGCTTATTTGACCTTACAGTTCTAGGTAACAGTCTGTCACTGAGGAAAGTCAGGGCAGACAAACTGAAACAGAAGCCATGAAGGAGTATTGCTTACCAACTCAGTCACCATGGCTTGCTCAGCTGGCTTTTTTTAAAGCACCCAAGAGCACCTGCCTAGGGCTGACACTGACCACAGTCAGCTGTCACATCAATCATCAATCAAGAAAATGCCCCCCAGGCTTACCCACAGGTCAATCTCATGGAAACATTTTCTCAGTTGAGGTTCCCATTACCCAAATAACTCTGGCTGGCATCAAGTTGGCATAAAAGCAAGCCAGCACAATATACATGTTGGCAAGTCCTGCAGAGGAGAAGAGAGGAGATTTGCTACTTCTGAGAATTGTATTTGTCCCACTCTTTCCATATCACTCAGCAACGCTGTGGAGGGCTGATTTTCACACAGCATGATGATTGGTGCTGCATCCTGTGCTCTCCGTGTGCCCAGTGTGTTCTCTAGCTGCCTCTCTGCACGCTTGGGGAGATGGCCCTGTTGGTGTCACCTGTCCTTCCTCCTGAACAATAACTCTAGGGCTCCTCTCCAGGGAGCCCAGCAAACCCAAAATCCCAGCCAGGCCTCCTAGCATCCATCCCCACCTCCAGCTTCCTCCACATCAGCCCTTGGTATGCAACTGCTCCACTGCTGATCCCCTGGCCCCCGACTGGGACAGGGCTATGCCTCCTTTGTTTCCAAGGTTCAGACGTAACAAAATAGTGCCTAGATAAGTGGAGTCGTCTCTGGTTCTACATAATATGAAAGAGCTCACTCACTTGCATTTGAATGCATGGATGGAAACCAGGCTGCCTCTGTTTCCATTCCCCAAGTGTATCCAGTAGAATTTCAATTCATATGAAAGCCTGTGTTGAGGGAAGGAAATACAGGAAATCGGAGAAGCCATCCCCCACAGGCTTGTGGTCACTTGGGATGGGCAGTTCTCTCCATAGGTAGTTCTGAGCTTCTAGCCTTTCCAGCCCCCTCACACTCATAGTATGACATGACAGTGGAAACAGAAGCTGCTGTGGCAGAAGGATGAAGCATGTGTGTGGCCTGCCCTCCAGGAACTGACTCATTAACCAGTGTTAACCCCGTCTAAGAGGGGTGCATCAAGAACCCAGCACCTTCCACCCAGCCCCATCTTTACAGCTTTGATACCACCACCCCGGGGAGCCTGCATCCAGCTCACGAACTTTCAGGGGCACTCTCAACTTTAGCACTGCCCCCACCCAACTGCTTTGTAATTTTGTGCTAAAGTTCACTCCGGTCCTTCATATCACACTTCATATGCATGCATGTGTGCAGATCACTTATGAAAGTATGCATATGTGTGATAAAACATTCCTTACAGGTTAAATTATTTATAGATTACTGCTAGTGCACAGCTGATTAGAATAGCATTGTTACAAAAAATAACAGGAAAGGTTCTGTTAATGAAGTGGATGACACAGGAGTTTCTAAAGAGATGTGTTGTGAAGAATCCCTGGTCAGTCCCTTTGTCCAGTACTGGGAGTTTTCCTTCCTTAGGACAATGCAGTACCAGGGAAGGACTTTTCAGTCATGAACTTCTCCACAGATAAGCATTAGGAAGAATTTTGTTTGCAGCTTCAGTTTGAAAGTTGGTGGTGTAAAAACACTCTAGGTTCACTTCACCTTGAAATAGCTGAATGGGTGCCCAGAATGCTCAGAGCTGGCAGGTGGTCACAACCCTGAGTCATGCTGTGCGTGTCTGGCTCCATCCCCTGCAAGGCCAGTGGACCTGAGGCCATGCCTCAGCAGATGCCTGTGTCCCCATCACTGGTACTCATCCTCTTTGGGCCCATACTGTGGGTTCTGGGACTCCCACCCCCTCAGCTTCCCTAGGAACCATGGGATTTTTCCAAGACACTACGATGTCCTTTATGGGGCCATGAAAGGGAATGAGTGGACAGAGAACAGTGGACCCAGAAGAACTTAGAGCAGATATGCTGAATCTCTTGTCCCTATAGCCAGCACATGCCTAGATGCTGGCCATGTCCCTTGTGTGCCTCCTTTCTGCAGAACCAATGGCAAGGGATTGCCAGTCAGGAAAGTGCTGGTTCTCAGAACTCAGCTTTGATGCCTTTGCGGCATCCATGGTAACAAGACTCAGCCCACAGAAAGAGGGCATGAGAAACAGAAGTGAAAGACTGGGCCAACCCAAGATGATTCTAAAATCCTCAGGAACTGGAAGAACTCGCATCCACACAGATACTGTGTTACCATGAATGTATGAACGAGCTGACCAAGATTGCATGAGCCTGGGAAGCTTTAACCAATCACTTTCTCAAGGAAGCCAGTTTCTGTTGAAATCATTGTTCAACAGTGTACAAAGGAACTGCTAAGCTGTGCAGATGCTGAATTCTCAGATAGAATCATCCAGATTCAAAATCTTCATTTCACATATTCATTCAGAAGGGAGCCAAGCAGAAGGCAAATCATCTGGGTGAAGAAGCTTTTGAGTAACTGAGCTATATAGTCAGAAAAGAAAACCTAGGTGTAGAACACTAAGTTAAACCACCTCTACAGAGAAATATAAACCATCTGAGGTTACTTTTTATTAGGCAATACAAGTCATAATTATCCATTTCTACAGCAGACCTCTGACTTTTGCATTTTTTTTTATACTTTATTTACATTTCCAATGTTTCCCCTTTTCTGGGTCTCCTCTTTGAAAGCCCCCTATCCCCTCCCCATCCCTACCTCTATGGGGGAATTCCTCACACCAGTCAGAATGGCTAAGATCAAAAACTCAGGTGACAACAGATGCTAGCGAG
>CM052703.1:126179251-126197610 GCA_028551405.1 Uromys caudimaculatus | reverse complement strand
ATCAGAGGAATGGATACAGAAAATGTGGTACATCTACACAATGGAGTACTACTCAGCTATTAAAAACAATGACTTTATGAAATTTGCAGGCAAATGGATGGAACTTGAAAATATCATCCTGAATGAGATAACTCAGTCACAAAAGAAGGAACATGGTATGTACTCACTGATAAGCGGATATTAGCCCAAAAGTTCAGAATGTCCAAGTTTCACTTCACAGTAACCATTGGACTGAGAGTGAGGTTCCAGATGGAGGAGTTGGAGAAAGGACTGAAGGAGTTGAGGGAGTTGGCAGCCCCATGGAGGGAGCAACAGCGCCAATGGGCCTGACCCCCCCCCCTCCGGTCATCCTGAAGTTTGGACCACCAACCAAAGAATACACATCTATGGACCCATGGTTCAGACCACATATGAGGCAGAGGACAACCTCGATGGCCATCAGGGAGAGAGGAGAGGCCCTTAGGCCTGAGGGTGTTAGAGGCCCCAGTAAAGGGGAATGTCAAGGTGGGAATAGGGGGATGGGTGGGTGGGTGGGTGGGAGGTGGACTTTTGCATTTTTATCAGAGGTGAATCATTAAATATTTATGATACTTTTCAAGGGTTTTAGAATAGGATCAAGAAGCTTACCAGTTTATATTGAAGCAGGATATCAAAATGCTTTAAAAATCCCAGTTTCCCTCTTTCTGCTAACTGGGGTATAAATTTTTGGGTAACAGGTAAAATATGGTAGCTGCTAAGTGATGAGGTACCATATAGTATTCTTAGGTGCCTTTGGGCCTGCATGGTGAACTTGATTGAGAGTGGATACTCTGGCGGGCAGCAGCTAGCAAGGACCCCCAACATTCCTGCCTCCTGATATACCACTCTGTGTTAGGGGCCCAGTGACTGGACCTTGGTAAACAATACAAGGTGATGGTTGCCACAAGGATGACGGTCTCCCATCATATAGCAGTCCTCGGCAACAGTCCAGCCAAGGAAGAATGGGGATCTTCGTAAGGGACCCTTTTCTAGATGAGCTTCCCCTGAGATCATATCCCTAACCAGCATTGGGTTGACAGCCTGGGGAGAGAATCCACTCAAGTTGCATGCTGGTTGCTGCCCTATAGGCAATATGAGAATACTGTATGGTACCTCATCATTTAAGGGATCAGTTATTCGCAGCAATAGTAGCCTGTCTGAGTGGAAGATGAGTGCACCCAGATGTGCAGCTCTGAGCAGACCTTTTTCATGTCCCTTTTTCTGCTGGTAGAACACCAGCCTTCCTCCACCCCACCCCCCATTCTTGGATGTATTAACCTTTCCTTTCTTGATTCACACTCAAGAAAGGAATGATTCCCCTTCTTTACAGCTGTGCTGGTGTCCTTGGCTGTTGATTACAGAGACAGGAATCACAGGCAGTTTATCTGCAGGATAATGTTGAATTCAGAAAGACACACTCCATCCATGGCATGCTTTCCTTAGCTGGAATCAGTGCTTCAGACTTTTAGAGACTATTTTCCCCAGAGCTTTCCACTTGCTTGATCTTGAGCCTCTGCCCAGTACTAGAGTGAAATTGTTTTTGCTATTCTTTCCTCAGGCGAATATATACAAATGCTAACCCTGTGCTTGAGGAAGCCACACTACTGCAGCTGGCACTATCGCATCAAATGGGAAGCAGTGAGGCCCGGGGGCGTGGGTCAGTGACAAAGCAGTTGCCTAGTTGGAGGGGGTCCCTGGGTTCAATCCCCAGCAAGGCAGAGAATACTTTTTAAAGAAAGCAGTGAAGACTGGAGATTAGACATCAGTGTCCCTAGCTCCTTTAAAATGCCTGTGTGGGTTTAGTATGTTTCTAGTGTCCAAAAGAATAAAAATACAAATAACTAAATAAGAAAATATTATAGATTGTTCATTAGTCTATGAAGTTCCCAAGGAACCAGAGAAACAGAGTTGCTAAGACAGTCTCAAGTCATCAGGATGGTGGCTATGCATGTCTGTGGCTGTTATTTTCCCCTTTTTGTGTATTTACTTATTTATTTGGGCAAACTAGTTTGATGTTTAGAGACACAGATGCTTGAACACTGAATATTACTGGTGACTGATATATACATTTTCAACTGTAATAGGCCTATTTAAGCTCCAATGCTGAAGTTCTCCTCTGCTTGTAAAAGTTCAATTATTTCCTGAAAGTAAGCGAAGAACCCCCATGTCTGGTCGTTTGTTCTCACCAGCAATAGTTGGACTCTGAATGCAAATGTTTATTGTTGAAAACTCAGTACACACTCTGCTCATGGACCTGTCCATCCATCCTTACCCATAACAAGTATAAATGCAATGTGCACAACACATGTACACAGGCATGGGCATACAGAAGCCCACACGCATGCACAAACTCACATGGACATATATACACACACACAAACACACATACACAAGACTGTCATGTGAACGTGCTCGCCAAGGGTGTGTGACCACACATGCACCTGACCCGAGGCCTGATCAGAGTCAAGGGTTGCACTGAGTATGAGATGTAGGTTATGTTTTTATGTTTTATTACATATTCATATCCATTTGTTCTGGCATCATTTGTTGGAAAGTCTCTCCTATCTCGTTGGATTGCCATTCTACCTGTGTCAAAAGTGTGCTTCCTGCTCCATTGATGCATGGGTCTATCTTTCCATACACATTGGGCTACCCTGCCCACATTTAAAATCATTTACTAAGTCCTCCAACTTGTTTTTCGTTTTCAATAGCCTTTTAGCTAACCTAACTTCTTTTCTCACATGTAATCTTAGAATAAGCCTTGTCAGTGTTCACAAAAAAATCATACAAAGATATAGACTGGGGTCATCCTGAATTCATAAATCACTAAGAATATAGTTGTTATCTTAATAGTGTTATACCTTATATTCTATGAAAACAGAACATCTACCCACTTGTCTGGATTTCCCATCTGAATTTTTGTCATCTTGATGTGCTCTAATTTCTGCAGTACGCCCTTGCTGTTGTTCACCATTTCCATATACACCCTTTTTCCTCTTTTTCTGACTATGCACTTCATGGTTCTGCAACACACACACGCACACACACACACACACACACACACACGCACGCACGCACGCACGCACGCACGCTCACGCGCACGCGCACATGCACACACACGCACGCACGCGCGCGCACACACGCACACACACACGCACGGTGGAGCCAGCCCTTTGCTTCCTTGCAAGCTTCCCAGTGCTCCTGGGGCTTGCTGCCATCCTGTAAGATCCCAAAGCCTCTTTCATCCTCCCCAGCCTCCTGTCTAGGGTGGTTACTCTTTATAAATAGCTCCCCACCATCCTGTCTCTCTAACACTAAGCAGCATGTAAGGTACCTACTTCGTTAATTTTTTAGACTATCAACTTGGCTACTCTTAGAAGACAGACCATGCCTAATTTAGGGTTGTAGCCATGTCACGTGGCACAAAGCAAGTGAAAGCTGTTAGGGCTTTCCTCTGTGTCAGTCTCTGTGACATGGCAGCAATGCAGATTGCTTAGTAAGAAATAGATAATTATTGTCACCTTATGGGTATAGCTGGTATCCCCTGTACATTTTCCTATCTGAGCTTGCCCCCCCCCCTTTAGTGTTATTTAATCATACTACATACTGTCAGTATTTTCCAGGAGCCTTAGGGAGATTTTCATATTGACCCCAAGAGTGCAACTTCGTATAAATAATGCCTGTTCTACCTCTAGCTCTGTGCAGAATCCTCAGATGTGCTTTCCCATGCACATGAGAAATGCAGAGCGGTGGAATTATTGACTTCCAAGATAGTCACATTTAAACAAAGCATTAACTACTGGAAGGATGTCCTCCCTGGCCATACAAATAAATGCCCCCACCAGCAGTGTCACAGTCTGATTCACCAGGACTCGGGGTTCAGACTTTTCCCTGAACACTGTGATGAGGGATACAGGGCAGTGGCTCGTGTGTGTTTAGTTTGCCTCTCCCTCATTACTACTGTGGTTCTTTGGATTGCAGTTGTCTCTTGGTCATTTCAGTTTCCTATAAATTACACATTTGATTTTTTTATTAACCCATGTTTCTTTTTTCTCCGTATTGGGGAGTACCAGTCACAGATTCGAAATCCAATCTCTTCTTTACTGTTCAGTTTCCAAAATTTTCTCCCATTCTCTTACATAATAAAGAAAATGTTACTACATGTTTTGTATTTAAATTTATAATTCTTCATAGAGTTAGAAAGAGCAATTCTCAGATTTATTTGGAATAACAAAAAACCCAGGATAGCAAAAACTATTCTCAACAATAAAAGAACTTCCAGGGTAATCAGCATCCCTGACCTCAAGCTGTACTACAGAGCAGTAGTGATAAAAACGGCATGGTATTGGTACAGTGACAGGCAGGTAGATCAATGGAATAGAATTGAAGACCCAGAAATGAATCCACACACCTACAGTCACTTGATCTTTGACAAAGGAGCTAAAACCATCCAGTGGGAAAAAAAGACAGCATTTTCAACAAATGGTGCTGGCTCAACTGGAGGTCAACATGTAGAAGAATGCAAATTGATCCATTCCTATCTCCCTGTACAAAGCTCAAGTCCAAGTGGATCAAGGACCTCCACATAAAATCAGATACATTGACTCTAATAGAAGAGAAAGTGGGGAAAACTCTCGAACACCTGGGTACAGGGGAAAAGTTCCTGAACAGAACACCAATGGCTTATACTCTATAGATCAAGAATCGACAAATGGGACCTCATAAAATCACAAAGCTTCTGTAAGGCAAAGGACACTGTCAATGGGACAAAACAGCAACCAACAGATTGAGAAAAGATCTTTACCAATCCTACATCAGATAGAGGGCTAATATTCAATATATACAAAGAACTCAAGAAGTTAGACTCCAGAGAACCAAATAACCCTATCAAAAAATGGGGAACAGAGCTAAACAGAGAATTCTCAACTGAGGAAACTGGAAGGGCTGAGAAGCACCTAAAGAAATATTCAACATCCTTAGTCATCAGGGAAATGCAAATCAAAACAACCCTGAGATTCCACCTCACACCAGTCAGAATGGCTAAGATCAAAAACTCAGTTGACAGCAAATGCTGGTGAGGATGTGGAGAAAGAGAAACACTCATCCATTGTTGGTGAGATTGCAAGCTGGTACAACCACTCTGGAAATCTGTTTGACGGACCCTCAGGAAATTGGACATAATACTACCTGAGGACCCAGCTATCTCACTCCTGGGCATATACCCAGAAGATGCTCCAACATGTCATAAAGACACATGCTCCACTATGTTCATAGCAGACATATTTATAATAGCCAGAAGTTGGAAACAACCCAGATGTCCCTCATCAGAGGAATGGATACAGAAAATGTGGTACATTTACACAATGGAGTACTACTCAGCTATTAAAGACAATGACTTCATGGAATTTGCAGGCAAATGGATGGAACTTGAAAATATTATCCTGAGTGAGGTAACTCAGTCACAAAATAACAAACATGATATGTACTCACTGATAACTGGATATTAGCCAAAAAGTTCAGAATACCCAAGATTTAATTCACAGACCATATAAAGCCTAAGAAGAAGGAAGACCAAAATGTAGATGCTTCAGTGTTTCTTAGAATGGTGAACAAAATACTCACAGGAGGAAATATTGAGACAAAGTGTGGCGCAGAACCTCAAGGAAAGGCCATCCAAAGACTGCCTCACCTGGGGATACATCTCAGCTATAGGCACCAAACCCGGACGTTCTTGTGGATGCTGGGAAGTGCTTGCTGATGGAAGCTTGATAAGCTTTCTCCAGAGAGGCTCAGGTAGAGCCTGACAAACACAGAGGCGGATGCTCACAGCAAACCATTAGACTGAGCGTGGGGTCCCAGATGGAGGAGTTGGAGAAGGGACTGAAGGAGCTGAGGGAGTTTGCAACCTCATGGAGGGAGCAGCAGTGTCAACTGGCCTGACCCCCCGATGCTCCCAGAGACTGGACCACCAACCAAAGAATACACATGGAGGGACCCATGGTGCTGGCCACATGTGGCAGAGGAGGGCCTTGTTGGCCATCAGTGGGAGGAGAGGCCCTTGGGCCTGGGGGCGTTAGATGCCCCAGTGTAGGGGAATGCTAGGGAGGGAAGACAGGACTGGGTGAGTGGGTGGGGGAGCACCCCCATAGAGGCAGGGGGAGAGGGGATGGGTTAGGGGGGTTGCAAAGAGGAAAACATTTGAAATGTAAATAAAGTAAATATCCAAAATTTTAAAAAATACTTTTTCTGAAAAAAAAAAAGAAAGATAATGTTACAAATGTTTGTATTTAAATTTACATTTAAATTTTTGAGGTTTTGTTGTTGTTGATTTTATTAAAGTTTTCCTGTATTAGAGGCCAGATAAATTCTGCCTCATTCCCCTAGATCTCTGTGCTTTAACGTGGAGTCTAAGTTAGGGTTTTATTGCTGTGAAGAGACTCCATGACCTAGGCAACTCTTATAAAGGAGACTGTTTCATTCGGACTGGCTTACAGTTTCAGAGGTTAAGTCCATTATCATCATGGCAGGAAGCAAGGTAGTATGCAAGCAGAAATGGTGCTGGAGGGCCTGAGAGTTCTACAGGCAGCCAGGAGGAAACTGGATGTGTTTCATACTGGGCATAACTTGAACATTTAAGACCTCAAAGCCCCACTTCCACAGTGACAAACTTCTCTAACAAGGCCATACCTCCTCCAATAAGGCCACACCTCCTAATAGTGCCATTCTCTAAGGGCCAAGCATTCAAACACATGGGAGCCAAACCTATTCAAACCTCCACATTCCACTATCTGGCCTCTATAGGCTTGTAATACAAACATAATTCAAAATGCATTTAGTTCAACCTCAAAAGTCCCCATAGTCTATCACAGTCTCAACAATGTTTAAAAGTCCAAAGTTCAAAGTCTTTTCTGAGATTTATGTGCTCTCTTAACTATAATACCCTATAAAATCAAAATAAAAAAGCAGATCACATACTTCCAACATATCATGGCACAAGACATACATTACCACTCCAAAATGTAGGGAAAGTAGCACAGAAACAGCGGACCAAACCAAGAGCAAAAACCAGCTGGACAAACTCCAATCTCTGCATCTCAATGTCTGATGCCAAAGCACTCTTCAGATCTCTAATTACTTTCATATTTGTTGACTACAACACACTTCTTTCTCTTGGGCTGATTCTACCTCTATTAGCAGCTTTCCTTGGCAGGTATCCCATGGCTCTGGCATCTCTGGCCTCTTGGGGTCTCCAGGGCAATCCAGGCTTCACCTTCACAGCTTCTGGAACATTGCTTGTGCTGCTGCTATACTTTTTGGTGATCCGATGGTACTGACATCTCCAAAACAATGGGATCTCCTGCTGCACCTGGGCTGCACTTTCACCAATAGCCTGTCAGAGGCTCTCTCCATGGTGCCGTGCCTCATCTTGTTTGCATGACCCCCTCAGTCCTAGGACTTCAGCTGACACTGAGGCTGCTGCACTTTCACCAATGGCCTCTCCTGGTCTCTCACAGTATCAAGCCTCCGCTGTTCTCCATGACCCCTTAATGCCTTCAAAACCAGTACTACCTGGGTGACTTACACATTACCAAATCTGGCTGCCAACACAAGGTACAACCTTGGTTACTTCATGCAGTGGCTTTCCTGGGCCTCCATGCAGGGACACCCCAGCTACACATCTGGCCTCAGAGACTTTCCTTACTCATGGAGGGAAATCCCATAACCCCTTCTTCTCTCCTTGACTCTAAAGCCTGAGCCACGTGACTGAAACTGCCGAGTTCTGCTGCTTATCAGGGCCGGAACATGCCCTGCTCATTCTGTTACGTCTTCACCAGCTTGCTTTCAAGATTTCCCTCACTGCTTAAGCTCAACTGTTATGGAACTTGCTCTGTAGACCATACCAGCCTCAAATGCCTCTGTCTCCTGAGTGTTGGGATTAAAGGTGTGCACCACCATACCTGGACCTAAACCTTTCTTTAATTCCTTTGCGTTATAGATCCTTTTTTTTTTTTTTTTTTTTTTTTTTTTTGATTTTTCGAGACAGGGTTTCTCTGTGTAGCCCTGGCTGTCCTGGAACTCACTCTGTAGACCAGGCTGGCCTCGAACTCAGAAATCCACCTGCCTCTGCCTCCCAAGTGCTGGGATCAAAGGCGTGAGCCACCACTGCCCGGCGCGTTATAGATCCTTATAAGCATGGTCACTGTGCCTCAAGATTTGGATTAAAGGCGTGTGTGGGTCGGGATCAAAAGCACGTGTCATCCCACTTTAAGATACAGATCAGAAGTGCTTTCCATTTCTGAACTGTGGCTCATTCCAGATATAGTCAAGTTGACAAGTGAGAATAGCCATCACAACCTATCACTTGTCAACCAGACACACTATTGCATCTCCTTACATCCAATGAAACAGCTACCAGATCGCAATAATGCCTAACGTGATATAACTATCCCCATACAGCCATAAAAGTATAAACAATAACCAGCTCATAATAGCACCCACAATTATACAACTATCTCTTGTACAACCACAAAAACATTGAAAATAGGTGGCACTGTCTCTTGGGGAACAACCTTTCCACAAGATGGAAGCTTAGCTGGGTGGGATCGTGCCGTGAGGGCACCACTCCCTTAATTCCATTTAACATCTTTAATCTGTTTATATACTTGAACACAGGCTTTAGCTCCATTCCACGTCCTGATGCCCCTTTAAGCCATGAACCATACATTTTGTATTTTTTCTTTCTCACCTTGCTGTCTGATCAGAAGGTTCTTCATAGAGTAAACCACAGAATAGGCTCTATGATAGGCTGCTTTGAGATTTCCTTTGCTAATACAATTAATCTATATCTCTTCACCTTAATCTCAGGCAGACTCTTCAGACAAAGGGCAAAAAGCAGTCACATTATTCACCAAATGGTTACAAAAACAATCTCTAGGCAACATATTAAAATTCTTTTCCTCTGAAACCTCCTGAGCCAGGTCCCCAAAAGTTCAGGCCACCTCAGCACCACTGTCTTCTGTGTTCCTACTAGGATGGCCCATTAAGCCCCACTTAGAGCCACTGCTTTCCTAATCCAAAGTGCCAACATCCACATTCCTCCAAACAAAAGCGTGGTCAGGCCTACCACAGCAGTACCCCAGTCCCTGGCACCAACTTCGGTCTTAGTTAGCATCTAATTGCTGTGAAGAGACACCATGACCAAGGCAACCCTTATAAAGGGAACATTTAATAGGGGCTGGCCTACAGTCATAGAGGTTCAGTCCTTTATCGTCATGGTGGGAAACTTGGCATTGTGCAAGTCGACCGTGCTGGAGAACCTGAGAGTTCTACATCTTCATCCACAAGCAGCCACACTTGGCATAGCTTGAGCTTTTAAGACCTGAAAGCCCACCCTACAATGACAGACTTTCTCTAACAAGGCCATACCTCCTAACAGTGCCACTCCCTATAGGTCAAGCATTCAAAATCATGAGTCTACTCAAAGCACTGCACGTGGTATAACTGTATTCTTCCTGTGTTGACACAGCATTGTCAGAAGGAGCTCCCTGCTCCACATGATTGCCTAAGTACCCCATTTCTTCCTCCAGTGGCTCCACCATGACCTGTGTCCTCAGCCCTCTGCAGGATTTTTCTCACTAACAAATGAGAGACAAGAAAAGCTGAGATCTGATATGCATTTAGGAACCAGACCAGGAAATGGCTACATCTGATTCTGCTTGCCTTCTCGGCATGCCCATATCTGTCCGCATAAAACATGTGCTGTGCATTCCTGAATAGGCCCAAAGTCCACATCACTGGCACTTGCAGTCTACTCTACCCCGAGGGCTCGAGCATGCTCACCCATATTCGTCCTCTGACATGCTTGTAGTTTTGTTTGTTTAACAAATAATCACAACAGACAAGAAACCGTTTTATTTCTTAATGAATTTCTCTGGGACTTGTTGACATGTTTATTCCTAAAAGATGGCCGACTCACTTTCTGGGTGGTCCTTCCCTTCGGGATTCCATGCACTCAGGCTTCTCCACATCTGTCTTTCTTTCCGTTCACAAAGCTCTCATCCCCAAGTGACAAGAGAGTTACCCAGCCTGTTTCCGCAGGAGTGCCAGCCCTTGATGCTGCAGCATCTGAGTTTCCTTGACATTTTCCTCATAATCAGGTTCATTATCACACCTCTTCAAGGAGGGACAGACAAAAGGAGGCTGTTATGTGTGTTTCTTTTGTTAAGAAAGCAAAATGTTTGCCACACAGAGCCCAGCAGGTTTCCTCCTAAATTTTAGGCATTCATTGGGGGGGGGGGGGGGGGGGAATGGCCACCTGAATGCTTTTAGATGCAAGAAAAACTGGTGGAGCACATCCAAGTTGTCTTGATCAGGCTAACCATGACGCGTCACGTGATTGGGCATGATGCAGCCTGCAACGAAAGCAAGCATGGTAATGAAGAAGACGGTGGGTGGGCCCTAGGCAGCAAACCAAGCACTCAGACAGACAGACAGACAGACAGCTCCCTCTGGTCCCCCCTGCTCTCCTTTGCCATTGCTTTAATCACCGTGTTTCCATGCGTGACGGGGATTTGAGGACGACAAATCCCTCTCACGCGTGTCAAACTTGACATCACAACACAACATTCTCATCCTGAGATCTATGTGTCACCTAAAAGTAATGTTGGTATGTCTGAGGGAAGTCACAGCTCTCCACCGGGCCGCTCTCATAGCTCCCTCAACTTCCCGGACCCACGGGCCATGGGGCTGACGTGTGCTCCCACTTCCACTTTAGCCCTTTGTCACACTGTCTTGGAGGTTCCTGCTTATCGTCCGACAGTTTAAAGGCTGCTCCTCAATGAAAAGCTCCCACGATGACTGAATTCAAATGTAAGAAAAATCAGCAATATTCACACATAGTCTCCTGTCCTGTGTTTAAGTTCTGTACCTCAGGGAAGGCGTATTGTTTTCTGAAAAAGAACAAAATAAAAGTGTCTCTTGCTTTTTGTTGTGCTCCCTTGCTTGATTCATAGACTATTTTGTATTGACTCCTATAAAATGGATCTTTTTATTGTGCTTAAAAATGCTTCAGTAACTAAATGGGAAAAAAGTATTGATTTTTATGTCTTGGTCTTGTCCCAGCTATCTGAAGTTTTCCTTGTTTCCTGTCAGTTATAAATTGCTCTGGATTTTAGTGGACCTACTAATGGTCTCGTTATTAGTTCTGCTCATTCTTATGAATTTCTATCTGTGCTCTTCAGTAGGCAACAGAAACTTCCTTCTCCCTCTGATTTGTTTGAAGACGGTATACAAACAAATGACCTTTCACACCTTTTGGATGATTCTATGACTTTTCTCCTCAATTTTTGTTATATTTTATTAGCGTCAGAGGGAAGAGAGTGTGCCTAGTTCCACAGTGACTGGATATGTGGGGGTGGGCGTAGTGGGAGTGACACCCAGAAGGGAGCTTCCCCTTCTCAGGGAGGAGAAGGTAGACTGAGGGAGGACTTGTGTGAGGGGGTACTAGGAAGAGGGGATGTTAGAAGTAAGTAGTGGGTCCAAACAAATCACACCACACAACAGGTCTCACGTGGGAGGTTTATTGGGAGGGAGAAATAAAGACAACCTCTGAGAGAGGGAGAAGAGAAGAGAGAGGGGGCAGGGAGAACGGGGTTTTTATTGGGCCTGTGATGAATGCACAAAGAGACAAGGGACATTCGGTGGGGCCATTGCACATGTGCAAAGGGACAGACACAGGAGCAGCACTGTTGCCTCTTGGGCCAGATAGATGACATGTCTCCTTGCTGAGTCCCTTGAGAGCTGGCTGTAAAGATTCCTGATTGTAGTGAAGCCACTTCTAGCTGTCCATGGATGTGTCTGATTGCCAGCAGAGGAGGGGATGATATTGGGATATAAAGTGAGTAAATAATTTAAAAAAAGAAAGAACTTGCGTTTAGGGTTTCCAGTCCCCTTTGTTCGATCCTTCTGCATATTCATTTAGCATCTGGTGCATTATAACTCTTGGTGATAAGACAAGTAAATATGAGCCCTCCCTCCAGAGAGGTTCGCACAGAGAGAGAGGACAAGTAGGTAGACTGATGCAGCACCAGCTCGGTCATGGTGGGAAGCTGTGGAAGAAGCCAGACCTTGGCTGTTTTCCCTTTGTATCTTCAGCTAGATAGAAAAGTGAATGAAATGAATAGGCCGACCCATAGCAGAGGATCAACTTGCTTGGGCAAGTTTGGGTCTAAGAAGAGCCTTTGTTGGGGGCACAGTGGTCTAATTCAGACACCTATCTCATACCTGTGTAACAGCTAGATTTCTGGTCCTGACAAATGAAAGCATCGATCTTCCAGAGCAAGGGAGCTGCACATATCCCAGAGCTAGCAGCCTCAAAGACCGTGGCAAAGCTCTGCCACAGGTTTTCAAAGATGAAATTTCAACGTATCTGGTAGCAAATCTACCAGGGAAGGTTAACCACAGCTGCAAGGGTGTGGCTCTTACATATCAGGACAGGTGGCTTCATTCAGCTTAGCCTTACTGAGAACACTTCATGGTCCGATTATTCCATCAGAATTGTGCTTATCACTCCTAGTGGGGTTTTTCTTTTGGGGGAGAGGATGGTTGGTGTTCATGTGAGTTCAAAGCAAGAAATGGATATGTGTGTGTATTTATATATATTATATATAATATATTCTATTATATAGTCTAATTTTATATAACATAAATATGTATTTTGTGTATATATATGTATGTGTGGTATATATGTATACCACATGCATACTTGATGCCATGGGAGCTAAGAAGAGGGCATCAGATCCAAAATAAGACAAAGCATTAGAACTAATTCCCAACATCTCATCATTTCTGTCCAAATTTTTTTAAAAGGGCTCTTCTCTCAGATACAAATTGAGCATAACCATAACAATTATGTAAATTACAAAGTATGATATATAATTAACATTCAGTCCATCATATTTGTCAATTAGATAAAGTATTTATCCTGTCTTAAAGAGTTTACAATTCTATACTTGGATTACGTTTGACTTTAACTTGTATTACCATCTGAAAACCATCCTTTCTGTACCGTCTTCCTCAACATTAAACACCTGAGTTTGATTTTGAGACTATAATTATTCTTCAAGCCTATCAGACATCTGAGAACGAATTATTGTCTGCATGTATAGGGATCACAAAACATAGCTTCCCAAACTTAACCAATTTGCAGAAACAACTGACTACCTGGACAGTCCCCCATTTCTCAAAAACATAGGAGCATCATTCTTCAGCCTTCTGGCCCAGAACCATCTGACAGACCTTGAAATGAAGCAGGAACTATGAAGGACTTGTTTACTCTGTCTTAACAGAGCTAAACTGTCAACTATCCTGCACTGGGTATCCTTTCCTGGATAGTATATTTTTGTCTGTAGATAAATAGGGTAATTTTTATCCAGTAGCTATCTTGCCATAATTGGAGCAACTTCATATGGAGCTTTTGATACTCAATTCTTCTTTGAAGTGGAATGGGGAAGCTGTCAGAAACAGACATGTCTCATTGTCAAATGATCTTTAATAATGAAATAATATTAAATGTCATATTCTGTGAATTTCTGATGTTTTTGAAGACTGTCTATGTAAATTATATCTGAACTGTTAAATCTTAACTACTCTTAGCCATTTCTGCTTGAGTAATATTGAAAACACTTTATTATAATTAAATAAAAATCTAATATAACCATGAGTTTACTATCTGGCCCTTAACTTGTGTTACTTAATCATCTTAAACAGTTTGTAATAGCAGTTATTAGAAGGACTGGATCTAAGCCTTGTATTCTGAAATGAGTTACATGGGCTCAATGCCTATCTAAGAGTAACAATATTCACTTCAAATTTTGTATCAATATAAGAAATTTATACCAATGAAAACCTTAATTCTATATCAATATATAAATTCTGTACAAATGTAAGAAATTATAACTTTAATTTTATATCAATTATAAAGATTTCTACAAATGTAAGATTATGGCTACATAATGCTTTGTTCGAGAATAAATTTAGTAATCCATCCCATCTATTTCTTTCCTGTTCAAAATTATGATCATTTCCAAATTATCCATTAAAATGACAACCTATCTACAATTTAATAAAATAATTATAACCAGACACCCAAACACAAGAGATTGGGATGACGACTCTCCACAACTTCTTCCTATTGAATAGGGGTAATGAAAACAATTCTTTAAAGGGGTGAGCAGGGGTAGGAAAATTAGAAAATTTTGTTAGACTTAAGAAAGATCTTTAGCATCTGTTATCCAGTCTTTGTGTGTTTAGAAGGCTCAGGACTTGAGTGAAGTTCTGACTGGATCTGATTGGAAGGCTGGATGAACTGAATCCATTGGGAATCAGTAGCAATTCCTGTAGCTGTTCTGGAAGCAAGTCTCTGGGCAGCGTCAGGAAGCAGGAGGCTGGAACAGCAGGTCATTTCAGCGTCCCTGTGGATGAATCTTGTCAGAGCTGCAAGTTCTGCAATATATGAATCTTACAGCCAAAATTTTAGTACTATGAAGATATTCATGTGGATTGTGCAAGATGCACAGATCAGTTAAGAATGAATTTTGTTCCTTCTTTGAGCAGGTGGAAGACAACTATCACTTTATGAGTTAATTTGATGAATACCCAATTGTAATAAATCTTCATTCATGCCATACGAAGGAGGGCACAAAAAATCTTAAGGATTCTATAGCTAGCAATATTTATTGTCTAATTTTAGCTGAAGTTTTGGCAAGAGACATTTTTGTCTAAGCCAGTTTTGGGGCTGTTCCCATATCGAGGAATCAGCAGATCAAGTTACCTGTCCTGTTTGATTTTCTCAAATTTTTGTTTTCTGTAGTCAAGTTCTTCAGGGGATCTTCCCCTGTCATATCTGATCCATATCACTCTGGAAGGGGTCCAAAGCCTTTTCTCTTTTCCTCTCAACACAAATAAAGAGACTCTCTCCCAAAATAGCATGTCTTTGGTCCAGTAACTGGAAATCATTAAAGGTACAGCTTGACCTCCCTCCCAGAGGAGATATTCCTGAGGTATTAATATAAATACCACCAAACTTATAATCATCTTCATTTTGATAATTAAAACAACTCAAAGCAATTAAAGAAATCTAAACAAATATTATCTGTTGAGATACTGCTCCGTCACCATCTCTTGTTTTTTCTTACACAATTAATTTTTATTGGATATTTTACTTATTTACATTTCAAATGTCCCATCTCCCAGTCTCTCCACAAACCCCGCATCCCATCCCTGCCCCTATGCTTATAAGAGGGTGCTTCCCCACCCACTCCTGCCACACCCCTCTAGCACCTCCTACACTGAGGCTCAAACCTCCACAGGACCAAGGGCCTCCCATCCCACTGATGCCAGATAAGGCTATCCTCTACTACATATGTAGCTGGAGCCATGGACCCATCTATATATACTCTTCGGTTGGTGGTTTGGTTCATGGGAGCTCTGAAGGGAGGGAGTCTGGTTAGTTTGTATTGTTGTTCTTCCTATGGAGTTGCAAACCCCTTCAGCTCCTTCAGCCCTTCCCCTAACTCTTCCATCGTGGTCCCTGGGCTCAGTCCAATGGTTGGCTGCAAGCATCAACATCCATACTGGTCAGGTGCTGACAGAACCTCTTAGAGGACAGCTATACCAGGCTTCTGTCAGCAAGCACTTCTTGGCATTAGCAATAGTGTTGGGTTTGGTGTCTGCAGATAGGATGGATTGAGTCTCTGTTCCATTTTTCTGTCCCTGCATTTCCTTTAGACAGAAACAATTCTGGTTTAAAAATTTTGAGATGGCCCCCCTCAACTGGGGACCATACCTATCTACTGGAAGTGGTCTCTATAGGTTCTATCTCCCCTTTGTTGGGTATTTCAACTAATATCATCCTCGTTAGGTCCTGGGAACCTCTCACTTCCCCTGGCATCTGGGTATTTCTAGTGCCCCCCCCCCACTGCTACATATTTCTATTCATTTTCCTGGTCCTCTGGACTTCTCTCCTGTCTCTTCCTATACCTGATACCACCCCCCTTTTTCCTTCCCCCTCCTCTCTCACTCCCAGGTCCCTCCCTCCCTCTACTTCCCAGAGGTTATTCTCTTCCCCCTATTGAGTAGTACTGTAACATCCATACTTTGGTGTGATCTTCTTTCTTTCTTGGGTTTCATCTGTGAGTCTGTGAGTTGTATCGTGTGTGTTCCAAGCTTCTTTTTGGCTAATATCCACTTATCAGTGAGTACATACCATATGTGTTCTTTTGTGACTGAGTTACCTCGCTCAGAATGTTATTTTCTAGTTCTATCCATTTGCCTAAGAATTTCATGAAGTCGTTGTTTTCAGTAGCTGAGTAGTATTCCATTGTGTAAATGTACCACATTTTCTGTATCCATTCCTCTGTTGAGGGACATCTGGGTTGTTTCCAGCTTCTAGCTATTATAAATATGGCTGCTATGAACATGGTGGAGCATGTGTCCTTGTTAAATGTAGGAGCATCTTTTGAATATAAACCCAGTAGTGGTATAGCTGTTCTTTAGGTAGACTTATTTCCAGTTTTCTGAGGAAGCACCATACTATTTTCCAGAGTGGTTGTACCAGCTTGCAATCCCACCAACAATGGAGGAGTTTTCCTCTTTCTCCACATCCTCATCAGCATCTGCTGTCACCTGAGTTTTTGATCTTAGCCATTGTGACTGGTGTGAGGTTGGATCTTAGGGTTGTTTTGATTTGCATTTCCCTGATGACTAAGGATGTTGAACATTTCTTTTGGTGCTTCTCAGCCATTCGAGATTCCTCAGTTGAGAATTCATTGTTTAGCTCTGTACCCCATTTTTAATAGGGTTATTTGGTTCTCTGGAGTCTAACTTCTTGAGTTCTTTGTATATATTGGATATTAGCCCTTATCAGATGGAGGGTTGGTAAAGATTTTTTTACCAATCTGTTGGTTACCATTTTGTCCTACTGACAGGAGCTTTTCAGTTTTATGAGGTCCCATTTGTCAATTCTTGATCTTAGAGCATAAGTCATTGGTGTTCTGTTCGGGAAAATTTCCCCTGTGCCTATGTATTTGAGGTTCTTTTCCACTTTTTCTTATTTTTAATAGTGAAATCAAGACATAAGTTTCTACTCTCTGAGATAGGTTAGGCTCCCTGTCAACTACTTTTTGACCTATAATTTAAGATCAAAAGCCTCAATTATTTATTAATCTAAGTATATTTAAGTCTTCCCCTCTATGAAGATTCCTACCTCTGTAGGTATATATTTCCCCTTCTCTTTATACAACTTGAATTAACATAAGTTTCTTTATCTGTCTGAAGTAAGTTTTTTTTACTTACCCCCTGCTCTTGACCTACAATTTGGAATCAAAAGCCTCAAAATATTTATTCATCTATGCATTTAACTTTAATTAAATTCCCTTCTATTCACTGTATAAGTCTATTTCCAGGCTCTATTTTTGTCATACCAGGCTAAGTAATCCCAGAAACCCCATGTAGACCATATTCAAAATTTTTGAGTACTTGCTCTGGCAAGCCTTTTAAATTTCTTTTAATGCATTTCTCTCATTCCTTCAATTCTCTCTCCCTGAATTTATTTCGTACATTTGAGATCAAAGACCTGGATTTCTTTATTCCATGTACACTTAAAAACAAACAATTACTATTGTACTCTCTTCTATCCTTAAAAACAATTAAATTAAATTTCAATTAGGCTCTTCTAAATCCCCGATGGAGGCTGAGTTCCTCTGTTCTAGTTTTACAGCTTACGTGGGAACCCCATGACTCGGCTTAGCTTGATGAGAAAGCAATTCTCCCCCCCTCTCCTAAACTTATATCATGGTATATGTGTATTCCATTTGGGACTCTCTAATTTTGGGGGGGGGGGTGGGAATTGTCCACTTTTCCCTTTTTTTTCCTTTTTTTTTTTTTTTTTTTTAATTTTTTGATACTTTTTTTACATTTCCAATGTTTCCCCCTTTCTAGGTCTCCTCTTTGGAGACCACCTCTCCCTTCCCCCTCCCCCATCTTTATGAGGGAATTCCACCTCCCACCCACCCGCCCGCCCACTCCCATATTCCCACCTTGACAGTAAAGGGGCCTTTACTGGGGCCTCTCCTCCCCCTGATGGCCAACAAGGCCCACCTCTGCCACATATGTGGTCCGAACCATGGGTCCCTCCATGTGTATTCTTTGGTTGGTGGTCCAGCCTCCAGGAAGACTGGGGAGGGGGGTCAGGCCAGTTGACACTGTTGCTTCCTCCATAGGGCTGCAGACTCCCTCAGGTCCTTCAGTCTCTTCTCCAACTCCTCCATCTGGGACCTCACTCT
>CM052703.1:126112451-126169419 GCA_028551405.1 Uromys caudimaculatus | reverse complement strand
TAAGCAGATATTAGCCCAAAAGTTCAGAATGCCCAAGTTTCACTTAACAGTAACCGCTGGACTGAGAGTGAGGTCCCAGATGGAGGAGTTGAAGGAAGGTCTGTAGGAGCTGAGGGAATTTGCAGGCCCATGGAGGGAGCAAGAGCATCAATGGGACTGACCCCCCCCCCCCCGTCCTCCTGGAGTTTGGACCACCAACCAAAGAATACATGTTGATGGACTTACGGTTTGGACCACATATGTGGCAGAGGATGACCTCGATGGCCATCAAGGAAAGAGGAAAGGCCCTTGGGCCTGAGGATGATAGAGGCCTCAGTAAAGGGGAATGTCAAGGCGGTAATATGGGGATGGGTGGACGGGGGGGGGGGGGGGGGGGCGGAGGGGAGGTGGAATTCCCTCCTAGAGGCGGGTTGGGGAGGGGACGGGGGGGGTATCGAAAGAGGAGACTCAGAAAAGGGGAAACATTGGAAATGTACATAAAGTATCAAAAATAAAAAAGGAAGAAAAAAGAAAACAAAAAACAAAAAAAACAAAGAGTTTTCCAGTCTGTGCCTCTCACTCTACTGATAGTTTTGTTAGCGTGCAGAATTCTTGATACATGCGATTCCATTTGTTAATGATCTGGAGATTATTTCCTGTGCCGGTGGAGGCTTTTGCAGGGGCCCTCTTTGTGTCTGTATCGTGAAGCATTTTCCCTGGTTTTTCCTCCAGCAGCTTCAGCATTTTCAGATTTCTGATCTGTTTGGAAATTGTTTCTGTGCAAGTGACAGATAGGGATCAAATTTTATTCTTTTGCATATGAATACAGAATTTTCCGGGCCTACTTGTTGAAGATTCTCTTTTGCTAGTATATATATTTTTACACCTGTGTCAGAAAGCAGGGAGCTGTAACTGTGTGAGTATGTTTCTGGGACTTGTCTTCGATTTCCCTGTTTTTATACCAGAGCCAAGGCTATCACTGTTGCCATGTAGTATAACTTAAAGCCAGGTATTATGGTAACCAGCACATTTCTTTTTTGGTTGTAAGGGACCTTTTATATTTTCATATGAATTTTATTAATTTTTCTGGTTACATAGTGACAAACAATTATTAGAATTTTGATAGAACTTCACTGATCCCTATACCATTTTTGGTAATATTGCTACTTTTGTTATAGAAAAAAGTGTGTTTATTTTTAAAATATTTTCATTTAGAAATAGAAAACATGTTAGAAGGGTAACAGAAAAGAGAAGTACAATTTATATATGCAAGTTTCTACTTCATGAGCTTCTCACAGCCTTGTTCACCGGTTCCCAGGATGAGAAAGCATGAAGCCACCCACAATAATGTCATTTATAGGGATGTGATGTAAGTTTCTCACGAAAGCCATTGGATCCCATTGTAGCGAATTCTATTGCCGCGGCTGTGAGAATGTCTCGGCATTCTTTCCTGTCAGTTTTGGACATCTTTTAACCAGCTACCCTGAGTCCCTTACACACTGTAGATATTGCTCAACAGCTACATTACCTGTCCCATGGCTGTCTGCAGGATGGTGATTTGAGAATCAATATTGCCAATTTTAGAGTATCAGCTCTGCTAATCCATAAGTATGGAAAGTTTTTCCATTGTCTGGTATATAATTCAATTTATTTTTTTTCAAAGTCTTAAAGTTGTCATTGCAGAGATTTTTTCACCCCCTTGGTTAGAGTTATTGGAATTTTTGAAGCTCCTGTGAAGGAGATGTTTTTCCTGATTTCCGTCTTGGCAATTTGTTGCTGCTGTTTGGAAAAGCTACTTGTGTTTGTATGTAGGGTTTGCATCTAGCTTCTTCACACAATGTACTTATCTGATCTGAGAGTTTGGTGGCATTCCCAGGACCTCTTAGCATACGGCCATGTCATATGCAAATATGAAGCCTGTGACTTCTTCTTATTCCTTACCCTGTTTCTTTCTCTCGTTGCTCTAGCTGTGACTGAGCACTGGGCTGAATAAGAATGGAGAGTTTATCATGAGAGCATGATAAACCTTGAGAAATGCCTTTTCTGCATGTGATTTCGTGGGAGTTCTCTACTTAGGTCTGTTTATATAGTGTGTTAACATTTGTTGGTTCGCGTATGTTGAACCCACTTCTCATTCCTAGAATGAAGCCTGTCTATTATCTTCCTAATGGTTTATTAATTAATTTTTGCAAGTACCTATTGAAAAACTTTGCTTCTATGTTGGTTAATGAGCTAAATTGGTTTGTAGTTTGCTGTTGTTGTTGGTGGTGGAGTTTTCTTTTGTTGTTGTTTTTGTTTGGTTGTTTGGGGGGGTTGTTTTGTTTGTTTGTTTTGTTTGTTTGTTTGTTTTCCTGATGTGTTTGTGTCTGGGTTTGGTATGGCAAACACTAGCTCTGTAGACTGAGTTTGGCAGTGTTCCTTTCTGTTTTATGTCTTGTCTTCCTTTAAAGCTCAGTAGGATTCAGGAGTGAGTCTGTGGGTCCCAGGCTTTGTGGGAAAGCTTTAAATTAATGCTTTAGCGCCATTGCTTGTTATATAGGTCTATGTTGATTCTATCTCTTTGATCCAATATGAATAGATTATATATGTTAAAGAAGTTATCCATTTCTTCTAGATTTTCCAACCTTTTGGAATATATGTTTTCAAAGTGTTCTCTAACAGCCTCTAGATTTCATCAGAACAACAACTCTGCTTTTGTCTCTGATTTAATTACTTCATGTTTTCTTTCTCTTTCTTTTTGGTTAGTGTACCTAAGATTTGTCAGTCATACTTATAACCTGTTCAAAGAACTCTTTAATTGATTCTCTGTATTGTTCTTTTAATTTGTTTCACAATTTCAGCTTTAATCTTTTTTCTTGACATCTACCACTTTACATTTGGCTTCTCTTATTTTTCTAGAGCCTTGAATTGCATGATTAGATTATTTGTTTGGGATATTGCTGATTTTTTAATGTGAGCATTTATGTCCATGAACCTTCTTCTTAGAACTCTCTAAGCTGTAAACCTTCTAGATATTAATTGCCTTGAAAATGTATTGTTAATTTCCAGGAGGGATAATAGTACTATGGTTATGTTTTAGAGTCTTTTAGAAAAATATTTATCTACTTGTGGATGAAATAATGCTAAAAATTTTTTGTCAAAATGATGTCAAAAGTGATATGGTTAGAAGTATGGAAGAAATAAGATTGAATATGAATTGATTAGATATAAATTGATTACCTCCATTACTGAGTGGTCCATTGGTGTTTATCATATATTCTTTTGTCTGCTTTTATGCATATTTAATTTTTTCATTGAAAAATGAAAAATTCTTTAGTTACATTGTGTGTGTGCGTGTGTGTGTGTGTGTGTGTGTGTGTGTGTGTGTGTGTGTACACAGATGTTCTATGAGATGTGTGTGGAGGTCAAAGGACAATGTAAAGTCAGTTCCCTCCTTCTACCATGTGGGTTCCTAGGGATAGAACTCAAGTTGTCAGTTTTAGCTACATGCACAGAAATCTGTGTCACTGAACTTGTCCCAAGTCACAGGGCTGAGCAGATGCCTTAAAGAGAAATGATGTCATCTGAGCTGAGATGCCCTATATCCTACTGTCTTAGTCAGGGGTTCTATTCCTGCACAAACATCATGACCAAGAAGCAAATTGGGGATGAAAGAGTTTATTCAGCTTACACTTCCAATTGCTGTTCATCACCAAAGGAAATCAGGACTGGAACTCAAGCAGGTCAGGAAGCAGGAGCTGATGGAGGGATGTTACTTATTGGCTTGCTTCCCCTGACTTGCTCAGCTTGCTTTCTTATAGAACTCAAGCCTACCAGCCCAGGGATGGCACCACCCACACTGGGCCTTCCCACGCTTGATCACCAGTTGAGAAAATGCCTTACAGCTGGATCTCATGGAGGCATTTCCTCAAGGAAGGCTCCTTTCTCTGTGATAACTCCAGCTTGTGTCAAGTTGACACACAAAACCAGCCAGTACACCTACCAATGTCATCTGTGTGCCTATGAGCCTCTCACCAGAATGGGCTCCTCCATTGCAGAGTAGGATGGATTGAAATATGTGTGAGCCTTGTTGGTGTTACTCTTCATAAAATGGATGTGTGCATATATCAGTTACAGAGCAGACCCTCAATACTAGATGGCTGTTTCAAGTCTGTCACTAACAGCAATAGGGTGTGTTCATAACACATAATTTTCTTTTGTCCTTTCAGCAATTTTGAGCCTCATTTTTCAGATCAAGAGAACAAGGTTCTAGGGAGCCACTCTCTTGCCCAAATCAGGCAGTTTAGATACAGTAAAGATTCACAGCTGGTGAGCCATTGGCCGCCAGCCTGAGCTCCACCCCGGGCGGGGCCTTTACTGGACCCTAAATCTAAACTCCACTCCAGACTTCCCTAGTCCTTTCCTCCCTGCACTCTGCAAGTAATGTCATCAGGAAGACCCACATGAGTCCTGCTCCCTACTGATTGGGTCAACCCTCACCTGAAGGTAGCAGTCTACATGCTCTGCAGTAGCAGGAATGTTAGTCCCTGGACTGCCCCCCAGCATCAGTCAGCAATTCTGGATGAGTTCCAGCACCTGCCAGGCCCTAGAATCAAAGGCTCACACCTGCATTGAAAATGGTCCTCTTTTCTTCATCGATATATATGTACTCATTTCTCTTTTTTTAATTTCATGTATATGTACTATATTCATATAATGGCCCCACCCCACACTCAACCCTCCCATGCCACACTCAAATTCATGCCCCATTTTGTTTTATTTCATACATAAAATGCACTGTATATCATGTGTATAATATATAAATGAATAAATATATAAATACACCCTACTTTGTCCACTAAGGTTGCTCATATGTTTATCTTTTTAGGGTTGGCCACTTAGTTTTTGGACACTTACTGGGAAAAGACTGATTCTTTCTCTCTTAGAAGTCATTAAATGCCTGAAGTTATTCATTTAGAGGTAGACCTTTGTGAGATTTCCTCAATCTGCTTTGTCATGTCAACTGGTATTGTCATTGGCTGGTCCTGTTTAAGCAACCATGTTGTTGAGACATAGTTGCAAAGTCATCAGAACAAGGTAGTTATAACAATGTGATCATAATAACCTTTTGAAACAAAGGCCGTCTCCTGGGATGGACAGTACAGAACCCTTTGTAGTTAAGGTTACAGGTAGAACATAGCCCCACCATTGAGAAACAAATTTAATCAGAAACAGGAATTAATCTAGTTTGTCTTAACTATAAAATGGCGTTCAAGCCTACGATGGAGGTAAGGTGGCTCATCATTCTGTTCACTGGGACTGGGCACGTTGTGGTCAGTTGTTCTCTGCATTTTGGGCAGTTGCTAATGTCTGTAATGATCTCCATCTCCTGCAAAGAGAAGCTTCTTTGAGGAGAGATGAAAGCTACACTTTTCTGTGGGTAAGTATAAAAATTAAGCAGTTAGAGACTTTGCCTGTTTGGGAAAGTAGAAACTGGCACTAGTAAGTTCTCCTCTACATTCTGTGGCCTAAGCAGCCATAGATAGTCATCTAGGCTCATAGTATCAGGCAACAATTCTCTCCTAGTGAGATAGCCTTAGATCCAATTACATAGCTGTTGGCCGCCACCAAAATCTAAGTCCCACTGCTGCACCTTAGGGATATCATGATGTGCTGGCAGTAGCTGTGGTTCATAGGCACCACGACCAGGTGTGACTATTGCTTCCATTCTTCCCTTGCATTTTCACATTATGAAAAGTGATGCTCAAGGAGGAGGCTTTGAGGTCATATACTCATAGTTCCTCCAAGTCTTACATCTGAAGTTCATAGTGGACTTACCTCCAAATCCTGACAGTCTACAATATACGTGAACCTTGATGAATTTATACTATGCAAAATAACCTAATAACAAACAGCCAAATAATATGAGAGTTTACTCATAGGAGTAACTAGTCAAATTCATAGAGGTGGGCAGTAAAATGGAAGTTGCCATGTTCTGAGGGAAGCTGTAACAGGGAGCTGGTGTTTAGTGGGGCAGGTTTCCATTTAGGAAGATGAAATGTTCTGGAGGTGAAAGTAGATTGCTGCATCCAATGTCACTGAACTATGTGGCTACAATAGAAACTCAGACTAAGTGTATTGATCCAGAAATCACTAGCAAGGTTTCCAATGGTTTTATCCCGTGAACATGATCCTGGGTGCTTGCCAAAGTAAGTCAAGACCATTCTTTCCTGCCAGCGTCCACTCGTAGGAGCTGGTGGTCAGCTGGCCAGGAAATGGCTGTGGTAGTAACTGGCCTCGACTTAACTATGGCTTCCTTTGAGAAAGAGCAAAGCACAGGAGAGGGGGTACCACGCTCTCACGCTCTCCTTTATCCCCAGGTGGCAGTGACAGAGACGGGACCATTGCTGCTGAAGCTGCGGTGCATGAGGCGAAGGAAGAAGGAGTCTCCTAACTGGTGCCACATACATCAGGTCAAACGATTCTTCACTTGTAGCCACACCAACCAAATTGTACTCTCAATTATGAGCCACATGCATATAGGACAGTACATATGGCTAACTCTAAGATTATAACCTGCCTGAGA
Organism: Uromys caudimaculatus; assembly: GCA_028551405.1. Taxonomy (NCBI): domain Eukaryota; kingdom Metazoa; phylum Chordata; class Mammalia; order Rodentia; family Muridae; genus Uromys; species Uromys caudimaculatus. Next base: position 126,162,875 of record CM052703.1, on the reverse strand, counting down.
CCTCAGTCTTCACATCCTGGGCAAAGGAGTTTGTGTCTTCCCTTCTCACAGCAGTGAACACCCTGTTATAGCCAGCTACATAAGGCCAGTGTACCTGGCTCCAAAGATGCAAAACGTGCTCTCTGAAAACCCCCACTCCATTATTATAGGAAGAGGAGCAAAGGTATTCATCAATAACACTATGTAGTGTGTTAAAATAACCACATACTTGATGGTATAAAACTGTGTGCCATCTGTTCTGGCATCAGTGAACTCCCCATAAGTCCCACATAGTGATAACTGTAATTCTGTGGATTCACAGTCTCTGCTACTCAACTCATTCATGTGCTTGTGGCTGACTTCCAATAAAACTTTATCCATAAAGACATAGGGCTACATTTGGGCTGTGATCTACATGATGCTGGAGGCATCTGTACTTTATCAGCCCTCACGGGGAATACAAGTAGCTCCAAAGCTGCTTTCTCCAGGTGACACACACCGAAGGACTGCTTTCTCCAGCTGCTTCAAGCACCCGTGTTGTCCTCCCACTGCCTGCAGCTGTCCTGCTCAGAACATCTGACATCCTGTGCATACAGTGGTGTTGTCACTGTGAGTGTCAAGACTCAAGGAGGCAGAGGTATTTTAGCAGTCATCGTGAATAAGTATGGAATTCCAGTCAGCCAGGACTGAACCCTGAGTCTTTCATAGTAGCCAACAAATCAGCCTTACACATACTGGAAGATGGAACAGTCAGATCCCAGTACCCCGTCTTACAGTGCTGCGGGGGATCAGTGCTTTAGTTTAACTTTAATGATGTAACATCTTGTGTGTAAAGGAAGGGAATTATTCAAAATCCAATTTAGAACTGGACAACAAAGGTAGTAGGGATTTCTTCTGCCTCCTAAGCCTCTGAGGAGTGTGTGTGTGTGCGTGTGTTATTGCATGGTGAGATACCCTTCTCTTGTTTCCTGCAGATGGATGGTCTCTAGCCTGCTTCCAAACCCGCCCTCGGCTCAGTGCTGGGCAGCACTTCTACATGATCCTATGACTCTTGATATGGACGCAGTCCTGTCAGACTTTGTTCGGTCCACGGGGGCAGAACCTGGTCTGGCCAGAGACCTGCTGGAAGGTATGTAGATCTCATTGTCCCAAACCACTCATTCAGGCTTGGACATCTTTCAACAGGCACAGAAGATAAGAAGGTCCTCACTGTCTGACAAAGGTATTACTTAGACAGCATTTGGCCACTTTTGAAGTAAAACAAAGTGTTAATGTTGAGGGTGGAATTCTTTTACTTTGCTTGCCATTATTTGGGGTAGGACATGGATTATCAAATGTTAATGTGCATACAGATAGTGTCAGCGAATGCTTCAAGAGAATGATTCTATCAACCATTTTTAAGGACAATATACTCAGTGAAGTAGAAATTCTAGAACATTCAAGAATATGGTTCCCATGGAAACCATGTCTTCATATCTTTGTCTTAGCTGAGACACAAATGTCTTAAGCCAAAGTTATTAGTGAAAGAACCATCTAGTAGCCAGGAAGTCAAAATGCACCTTCAGGCTTTTGAAGTAGAGCTCTTATGACATGGAAAACTTGTGTCTGGTAGACATAGGATATTTCTGCAGCCCTATTCAGCCATACTCATCAGACCGGAATGAACCTCGGTTCTTCCTTCTGAGTTATGATGCTGTTGAAGCAAGTGAAATTAAAAGCTGGTCATGGCCACTTAGGACACTGGAGCATGGGGAGGAGGGGGCGTTGTTTTTTCAAGACTGATCTGTCTTGGGTGCATGCATTGCAGTGTGTGGGCTTGGGAACCGTCCAGCAGTGTAAGTCACAGTGATTCTCAAGGTCATTTAGAGAAGACTAATTACTAGGCATCTTCATGAACAAAGAGGTAGCCACTGAAGGTGGGAAGTCCTTGTTGGAGTACCAAGGCAATGCTAATGTGTGGTGTCCTCGAGTTTCATTGCTGGGAAGACACACCACGACCAAACTTAAAAGGAAAACGTTTAATTGAGGCTGGCCTACAGTTTCAGAGGTTTAGTCCATTGTCATCACGGAAGGAAACATGGCAGATATGATGCTAGAGAGGGAGATGAGAGTTCTGCACCTTGATATGCAGACAGCAGGAGGCTGTGACACACTGGCATAGCTTGAGCATGGGAGACCTCAAAGCCCACCCCCACAGTGACATACTTCCTCCAACATGACCACACCTACTACAAGGCCACACCTCCTAACAGTGCCACTTGCTGTGTGCCAAGCATTCTAACACGTGAGTCTATGGAGCCACACCTATTCAAAACGCCATACAGGGTCAGCCTCTCATAATCTTAACCAAGCTCATGCTTTCAGTAATACACGTAAGTAAAAATGTGGTCTTGACTGCCCTGGCTCCATGTCATGGGAAATGAGTCCTCTGAGTCCCTGCTGCTCAGGTTACCGCTGTAAGGAGCAGCCTAGAAATGAGCAGATTGGGCAGAGGGGGCTATAGGGCTGCTCCATGCCAGCCTATCACATGAGAATAGTCGTTTATTTTATTCCTTTATCCTTAGGGTTTTTTTCTTCTTATGGATTTTTTTATGTAAGTGACCCCAACTCACCTCTACAGGATGGTGGTGCCCAGGAGAAGGTGCCCCAGAGTCTGTGTAGGTGGCTCATGCCATCATAGCCCGTGTCTTCGTGTTCTGTCCCTTGTGTCCTCTTACACAGTCTAAGCACTATTTTCCATTTTTCTTCATTTTTTAAAATTAATACATAGAAACTGGATTTTCTGTGCTAATCCATGCACTTTAGCATATAGTTGGATTTTGTGAGTATCCCTACTGTCAGTCTGCTGCCCCACCTCCAAGGACTAGGCCCCAGCCAGTTCCTGAGGCAGTCAAAGTGCTGTCCACACAGCTGGCGCGTCTGTTTGCAGAGAGCTGTCGAGATCATGGACTCCTGCTGTTTGATCTTTCAGAACTAGTATTTCACACCACGCCTAATCCAATGCTATTCCTTAACGGACCAGCCTCGGCATCAAGGGAATAAAGAAAAAACAGAGAGAAAGCTGTCCTGGGGTGGTCTGAACTCTCTGCTGGAGAAACCTCAGCTCCTAGGTGCTCAATACATTTTTTATGGATAGTTAAACAGAGAGGCGGAGTTATTGTATATAGGTACACAAGAGGCAGATTCATTATGTATTACTGGGTCAGTGAGACAGGTTTAGCTAATTCCAGAAGAAGCATTGTCTGTGGGGGAGCAGCCTGCAAGCTATAATCTTGAGGTGAGATAGGATGAAGAAAACTCTGGAGAGTATTTTCTTACACACAATGTCCATACATGGACCAGTTCGTCTCCACTGCCCCTCCCTCCAGATCCACCCCCTTTCTGTCTGTCGTTAGAAAAGAACAGGCTTCTAAGAGATAACAACTAAACATGACAAAATAAAATATAAGATAAAGCAAAAACCATTACCCTGGAGCTTAGACAAGGCAACCAAACAAAATGAAAGAGTCCCAAGAGCAGGCACAAGAATCAGAAACCCACCCATTCTCACACTTAGGGATTCCTTAAAAATATTAAGCTGAAAGCTATAATATATTTGCGAAGGACCTTTTGTCTTTTCCCTTACAGATTTTTAATATTCTCTCTTTGTTCTGTATGTTAAGTGTTTTATTATGTGCTGATGGAACTTTCATTTCTGGTCCAGTCTATTTGGTGTACTATATGCTTCTGAGACCTTTATAGGTATCTCCCTCTCTAGGTTAAAATTCTCTCCCATGCTTTGTTGAAAGTATTTTCTGGGCCTCTGAGCTGGGATTCTTCTCTTTCCTCTATAACTACTAGTCTTAGACTTGGTCTTTTTAATAATGTCCCAGATTCCCTGGGTGTTTTGTATCAGAAGCTTTTTAGACTTAACATTTTCTTTAACCAGTGTCTCCATATCGTATCTTCAGCACCCGCGATTCTCTCTTCCGTCTCTTGTGTTCTGTGGGTGAAGCTTGCCTCTGAATTCCTAAACTTTTCATTTCCAGAACTCCCTCGGTTTGTTTTTCTTTATTGCATCTATTTTCATTTGCAGGTCTTGAACAGTTTTCTTTATTTCCTTCAACTCTCTGCTTTCCTGGATTTCTTTAAGGGATTTTTTTCCCTCTTTAAGGACCTCTATCAACTTCATATAGTTGGTTTTAAGGTCTTTTTCATGTGTTTCAGCTATGTGGTAATACTCAGGGCCTCTGTGGTAGGATAGCTGAGCTCTAATTGGGACACCATGCCCTGGCTGTTGTTGATTGTGTTTTTATACTGGCTTCTAAGCATTTCAGTTTAGGATTATAGGTCTAGGTGCTGGCTTCTGGACTTGACTTTGTTGGCTGGGGGTTTTCTTCCTTGGTTTCTGTTTCCTCTTTGGATTTTTGACAGTGTGATGGCTGTGTGTTGCCTGTTTTCCTGGTCTGGCGGTGTTGGAGACTGGGCTACTGGGATGAGTTGGGGGAGGAAGGTTGAAGGAAAAAGTCTCTGTGATCCCTTGGTGATGAGGTCAGAAAGAAAAGGGAGACCACAGCAGGTTTCCTGCTACAGAGCTGGGAATGAGTCTGGAAGGACTGGGTCTCAGGAGCAGTAGAAGGGTTAGCCTTCAGCCTACTTGTTGTCCTGAGAAGAGCAGCCAGAGGGTTAGTTGTGGGTACCTGCTGGGGTTGGGGGCTGGGTCAAAGCGATGAGTGGGGGGAGGGGAAGTTCGAAGGGGAGATCTGTGGGATCCACACAGGGTAGGCTGCCCCTGGTGTTCTGCTGCAGACGTTGGAATGAGATGGAGAACAGAAGGAAAAGAGCAAATATTTTTTCAAGAATGTATAGAAGTAGGGGTGTGTGTGTGTGTATATGTGTGTGTGTCCCAATAAGATTTGAACTTATTGATCAAATTGCCTCTGAATAGGTAGTTTTATTTCTTCTTTCCCAATCAGCTGACTATAATTATCCATAAAAGGTTGAATGGAAATGTGTACTGTGCCCCTAATCACAGGGAAAGTGGTCAGACATTCACCTTTAAGCAGAAAATGGACTGTAGGGTTTTGTATTTGCTCTTGGTCCAGCAGAGGACATGCCAAATTTACAGAAAATGTTCTCCACCATCCATGCTGGATTCTTTCAGATGTGCCCTCTGTATCGTTTGGCACCATAGTGGTTTCTGCTTTCTGTTCTCCTCAATTGTACCACCTGCCCTCACATGGTACTGCTGCAGCCATCCAGAGGCTATTCGTCTCCCTCCTCTGCTCTGGGACTCAGATGATGTGATGTTGCAGCCTTTGCTGCTGTCTGTAGGTTCCTCTGGCTCTCTGAATTTACTTCCTCCAGTTTTCTTTTTTTCTGATCATTGTTTGGATTAAATTGTTTCTAATGATATCTTTATGTGTTTAACAGTTCTTTTGACCATTTGTCAACCTCACATGAGCTGGAGTCCCCTGAGAAGAGGGAGCCTCAATTAAGAACATGTCATCCTCAGATTGCCCCATATGCAAGGCTGTGGGAATTTTCTTGACCTAATGATTGGTGTGGAAGGGCCCAGACCACTGTGGGTAGTGCTGTCCCTAGGCAGGTTGTCCTGGCGCATAAACAAAAGCAAGCTGGGCAAGCCGTAAGGAGCAAACCAGTAAACACATATTTTATTGAAAAACTTTGTGTCTGTATTCATCAAAGACATTGACCTACAATTTTCTTTTTCTCAATTGAGTCTTTTCTGATTTGGGTTTCATAAAAGGAATTTGGGGATGTCCCTTTGTCACCTGTTTTTCAGAATCACTTGTAGGATAGTTGACGTTAGTTCTTCTTTAAAGGCTGGCAGAATTCAGCACTGAATCCATCTGGCATGAGCTTTCTTCAACTGCGAGATTTTTAACTGCTACTTCTATTTCACTGGGTATTCTGGTCTACTTAAACTACCTACTTCATCTTGACTTAACCTTGGTAGGTTATATATGTCTAGAAATCCCTCCATTTCTTCTAGAGTTTGTAGTTTGCTGGAATGTGATTTTTTAAAGTATGTCCTTATGATTCTGAATTTCATCAGTGTGTTATAATATCTCCATTTTCACCTCTAATTTTATTAATTCTGTTTTCTTCTCTTTTTCTTTTGATTGGTTTGGCTAATTTGTAAATCTTACCAATCACTTCAAAGTACCATCACTTGGTTTCATTAGTTTTTGCTTTTGTTTTTGTTTTGTTTTTTATATTTTTCTTCATTTCTATTCTATTCATTTCAGCCCTTATTTTGATCATCTCTCTCCACATACTTTGTGGGTGTTGTTCTTGTTTTTCTGGGGCCTTTGGGTGCATCATTAACTTTAGACCTCACAAGATTTTTGATGTAGGCATATAATGCTCTCCTCTTATGACCACTTCACTGTGCCCCATCGATCTTGGTATGTCTTCTTTCATTCTTATTCAGTAATAGGAATTTTAAATTTCCTTCTGAATTTCTTCCTTCACCTGACTTTGATTTAGTAGTGTGTTGTTGAGCTTCCATAAATTTATACATGTTCTTCCTTTTCTTTTGTTATCTTTATCTTTTCCCAATCTCTAACACATAATTCTGAGATAGAGATGTAATCTCAATTTTTCTATATTTGTATAGACCTATCTTGTATAAACTATCTATTTTGGAGAAGGTTGTTTGGGCTGCCAAGAAAGTATGTATTTTATCAGGGTTTTATGGGATATTCTGTAGATATTTTAGGTCCATTTGATTTATGATGTCATTTAACTGCATTTTTTTCAGAAGACCTGACTATTGGTGAAAATTGGGTATTGAGATCACACACTATCACTTCATTGGGGTTGATCTGTGGTTTTAAGTCTAATAGTGTTTCTCTTATAAAATTAGATGCACTTGGGTTTGGGTGTATATATTTAAGATTATAATACACTATTCTTGAATTTTTCTTTTATGAGGGCACAACGGCCATCTTTACCTCTTCTGGTTAGTTTCGGTTTGAAGTGAATTTTGTTGGATATTACAGTGACCACAGGGGCTTGTTTTCTTGTTCCATCTGCTGGAAATATCCTTATCCATTCTTTTATCCCTAAGGTGGCGTGTGTAGTCGGTCATGAGGTGTGTTTGTTGGAGGCAGCAAAAAGATGGATCCCACTTTCTAATGCAGTCTGATAGTCTTTGCCTCTTCATCAGGACTGTTGAGATGTTAATATTAAGAGTTATTATTCAACAGTGTACATTAATTCCTATCATTTTGTTGCTTTTGTGGAGTTCCATTAGACCTCCCTTGATTCAGGGTTCTGGAATTGATTTATCCCTTGTCCCTCCTTGTGTATGTATATATTTAACAATCTCCTCAGACCTAAGTGTTCCTTCCAGTATCCTCCCTAAGCCAGCTTACTAGTCACAAATTCCTTGAATCTGTTTCGTCATGGGAAATTTTCCTTTCTTCTTCATTGTGACTGACGGTTTTGCTGGGCCGGCATCTGTAACCCTTTGTAACTTGTCGCACACTGGCCCAGTCCTTTCTGGCTTTCATGCTCTGTGCTGAAGTCTGCCGTGACTCTGATGGCCCTGCCATCGTACATGAGCTGCTCTTTCTTTCTTGTTGCTTTTAATATTTTGTCTTTGTTCTGTATATTTAGTATTTTGATTCTTATATGACATAGGTAGTTTCTTTTCTGGTCCTGTCTATTTGGTGTTCTGTATGTCTCTTGAATCTTCATAATCATCTCCTTTCTTAGATTATGGAAGTTTTTTTTTTTTTTTGCTCTCTTTCTATTTTTTAACTCTTTATTCTTAGTGAGTTTCTCGTCATACACCCCGATCCCTGTCCTTTCGTATTTCCTCCATCCTTGCAACCTTCCCCCACAAAAGAAAATAAAAAACAAACATAAACAAAACATTTTTTGAAATCTTATTGTGGAAGCTGTGGTGTATGCACACAGTGTGCCCCACAGTGCGCTCCTTTGCCCACACAGCTTCACTTGCAAATGTTCATTGCAGTGAGTCCTTGGTCGGGTCTGAGGCCCTGGCTTCTGCTGCACCATCAGTACTGGATGAGGACTCCTCTCAGATATCCTGTTGTTGCCATGTGTCATGGAGATCCTGCAACTTTGGATCTTCAGAGCCTGCCCTTTTGCAAACTCCAGCAGTTCAGATATTGGGGTGAGCCAACTCAAAGTCCTGGAACTAGCCCGGGTGGTAGGGGAGTTGGTCAGCCCACTAGCTTTCTTATGGCCCCGCCACAGTCTACTGCGCTGCCCAGGCGAGTTGCCAAGCCTGCTCTCCTGAGTGTTGTAACCAGTGAGGAGCAGGGCCAGCTCACCCACTCTTAGCCTTACCAGCTCACAGCAGACGAGTGGAGGGATCCATGCTCCAGCTCACAGCAGACGAGTGGAGGATCCATGCTCTTTGCACTGACTCACCCTGCTCCCAGCACTAGGGCCCACTCTCAAGAGTGCACCAGCCAGTGAGAGGTTGGGCTAGCATCCAGCAAGAGGCTGAACTAGCTCTCCAAAGTGCCTCAGCCAGTGAGGGGCAGGGCCAGCTCTGCACAGCCCTTTGACATCAACATGGTTCCAGGAGGCAGCCCAGACCAGGGTCATCCACATGGCCTTTAGTGGTAATATGAACCACAAACACTGACACAGACATGACCTTCAGTAGCAGCCCAGGCTGGGACTTTACCATAGGCTCCGGTGGCAGGGAAGACTACTCACTACTGGGCTGCTTCTCTCCACCCTTGAGTCTCTGGTTCTACCTCTTTTCATAAAGCTTCACCTGTTCCTCTTCTCTGTCTCTCACACAGTTGCACATGATAGTGGCTCCTGACACAGGCAGACCACGCAGCTGGCAGGCCTCGGGGTGTCTTCCCCTGTCCATGCCATATGACATGGTAGCAAGTGGACCTCTATGGAAGTGTTCTTCTATGTTTTTATAATTTATTATTTTAATCAAAAATTTTAGACAATATATTGTGGTCATTTTCTTTCCACCCCCCAGACCATCCCTCCCCTTCCCACATCTGCCACCCACCAACTTCTTCATCCCCTACCTCTGAAAAACGTTTTTTAAAATGCAAAAAAAGACAAAAAATGCCAACCACACACACAAATATTATAAAAATGTTAAAATGGTTCCCAATTTGTGTTACCCAGTTGCTCCTGAGCATGAGGCCTGCCCAGTAGTATGACTGATAAGAAAACAACTTTCGCTTTCCCAGGATGCATCATTAATAATTAAATAACTTTCTGGTTAGTGGTGGGTTTTTGTAAGCCCTTCCTCCTCTCAGTTGTGGTATTTTGTCTGGATTGGACCTATGCAGGTCTTGTATGCTATCACAGTCGCTGAATTCATATGCATGCCATTCCCATTGTATTTAGAAGATGCTGTGTTCTTGGAGCCATCCACCACCTCTGGCTCTTACAGTCTTTCTGCCTTCTCTTCCCCACAGATCCCTGAGCTTGAGGAAAAGAGTTATTGAAAGGCATATGATTTAGGACTGGGTGTCCAAGTCTCTCACTGCATGTTGTCTAGTTGTGGGCCTCTATGTTCATTCCCATCTACCATTAGAAGAAGCATCTCTAACAAGGACTGAGTGACTCACTGATCCACCGTTATAACAGTATGCTATTAGGAGTCATTTACTGCTATGTTCCTTTAGCAGAATAATAATATGTTTTTCTATATGTCCCATGATCTATCAAATCTCAGGTTCTTGGCCATTTTGGCAGTGTCAGATATGAGTTTCACCTGGTGGGATGGTCCTTAAATCCATTTTTTAAAGTGGTTGATTACTTCCATAACATCGGTGCCACTATTGTATCAGTCTATATTGTAATCAGGTCACTGTTTCAAGTCTCAGCATTCGTAGCTGGGTGGTATTGCTGATTACTTTTCTCCTCCAGTTGCATGCAAATCATATAATAGGGAAAGCAATGTCCCAAATAGATATCTTAGGCCATCAAGTAAAACCTCCAATGCAAATAATGGTTTACAGCTTATTGAGTCATCTGTGAAAGGGATCCCATAGACAGCCCTGCCCCAAGCTACTGCCAGTGCAGTATGGTTCTGGTTATTCTCCGTAACCTGATGGTAAGACCCCGGTTGCTGAAGACGCAACTTATTTATATTCAGTGGAACATGAGGAAACCAAACCGTTGCTTAGCTAGCAGCTTCATCCTTCTTACCAGCATTCACAGTGCTGCAAGGTACTTTTCTTCATTGATCTTGCTGAAAATATTTTCTGTGGCTTTTCTCCCTCTATACTAACTGTTAAAAGATCTGGTTTTTTCATAGTTTCCCAGAGTTCCTTTCATGTTTTGTTCTTGGGTTTGACATTTGTTTAGGATTTGACATTTTCTTGACAGAGTGATCCAGTTCCTCTACCTTGTCTTCAATATGTGATATGCTCTGTGCAGTTTCATCCAATTTATTGTTATAGCTTTTCTCTGGATTTTTTGTTTGAATTCCCATTTTTTTTTCATTATTTCATGTTTTGATTCTGGCTTTTTTCAGAGATTCTATTTCTTATTAAATTCTGTTTTTACATCTTGAGCTGTTTTCATTATTTCACTAAACTGTCTGTGCTTTTGCAGTGGGGCTGGAGAGATGGCTCAGCAGTTAAGAGCACTGGCTGTTCTTCCAGAGGTCCTGAGTTCAATTCCCAGCAACCACATAGTGGCTCACGACCATCTGTAATGGGATCTGTGCCCCCTTCTGGCATGTGGGTGTACATGCAGATAGAGTACTTATATACATAAAATAAAATAAATCTTGAAAAAATCAGAATGCAGTATTTCTTTCTGGCGTTTCTTCATGTCCTCTTTGAGTTCTTGAATCACGTTTATTATTGCTATTTTGAAACCATCCTCTTGTATGTTATCTAAGCCAGTTTCCTCAAGTCACATTACTATGTGACTTAAATTTTTGTTGGAGACTTCTTTTGTTTATTCATATTTGTACTTTTGCAATGGGACTTAGACATCTAGTTAGGTAGTTAGCGTTGTTTCTTAGTAGAGACATTTTCTCTCTCTTTTGTTAAGTGAGTGTTTGATATTCTGTTGTTTGTTATCCCAACTTATCAGGTTGCTACATGAGGCTTAGGGTTCAGTCTTTGGACAATACTGTGTTGATGTTCAAATGGGATTTCAGAAGTAGACCCAGCTAAGTTTGAGCTAAATGAGGTTTGTAAGCCCAGGAGCAGATTTTCAAAAGAGTTAAAGGATTCTCAGAGTCAATCTTCAGAAATCTGGGCACATGGGTAGTGGCAGTTACCTATATGAATATGATATTTTTTTTACATGACAGGCAAGTGTGGGACTCAGGTCCTTAGGTGAGTCCCAGAAGTGGGTGGAGTTGTTGGAGTATGTCCTGGGCTAGAGATGAGAGCAAGGACACTCCTCATGGCTAGTGGCACCAGTTAGGCTTCCCAACCAAAGGGATGCATGTAGAGAGGAATGCAGAAAGGCAAGAAAAATGCATGGTTATTAAGCAGCTTACAGAGGTGGATAGAGTTGTTAGTTTGGGTCTAGCGCCCCTCCCTGAAGAGGGGGAGTTCGAAGGCTGAAGAGGTAGGTATAGTTAGCATTGGGAATCTTGTGTCTACCCAAAGAAAGGGCCACATGTGTGCAATGGGGATATGAGGGTTGGCGGGGTGCTGGAGTAGGGGCATGTGATAAGGGAACTCACCAGTGAGGGTTGTAGGCTAGGGAGATCTGGCAGGCGTGGGTGGGGTGAGTGGCACAGGTTGAGCCTCCCCAACCGAGGGGTGTATGCAGAAAGGGACACAGAAAGGCAATTGGCACATGTGGCCCTTAAGGAGGTTACAGAAGTAGCCAATTCAGCTTTCTAACTGCAACCTCTGAGTAAGCTAAAGAAGTATTTATCCATCTCTTCCTGATTTATACTCCTTAATATAACATCCTCTACTTTCACCCTCGCTGTCACAATAAACATGGGTTTTATGTTTATTGCCAAATAGTATTCTGGGGTGTCCACGTATCACATTCTCCCTATCTGCTCATCAATTGATGGTAGGTAACTACATTGTTTCTAGTTCTTGCTTGTGAATAGTGCCACAGTGAATGTAAGGGTGCAGATGTCTCTTTGATATTTTGATTTTACTGCCTTTGAATACATGTCCTGTGGTGGGATTACTGAATCATATAGTGGCCATGTTTTTAATTTGCCAAGAACCCTCCATGCTCTTTTCCACAGTGGTTACACTAATTTGTCTTCCAGCTAGCAATATGAAAGGGCTCTCATTCCCCTACATACCATGCCTTTTTACTTATTTTGCCTTTTTAAAATAGCCATTGTAACATAATGAGATGATAGCTCACTGGGTTTTGGCCTGAGGTTATTTCCTGAATCCTATACATTCCCTACACTGCCTGATGTCCAGCTGCAGCCACCAGTTAATGTGTATCAGAGTCACCTGAACATTGCTGGTCACAGCTTCTTGGTAAGTGAGGGAACTGTGGTTCCAGATGTAGAGGAGTTCTTTTAGGCATCATGTTATTTTGTGATGCTATCAAGGTTGAAATGTTCTCAGAGGTAGGCCTCAGGGAGGTGTGTGCTGGGAGAATGGAGAAAGCACTTCCTTTCAGGAATCTGAAGGGAGTCTGAGGGTCAGAGGAAGCTGTAGTGACAAAGCTGGACTGAAGGGACCTGGGCCTTCTCGGACTGTTTTAACTTTTATGAGTATAATTTATTTGCTTGTTTTAATACTAAAAGTTCAAAAGGAGAAAAAACTGTCACAAGAATCACAGTACTATACAAGGGGTACGGTTAGGATCAAGAATGTTATAATGATATAGACCGTGGCTGAGAGACAGGACCGAGACAACAAGACAAAGAGGTAGAGACAGAGAAAGTCAAGCAGGATCTGCCAACCTCCAGATGGAAGGTGTTCCTGCCTACCACCTGCCACCTATCTCCTTTGTCTGTCCTTTACACATTGCCAAGGACAAAGTCAGAACCAGTGACATTGTTCCCCCAAAGCTATGGAACTCTGTGAAGCACATTTTCTGTTGGTATAACAGGATACCTGTGGCTAGATCATTTGTAAACAATAGAGGTTTTCTTTGGTCTGTCATTGTGGAGCCAGGAAGTCCAAGAGTGTGTCACTGTGGTCTCCCCATCCCCTGGAGAGGGTATGTGAAGTAGCTTGGCTGAAGGAGGAAAGACACTAAGTGTACCATAGTGGGGGACCACTGAGGGCACCCACACTTTGTAACAGCCTGTCCTGTTGGTAACTTACTCAGTCCTTCCAGAGTGAGGCATACTTCCCAGGAGACAGGAACTAATTGAAAGATTCGCTGTAAAGATTAGCTCGCAGCACTGCCACAGTAGCCACTGGTTTTTAATCTGAGTTTTGGTAAAGATGAACCACTGACAGAGCACCCTCATGACTTGGAGACCTCCCCACTACCCCTTCCCCAATCCCTTCACATAGGTCCCTTCAGCATCGGACCCTGCTCCATTCCTTCTGCTTCATCACCTCCTTGGGCCTTAGCGTTCCCTTTCCCCAGACCCACCATCCCCTGCATTTGTTTGAACACACTTTCTCCAAGTGCACATATTAGTCACCTTTCTTGTTGCTGAGACCAAATACTGAACAAGAAGCAACTGAGGGGAAAGCGGTTTGTTTGCGTGAGTGGCTTTGGGAATAGAGTCCTCATGGTGGGAAAGCATGGCATCAGAAAGAGCTTTTGACTGGAGCATCAGGAGTCCAGACCACTTTCTTAGATATGGATGGGACAGGAAGCAGGATGTGAACAGGAAGTGGGCCATACTATAAAACCTCAAGGCCCATCTCTAGTGGCTTGCTAATAATCCTGTGGAGAAAAATAACTGTTAATGGTTATGTCTATAAGACACTTTATGAAAACTTTTGATTAACTTAAAGTTGGGGCATTAGGAGGGGGGCATAGCATGACTGGTCCTTCCGCATGAACGGTGTGCTCTGTACAGATCAGGGTTGTTAGACATGTTTCTCCCTCTTCCCTCGTGTTTGGGCCTTTGAATTCTTTCTTCTAGATCATCATAGAATATATAATAGGGGAGCTTTGACAGTGAACCCTTTAAATGCGCTGCCATTTCTTTTCTCACAATGAATCAACAAAGGAGAGATTAGATTTCCCACTGGATAGCTGAGGAAGCTGAAGCCAAGAAACTCTCCAGAGGTTCCACAGTGAGGACAGAGCAGAGTCCACTGCCACCCGTTCAGAACTAACATCTGAACTTTAGCGCAGACCACCAAAGACTACATTCCGTCTACAGAAGCCATATTCCCCCCCCCCCCGGCTTCTGCAGATTCACAGCTTTTCACACACAGGGGTGCAAGCATGTTTTTGATAATCACTGAAGGGTTGGTTTATTAAACCTTTTTATGAGGTGGCTAATTAACCTTTATTTTTCAAATGAAGCCATACCTCCAATAGACTGCAAAACTTCAAAAAAAAAAAAAAATAGAAGTATGGCTAGCATCCATGTGCTAGACACTGTCTGACCACTTTGCATATATTAGAAGTTAATTAAGAAGATTTCTGAAAGGGAGCCAAGCACATAGTTGCTAATGAAGCACCCATCCCTACCTACCTTTTCCCTAAAGGGAAAGCAGCACTTGCAATTCTGCAGTAACTATGAAACTACCAAGGTATTCCCGCAACAAACCCCGTTGACTTGCTCACTGTAGAAAACTACTCCTGAACAAAGTGGCACGAACTCGCTTAGGAAAACCAGTAATGGGAAATTAATATCACATGTGTCCTCTGTATGATTTTTCCAGATTTTTTGTGGAATTTGGAAAAACAAAGGAAAAAATAAAGTTGAATAAGTTAGATTATATTACTGAGAAAGAAGGGATGGGGAAGAAGTCAGGTGTGCCATGCACCTGCAGTCCACCTAACTTGGCAGTCTAAGACAACAGGGTCACTTGCGCCTGGTAGTTGGAGGCTAGCCCAAGAGACATAGCAGCATCCCTGTCTCCTGGATTGAGCTACCCAGCTAACGAAGTATGTACAGTAACTAGTTGAGCTGACCATTCAAACCTGAGAATTCTTCAGGTTGTTTATGAGGAAGCAGAGCCTCTTTTCCTGGTCTCCTAAGCTTGAAATACATAGCTTAGAAATCTGCTTCTGATAGAGTTTCTTGGTCCAACTTACACAGAGGAGCAGCTGCTAATTACTTGATGATCAAAATGACAGGTCACTTATGTTGGGCCCTTGAAAGCTTCCCCATGGTGTGGAAACAGCAGCTACTACTGGGATCATTGTAAAATTAATCTACAAGAAAGGGGGAAGGTGAAGGGAAGGCCTGTCTAGTAAAGCCCCACTGTCTACCAGTTGTTTGTGGGATCCAGCTAGAGCAGATCCACCGTGCAGCCCAGAGAGCATCTTGAAGGGCAGACAAAGAAAAGACGAACAGCAAAGCAGTGGTGGCAGCTGAGGCCCTGCCTGGGGACCCCTGAGTTTGAAGGAGCCCTACCATTCCACTAGATACATAAGAGGCAGAGAATGAAGCCAGAGCCTTGTGCATACTAAGTGTGTATCCTGTCACTCAGCTCCATATCCAGGCCCAAGACCCCTTTTTTTTAACCTAAGATGGCAAAGCAAAAATGATTTTCCCCATGACCAGACTTCTGAGACACCTCCTCTGGTGTGGCCCCATTCTAAACACATTCTTTATTTAGATAAAGGAGCATATTCAAATACTCTTGAAACCTATCTGCATCATTTGTGGTGAGTTTCCTTTTGTGGCTGTGGTCAATTAAGCAGATTTTATTTCCCTTATTTCCTAGCTTTTAGTGAAAGTTGTAACCCAAATACCATCACTGGCCTGCTTTCTCATCTTAAGAATGTCTGTCTCAATGTGGCTGCTTGAGGTTAAATGCTTCCTCTCTGGGAAGCCAACCACAGCTAGAAAGGAGGTGAAGTCAGCAAAGTATTCCCTCACAACCACAGAGAGTTTGATTCTCATGTCCCGCATTTAAAGACCAGCTATGGTGGTGGCATGTGCTTGTAACCTCTGTACTAGGTAGACAGAAACAGATGTAGTCATGGAGCTCACTGGCCAACCAGCCTACCCTAACCAGTGAACTTCAGATCAGTGAGAGCCTCTTCCTTAAAACAGCACCTGAGAATGCCCAATGTTAACCTCTGACCTGCACATGCACTCACACACACATGTATCATGCACACACCTGTGCATGCACACACATACACACACATGCATAAAGGTACACACTCACACACACATATATACATATATACACACATATGGACACACAGAGACACATGTAGAAACACACACATACACCAACACACAGACACAGAAACTCACACATATAAATACTCACACACATACACAAACACACACCATACACATAGACACACATGTACCCACAAATATATATACAGATACATATGCACGTACATACATGTATACACAGACACACATATGCACACAACATATACATACATACACACACACACTCACACACACAGCAAGAAGCCAGACTATGAGATAGTTTTCTCACCCCGCTATAGATTTTAAAAAGACTTAAGGCTGAAGAGATGACTCTGGGTAAAGAACTTGCCTCACAAGTGTGAAGATCTTAGTTCAGATCCCAGAACCCATTTACACCTGTAAGCCCAGCACACCTACAGCAAGGTGGAATGTGGAGCCAAAAGAATCCCTGGAAACTCGTGGAGAGTAGTTAGTCTGACATAAACAGTAGTAACAACAAAGAGGTCCTATCGTGAAGAATGTAGACTGATCCTCAAGATCGCCCGCTAACCTCTGCCTGCCCTCACTCACACATACAGATGCACACAAAGACAAGAGATCTGCGAACTGATGGTTATGTAGGTCCATTGTTTAGAAGCTTATTCACACACAGTGAAAAATGAGAAACTGCAAGACAAGGTGGGCATCAAACACAGCGTCGCTGCGCAGCTGAAGACTGCCGCAGCCCTTGGTGTTTGCATGTGAATATGCTGTACTCTGTCACTGCAAAGAGAGAGGCTCCTGCTGAAGTACTGATGGATGAAAGGACATTGTGATGCATGCTGGGGGAAGGGGGACAGAGGAGAGCAGACATGAAACAGGAGAAACCGTGAGTCAGCTCTTGTTAGAGCTGGGCTGTGGATTCCAGTGGAGCCATTACAGTCTTGGACAGATCCCATAATAAAATGCCCGAAGCCAGCGGGACATCTGCCAGGATGAGCACCCCACACAGATGCCGCCAGGCTTTGTGGTGTGAGGGGACAGCACTGAACATCCTGAGAGTTCCGGATGCTGAGCTCCCAGGCCAAAGCTTAGAAGAGAGAGCTGCCCAAATGGAGCTCCAAGAATTACTGTAGTTTTAAGACTGACTGTAGTTAATGTAGTTTTCACACTGGAAACTCTCTAAAACTCTCTTTAACTGATAAAAAAAGTTATAACAACTCTGTTCCCCATCAAAATCTGCAAGCAACATGGCAGCTTTCAGCACGGAAATAGATAAGCACACCTTAGTGTGTGCATACAATGGAATTCTACTCAGCATTGAAAATAAATGAATTGTTGATGCATGCTTCAACCTGGATGAATCTCTGACACCTTATTCTGAGCCAGAGTGAAGACATCAAGCAGTACCAATTTAGCTGGTCTGTTTGTTCCAGCACAAGGCTACCTGGCAGACACAAGTCTGAAGATGACTCCCTTTTCCTAATACTGAGCCATGTGCTGGCATAGGTACAGTGGTTTCCCCTCATCTGTATTTTCATTTTCCATAGACAATGGCAGTTTAAGAATATTAAATTGAAAATTCCAAGAAAAACCATAAAATTTTACCCTATGCTGCTTCATCCCAACTGGGACATGAGTCATTTGTTTTGCCTCTCACATCATGGTGTGTGAGTTCACATGACCTGGTAGTGACCCCATAGCACAAGAGTAGAGATAGTGGCATCTGGGAGACAACAGAGAGACATGAAGTGTGTCCCGTGAGTGGAAAGGCAAAGGTTCTTGACTTAAAGAAGGTAGAGGTTTCTCAGACTGGCTGTGAGGGTTTGGCACACCCACAGCTTCAGACATCTCCCACAAGTTTTGGGGACACATCTCCCTCAGATAAAGACAGGCTACTGTAGTGCTACAAAAGGACTCTGCGGATGGGATTTAGGCTGATAATAATTTGATTTTAACATAAATTACACCCTTATCTGGTGGACCCAAGGTAATGCCAAGTGTTCGTAGAAACAGATGAAGATGGCAGACACACAGGGAGGTAAGGGGACATGCAGTGTGACAGCGAAGCAACACTCCATTGCTTGATTAACAATGGAGGAGGAACCACCAGCCGTGGATCCTGAGTGTCGTCTAAAAGCTGAGCTTCAGCTGATATCTTGACCAGAAACAGTGGACACAGCCTCCTTGGTAGACATGGTGTCCTGAGAGGAGTGTGCCCTCCCATTCCATATACAGCACAGTTGCACCATCTCTGCAACCTGCTCCAAGCTTTCTCCTGGACAGGTGGGGAAGAGGGAACAGTCACAGCTCCCCCCAAATCCCACTTGATACATGAGTATGCCTTCAGTCTCTCAGCAGGATTTCTTTGATTCTGAGCAAGCAGAAAATATGCCTTTCTGTTGTGTGGATGGGCTGACCACCCACGGACAGCTGCTAACTGTGCACTAGGCTCATGGATCCCTTGCAGGCTGGTCACCTTCAAGGAGAGTCTTGAGCCCAGATGTGAGGCTTGGACCCCAGTGGCCGTCAGCAGCCTTCATTGCCTACCTGGTGGTACATGGACAGTGTAGGAGGAGAACTGGTAGACTTCCAGGTAATAACTGGACAGAAAGAGCTGTAAGGCTTTTCTTCCAAGTGACATATTTAGACTCCTCCTGGGGGCTAGCTTGGCAAACATCCAAGACACACGAAGTGATTTATTTCTCAGATCTTCAGGATTTAGTGTGAGCTTACTGTAGTTTTTCAAGCCTGCCTGGGGAATTTTAACTAAAACAATTTTAGCTGAAAGGGATGGGTTTTTAAATCCCATGCAGAATATGTAATAAATGTTTTATGCTGTTATCAAAAAAAAAAAAAAATCTCATGCAGACTGACAGCATTGGATACACAGTAAGGACAGGCAGTGCCCAAGGAGGGCCACCGGCAGGTCCCCTCCAAGGCCTCACTTTCACTTTTATGGAGATGCAGATTCGTGCTGACAGCTGATTTCATTCTCTTAAGCTTTGTAAGAATCTGTGTTTGGCTTACTTGAGAAGCACCAGTTTAAAATTAAAAGCCAGGAGGCTTAGTTGTGTAGTCAGCTCTCCATCACTATCACAGAGATATGAGGTGACCTAGAAAAGGGGAGGTTTCTCTTGGCTCATAGTTTGGGAGGTTCAGGGCAATCATTATTAGGTACCTTTGTCCTGGGCCTGTGGTGGAACAATACCTGGTTACACAAGCATGTCACAGAGCAAAACTGTCTATCTCACCAGCCAGGAAACACACACAGACACAGATACACACATGCACACACACACACACACACACACACACACACACACACACACACACACTCCTCTGAGCAGTATTAAGTATCTTAATTATGCCAGTTGAGTTAACGACACTGATGCTGCTTGCTGTTGCTGAGCTCAGTGTGTAGCTGCAGGCTGGCTAAAAGGAGGTTGATTCAACTCAGTGAGAAGAAGATTGAACCACAGGTTAATTACAGCTTTCTACTCCTTGGCATGCTATTCCCACACCCCCACACCCCCACCCACCTCCACAGAGGCAGTTGTAGCTTAGTGTTGCTTGGACACCGGGGTGAACGGCAGAAGGGTGTGGCTGAGTAGGAGAGAGCCATTCCCTGAACTCACTCATTTGTCTTTGAAATCAAGTAATATTTTTTCAACCCATCTGAGACTTTATAAAATGAGGTGTTTTATAAAGCTTTACCTGGGAGACTATCATTTTGGTCCTGCTGGCCTTGTGTGGTTTAACTGATCCAAAGGTTGACTCTGTGGCCCCTTGCTTGGTTATTTCATATTTTATGTGTTGGAGTTATGAAATGCATTAGCTCAAAAACCTGCAATCTCCAAACTCAAAATTTCACATCTCTGATTCCCTCTTGTGGTGCTTGGAGTCAAAGGCCTTACACATCCCAGGCAAAGGCTCTGAGGCTGAGCTATTCCTCCAGCCCTAAATTTCCAGTTATCTTAAACACAGTCCAAACAAGCAGAGTTTACTATCTAGACCAGTGCTTCTCTACCTTCCTAATGCTGTAACTCTTTAATATAGCTCATGCTATGATAACCCCCAACCATAAAATTATTTTGTTGCTACTTCTTAACTGTACATTTTGCTAGTGTTAGGAATTGTAATACAAATATGTGATATGCAAGGTACCCGATAGGCCAGGGAGCCTGCAGAGATCTCTCCTAGGCCCTGTGCATGTACCTCACGGCTGTGTAGCCTGGGACTTCGTGAGACTCCTAACAGTGGAGTGGGGATGTCTCTGACTCTTGTGCTTGCTTTGGGGATTTTTTTTCTCCTTACCCAGTTGCCTCATCCAGCCTTGATATGAGGGTGTATACCTAGTCTTTCCCCCCACCAATATAATATCTTTATTTGAGAATTTCACACAATTCACCCTGATCACACTCTCTTCCCAGTCCTCCCAGGTGATGCCCCTCCAAAAAAAAAAAAAAAAAAAAAAAAAGGAAGAAAGAGAAAAGTAAAAACAAGTCCAATCTGTGTTGCTGCCCATATACTCACTGGAGCATGGTCAAACTCTTAGGGGCCATCTCCCTAAAGAAAACCGAGTCCTTCTCCAACACCCCGGTTATGGCATGTTTGGTTGATATCCCTAGGAGGTCTGCTCTTTTCTAAAGGGAAATGAGGGAGTGGATCTGGAGGAGAGAGGAGGTGGGGAGGAGGGACTGAGAGGAGAGGAGGGAGGGGCCACTGTGGTTGGGATGTAATATATGAGAGAAAAAGTCAATCTTTAAAAAGGATATTTGATATGCAACCCCTGTCCTAACCCACAGGTCGAGTTCTCTAGAGCCTTTTACCTAGCCTGCTAGCCTCTCTCCAGGAACTGATAAGAGTTACCAGCACTGTGCTGGTTTGACTCCAGGCTCTCTGACCTGGAGACTCTGCTTGTGAGTCTATGTCTACATATTTTCTGGACATTGACATATATGTACATAGAGAACGGAGGAGAGAGGAGGGAACACAATATACTTATCACAGGGAATCGGGGTACTGGCGCATGCAGTTGCAGGACCGAAGGGTCCCATGATCTTCAGTAAGGAGCTGGAAGCCAGGAGGGTTCATAGTGACAGCAGGCTCTCCCCTGCCAGCAGGGCTGCATCCCTGGGAAGCATTTTTGTTCCACTCAGGTGACACCTGGATGCAGCCCAACCACCCTTGGAAGGCTTCACTCAGATTACAGGTTCAGATGTTCATCTTGTCAAGAGAGCTCCTCATCCAGAGTCAGAGATGTACCCAGAGTCACAGTTGAGGCTTTGTCTGGCACTTCGTGGCAGAGTCAGGTCTACATGGCAAATGCACTATCACAGCCCCTGGGTTCCTTTTCCAGTCTGTCTCTCCTGGGAGTCTTGTGCTTCTTCCCTTCTGAACAGCAGCCTCCCTCCCCTCAGACCCCCGCTGTGCTTGCATCCACTCCTGCTGTGGACAGCTCTCCAGAGAAGGCTTGTCTGAGCATCTCCAGAAAGCTGTGTGCTCTACTGCCACCTTGTGGTCATGTCTTTATTTCCTTGTTAGCCCCAGTATCTCCAGTACTGTCATTTCTGTGCCTGTCATTTCAGTGCTGTCATTTCAAAGCCTGAGGAAGCTTTGCAAAGCATCCAGTCTCCTTTGTATGCTGTGCTCCTCACGCCTTTCTCCATCTCCTCTGAGAAGGCTCCATTCCCTTACTCCCAAATGATAGGTGTATGACCCCTGTGCAGACTTCTTGTCCCTCCACACATACCTCTCAGCCATCATTGGTCACCACAGCTGTCCCCTGCATACTTAGATGATTACAGAGCGCACTGTAGCCTTCATTCATTTTTATGTCATCAACATCCAGGAGTGTCTTCCTGTCTCTAAGTGACCCAGGGCCACCAAGCAGAATACCCTTGTTTACATCCTTGCCTGTAGCTTTTGGCTGTTCAGTTTAGCTATTTCTTCAGCTTCTATGAAAGTGTTTCTCCCTGCATTTGCACAGTCACTTAGACTAATTGTATTCTGAATGCAGAGAAGACAAACCTATGCAAAGACTTGAAAATTGTGCTATGTGCTAAGCTTGGGTAGGGTATATACTTTCTCAATATGTAAGTGCATAAGCACTTATACATTCATATAATAATAAAGCAATTTAATTTGTGGAACTGTGTCAACAGAGAGTTAGTATCTACTATCTATATAGTTTTAACCTGCTTTCCTTTTATTTCTTTAAGATATATAACCAAATTAAAACTTTTCATATCAAAATCATTTCTTTGTTTAGCATAAAATATACCAATTCAAGACTGGAGCAATGACTTGGTGGTTTCAAGCATGCACAGTCTTGCAGGGAACCTGAATTCTGTTCCCAGCATCTAGGTCAGACTCCTCACAACTGCCTATAACACCAGCTCCAGGGGTCCCATGAGTCTGGGCTGTAGGGACACCAGCTCCAGGGGTCCCATGAGTCTGGACTGTAGGGACACCTCTGGCCTATAGGGACACCAGCTCCAGAGGTCCCATGAGTCTGGACTGTAGGGACACCAGCACTCACGTGCTCATACCCATGCACATACACATAATTGACAAGAAACTAAATCTTTTTAATAGACCAATTAATATATCAGTCATTAAACTGCACTTCACATTGTTGCCAAGTTGACAGTTTCAGTGCTTTCCTTAAAGATTGGCTCAGACTGCTGACCATCACCATCCAGTGCTGAAATGTGTTCTTGATTTCCTTTCAATATTATTTAACAAGCAATATAAAATGATTGGACCCACGCTTATTTTCTTTTGGAGATGTGTACATACTCATTAAAGATAAAGTCAAACTGGTCATGGTCGCACAGAACCAGTAATCCCAGTATTTGGGAGCCTGAAGCAGAAGGATTGCAGTTTAAGGCCAACCTGGGCTACACAGCAAGAACCTGTCTCAAGGAAAACATAACTAATGAAAAAGAGCCAACTGTTATCCAGACAAATAAATCATGCCTACCAGACACAGGAACTTAAGCCCTGTGGACTTTCCTAACGTCAGTGTGAGTTTGTTAAAGAATAAAATGAGAAAATGAAGGTCACTCATCGCCATGGGCTTTAGAGAGAATTCCTAGGAAATTTTGGTATCTCTCATCTCAGTGTTCATGCACAAAATACACATAGAATGTATCAATGTGTGTGTATATATGTACATACATGTATTGCATACATACATTCAGTATGTGCGCATGCGCAGGAATTGGTATTGAGTATCATATACTCGAGTGAGGCATTACTTAGGTTGGTGACATCCTGATTAATTCCATGTGTTCTGGGTGTTTAGATGCAAAACCAGGCTGTTTACCGAAAGCTGCCCTTCTTCTCCCTCGCAAACCCCTAGCACTCGTTTCTCAGGCTCTTTGAACATCTTGTGTCAGTGGAATGATAGAAAGAACAGCACAGACATTCTAGCCCAGCCTTGGCAGCCTATATGAGGAGACACAGCATAGGAAAGTTTGCAGTGACCTGAAGGAGAAACTATGCCCTTGAGTTCTTCCCTTGCTGGCTGAGTGGGCTGGTACAGTTTGAAGATGGCACACAATACCTGTGTGTATGCATGCATGGATTCCTGGATGACTGTGTGGGACAGAGCCACTGCTCGTTTGGCCGCCATGTGCAGAAGGAATTGACCTTTGGTCAGTAAGCTAATGACAAAAGGTGTGAACTCTACTGATTGCCACAGCTTAACTGACCCTTGTTCATTATTTTTATTAAATACTAAGATGGATGTTAGGTCCTCTGCTATACATGGTGGCTGTTTAGTTTGGGGTTTCTGGGGGACCCTAACAGTGTGAGTGGGGGTGTCTTTGATTCTTTTGCCTGCTCTTGAGCAGCCTTCCTCATACTGGTTGCCTTATCCAGCCATAGTAGGAGGGTCTGTAGCTACTTTTATTGGATCTCGTTATGCTGTGTTCAGTGATATCTCTTAGAGGCCTGCTCTTTTCTGAAGGGAAGTGGAAGAGGAGTGAATCTGGGAAGAGGGAAGGACAGGGGCAGGGAAACGGGAGGAGTAGGGGAGAGGAGGCTTCAGTAGAGATGTACTGAGAGGGAGAAGAATAAATCAAACGACTAAGACAGCACCAAGTTATATGTAACGAAATCCATTATTCAGTATTACAGGCTTGACTTTCGTTTGGTCAGTTGGAGTTTTGTTGTTGCTGTTGTTTGTAGTGGTGAGTATTGAACCCAGGGCCTTGCACATACCAGGCACCCCTAGTACTGCAGTTTCGAAGGCTTAGTCATAAACACTGGAGCCCTGTCATGTCTCTTCCTAACGACCACACCAGCACAGGGACCCGTGCCCTGCGTTTTCTCTTCTTCCCCTTGCTTCCCCCCAGGGTTTGATCATGTACACTATATCTGTAAGTGTATGTTGTTAGAATGACAGGTCTGAACTTGAGAAATGAGAGCTAAGATCATATGACTCCCTAGGAACACTCTTCTCTCCTGCGGCAGTGTGTTCCTGGGACCCCCCTGTGTTGCGTGGAATGTAATTGCCGTCTAAGCGGATGAGTGCATACTCTCTAATTCACTCTGCTTTTGATTAACATGCACCTTATATCTTTTTTCTACGTGAACAGAGTATCCAAGCAAGTTTCAATAGGGTTCCTTCTGGGTGTCAGGTATACACGCATTTCTTGATACTGCTGGATGCCAGGGTGTGTAACGTCTAAATTAAAACCAAAAAAGTGAAGATGATGTATCTCAGGAGACTCCACCAAAAGCTAGAGGAAGGAGTGCAAGTGTTTGGGGACAGATATTCTGTGCTGAAGGGTCATTGAGTGTTAGGGCCAGCTCTCTCTGGATGGCCGGAGAAAGCAAAGCAGAGGCCAGCACCCCAGGGTACGCTCTAAGAGGCTAGGTGGCAATGCAGAGGACTCTGCAGTTACTGAGAAATAGTCAGACATTTCCATTTCCGGAACCTCAGATGAGAGAAACAGTGAGAGGTGAGTTCCTACAAGGCTCCGTGGAGGGCAGGCTGCAGGCTCCACAAGAAGGGAAGAAGGGAAGAAATCACAGATCCTGCCTTCTCTAAAAGGTATTTACTTTACTCCCACTGTGGCAGAGTGGGATCCCAGCACAGCCAGAGTGTGGAGGAAACCCCTGCTGTGGCTTAAGAAGCCAGGTTAAAGCTGGGCAGTGGTGGCCTTTAATCCCAGCACTTGGGAGGCAGAGGCAGGTGGATTTCTGAGTTCGAGGCAAGCCTGGTCTACAGAGTGAGTTCCAGGACAGCCAGATGTGCAGCTTGGTCTTCACACAGGTCCCCCCAAAACTGGAGTGGGGCTGTCCCTGACTGTGCTGCCTGCCTGTGGATCCTGTTCCCCTAACTGGGCTGCCTTGTCTGACCTCAGTGGGAGAGGATGCCCCTAGTTCTGCAGTGACTTGATGTGCCTGGGTGGGTTGGTACCGAGGAGGGGCCTCCCCCTTGTCAGAGAAGAAGAGGAGGGAGAGGAGTTTATGAGGGGGACTGGCAGGAGGGGGCTACAATCAGGATATAAAATGAATACATGAATATGTTAATGGAAAAAAAGAAAGATATTTTCCAAAGAGGGAAAATTAGCTGATTAATGTTATCAATCTTGACTAGAAATTGGGTTATTTCAGTTGGTTCTTTGTGTCTCTATTTGATAACTACACAGTTCAGCCAGTGCTCTGGATGCCTTCACACTGCTCTGCAAACATTGTGCCTGCACATTTTTTCCTTGGGTTGGTTGGTTGGTTGGTTGGTTGGTTGGTTGGTTGGTTGGTTGGTTGGTTTTGACGCTGATTTATTTTGGAATAAGCCTTTCATGTATGATATGAGTTGCAAGCATATCCCCGGTAGACATTTGTCCTGGCATTCAGATTCGTTTAAAATCCTGGGCTTTCCGGGGGTCTCTTGCTGCCTTGTGTTTATGGAGCAAGATCCAGGATGGCAGATTGGCTTCAGCGTCTTTTCAAACATGGCTGCTCCGGCTCACTTCTCTGGATAACGATAACTAAGATCGGCTTTTCTAACAGGGTTCCTAGCTCAGGAGTAGAGTGATTGCCAAGCACGTGCAAGGTCCTGGGTTCCATCCCTAGTACCGCCAACAGATAAGTTAATAATTAACCTTACCTTATTCTGCATGGGGGAATGCTGCTAGTTACAGGGTTCTACCTTTGGTTCAGGAGTCATAGTAAATGCACAAGCTAACTTAGGAAGAGATTATGCATTCAATCTTCCAAGCAAAGAACATAATGAATGTAATTCCCTAGTGTACCCTTAGGAATACCATGTAGGCTGGTGAGGTAGATTGATGGGTATGTTTCCTACATTCATAAAATACAGTCCTCTGTATTTTATCTTTGGGTTATAATTTATAAATTATAAATGTATTTTATTAATACAATTGTCTAACAGTTTTGTCATTATATATGAAGACTATTTATTCAGCTTGTTCATTTACATCCAGTTTACTAGTCATGAAACACTGTCTGTGGGTTGCATCCTGCTTTCACCATCCCTGTGAGGATGGAGGAGGATACCCCACCCAGCCTCAAGGTGGAGTTCTGTCTGTGGTGGTGAGTAGAAATGAGATGGCATTTCTGAGACAGTTTTTCAGGTGTGAAGGGGTCAAGGGGAGCATTCCGGAGTATCATGATGTTTGCAGCTGGTGGAAAACAGGAGCCCAAGCTGACTGATTCTCAGGTTGTTTGCTGACATATTGAATCTGCCCTGCAGAACTGGAGTGTAGAACACCTGCTTAGTCTGTATGAGGCCGTAGATT
Source organism: Uromys caudimaculatus (assembly GCA_028551405.1). NCBI lineage: Eukaryota > Metazoa > Chordata > Mammalia > Rodentia > Muridae > Uromys > Uromys caudimaculatus. Next base: position 126,135,902 of record CM052703.1, on the reverse strand, counting down.
CTCTGCCCAAACTATAGATCTGCCCCACTTACAGTACTCTCAGCAATCATTTATGTCAGAGCCTTGTGGTAATTCCCACCTTTTAATTTTTAAATTCCATATGTAGCTGTTTATATCTTGAGTTTTCATCTATGCCTAGAATTTGCTTTAATTGAGTTTGCAAATGCAAACGAGTGTTGTAGGAAGTCTGTTCGTGACTCAGGAGGCCCAGCACATGGAAGTACCAGGTTAGTCAGGAAGTAGAGAGCTGAGAGGCATGGATAAGGGGCATTTCTTGTGCTTTCTGTGAGAAGGAAGGGACAGGGCAGACAAGTATGTTTGAGATTGGCTAGTCTGTGTCAGCAGGCTCCAAGGGTAGAAGCCTTCCTGAGTTGTAAGTGTCCTACCATGCCTGAGGGAGATAAAGGGCAGAGGAATCAGCAAAGTGTGATATCCCAGCAGAGGTAGGGTGTGCCATGGAGATCTGCAGAGGGAGGGACAGCCTCTCCTTTCCAGGAGGCAGAACCTCAGGACGCCACACATCACAAATACAGAAAATGGACAATGGTGACCCCACTTCTGTTATAAATTGAGCCCTTAAGCCCAACCAGGTTGCTTTCTTGGTCTTATTTAATGACTTAGGCCTGAATTCCATGTTGTTACGGCACGATCATATTGGTATTGGTATTGGTATTGGTATTGGCACTGGCATTGGTATTGGTATTGTCTTGTTGTCTAGTGGCCATCATGTCGTAGTCTTTAGAAATAGCTTTGCTTTAGGTATGAAATTCTGTTTGGCAGTACCACATATTAAACCTAAGGATGTGGGCATGTTCCCCCAGTATTATGCCTGAGCTACATCCACAGCTTCCACACACACACACACTTTCTATTTTGAGATAGTCTCAGTGAGCTACCCGAACTAACCATCAACTCCCCTTTTTACCCCAGGCAGGCCTTGAAAGTGTAATCCTCCTGCCTCAGCCTGCCAGGTAGCTGGGATGTAAGACCTGCACCACCATGTGTATCTCTTACTACAACAAATATTCATTCCGTTTCCTTAAATGTTGTGTTAAGCCTACTCCCATGATGCTGTGGGAGATAGGATTGGTTGTATTACGCATTATACTTTAAAATATGAGTACTTTAAACGTCAATCACTATGTTTTCTTAGCTTTTATCTCAACTTTTCTTTCAGGTATTTAGAAAACTTGCATCTAATGACTAATAGTTAATTTTATATCTGCTTTTTGTTCTCTCTTCTCTCTCCTTTCTTTAGACAGTTAAGTTCGTTTTATGTGGTATCTCTCAATAGTGCTCTCTCTCTCCTCCTCTGTTCCCTCCCCTCCTCCCAGCTCCCCTCCTCTCTAATTTTAGAAGCTTTAAGTTCCACCATCATGGATGGGCACTGCAAGGGCACTTCCGGGCTGCATCATGTCATGGCAGAAATGTGTGTGACTGTGTGTGTATATATGTGTGCCATGACATATACACATGTGTGTATATTTGTACGTGTGTGTCTGTGTATGTCTATACATGTGTGTGTATCTGTGCATGTGTGTGTGTGTTTATCTGTGTGTGTGTCAATACATGTGTGGTTTTGAGTGTGTATGTCTATACATGTGTGTTTGTGAATGTATGTATCTTTGCATGTGTGCGCATGTGTGTTCATGTGTGTGCATGTGTTCAAGTGTTCTCTTCTCATAAAGCTACCAGAATGCAGTTGTGGGGACTCCACTCTAATGACCTAATGTACTTGCTCCCAGATGTCCCACCTCTGAAGACCACTGTCAGATTACATTTCCACCCTCTTAGTACCTTGGCATAGATCTTGGAAAGGTGACCATTTTCATTCCAGAGTGGCAGTCCCCAAAGTCAGCATGTGGCATTGTGTGCAACAGCTCAGAAGTTCAGCTGTGCTGTTCCTCAAAGCTGACCTGTAAGACTTCCCAGTTCCTTTTAAGTGCCCAAAGCCAGTGCTGTGTGTCCTGAATTTCCTCCTCTGGTTCATTTGTACCTCTCACTATGGAGTACACTTTGGTGGCCATTAGAGACATAATGTTTACAGGTGTGTGTGTGTATGTCTCTGTGTGTGTGTGTGCACACACACTGTGTGTATACAAATGCTGTACTTTTAGACACTGCTCATCAACATGCTGACCTTTTCTCCAGGAAAGCCAGGATTCCTCCATTTCCGTTATAATCTCCTGCTGTTTCTTATCCACAGGTAAAAACTGGGACCTGACAGCCGCACTAAGCGACTATGAGCAACTCCGACAGGTGCACACAGCCAACCTGCCACATGTGTTCAACGAAGGGAGGTGTGCCAAGCAGCCCGAGCGAGAATTGCCCCAGCCTGGGCACAAGGTGGAGCGGCCTTGCCTGCAGAGGCAGGACGATATTGCCCAAGGTACCAGCAGAGGGACTTGCCAGTGTGGAGAACGGTGTGGTCAGTATCACCAGGCTGAGGCAAATGAACCCTCAAAGCCTTGCTCCTCACAGTAAGCTGAAGTTCAACACACACCTGTGGCTTCCAATTCCTCTGGGAAGCAGGAGAGTGTGGCTGGAGCCTTTAGGGGCCAGCAACTGTTGGCGATTCATTCCTGCTTTTCCTGACAGGCATCGCCAGTCCTCCCGTTACTTCTCCAGCTTGGTCTCCACATCATTCAGTAGCAGATTCATTGTTCCATGAGTTTCTTCTTCTCTATTGTTCTTCTGCTTCACCAGACTAAGATCCACTTGTAACAGTGATTATAAAAGGAAACTCAGAAGGTTTTTGTCTCACCTCCCAGCTCTTGCTGTCTTAATAACCACTGATCAGCCAAGTCTATTTGCTTCTGCCACTATGCTTGTTGAAGATACAAACACATGAAAGGCAAGGAGAGATGTAGTTCGCAGATTGCTTACTTTCCTGGGCAGTAAGAGCTGACGCATTCTCTTGGTTGCTACATTTTGTTACATTGTAGGTTTAGACCTTCTGTCTCAATGACCATCCTGGTTCTTCTCAGAACTTTTGGTTGCCATTTGTTTGTCTTTGGGTAGAACACATATACACCCATAATAAATATTGTGACATGAGTCTGTCCAGAGGCTCAGTGGATTAGAACACTGGCTGCTCTTCTGGAAAGACCTGAGTTCAATTCCCAGAACCCACCTACCTGGCAGCTGTCAACTTTCTGTAACTCCAGAGGATCTGATGAACTATTCTGGCCTCATAGAGCACCACGTACACATGTGTACATGCAGGCAAAACGCTCATACATGATTTTAAAAAATCTTTAAAGAAATGCTGGTACATCCCTCCCTGGAGGCTGGTGCCACGCGGTGGGCTTGCTGGGGTTTCCTGTAAATGTCTTCCTGATTGTGTTTTTGCTCACTTCATGCAAACCCAATGCTTTGCTCAGCTCCTGCCAGCTTTGCATGTTGCTATGGTTTTACCTAATTGCTTATTTTGAAGGGTAGAACCTGGAATCTTGTTTTAACTTTAATATTGTGGTTTGTTTGCTAGGTGGCCTTCTCCTCTGCAGCACACTTGTTTCCTTGTGTGGTTCCTTTTTCTATCCTTCAGTAAACTTTTCCTTATCAACTTGTAGCTTCCTCTGTAAGAGGATTTCTGTCCATGCCCGTGTGTATCTCCCACTGGGTCATTTGCCTTATGGCTTTGTGTTCAAAGAGTTTGCCATACAGAGATGTTAACATGATTAATGTCCCAGCCTATGGGCTCCTCTGTGGATTTGGAAATAAAATGCCTGGTTAATAAACCTTTTTCCTATTGTTCATCAATTTAGTCCTCAGGTGTTTCCATCAATTTGAAATCCCTTATAAACAATAGCAAAGGCTCTAAGCTGCTGTCTTCTGGATAGAATGCTACTTCCCTGGATATTGGTCACATCACCTTTTCCCCTCTGGACTAAATGCCAGCTGGACCATACTCTAATGTCCCGGCCACTGCAAGATCTGTCTGTGGACTCTGTGTGTGTAGCATGCAACTCTCTAGCTGTTCCCCTAGAGTCTATCTGTTTCCTGTACATTACTCTGTCTAGCTGTCCCCCTGAAGCCTGCTTCCTGTGCGTTACTCTCTAATGCAAACCCCTGCCTTTCCAAGTGTGCTCACTCCTTTTACGTAGCTATGCTCTCATGGAAGCCTTTTTGCGATTCTAATTGTAATTGAACCCGCTCTTAGTTTTTCAAGTTGGCGTGCTTCTTGGATCTAACGCTGTTGCTCTCCACATACTCCGATTCTGCTGATACTGGAAAAAGCAGGTCACTCTGTGCTTACCTGTCTTCCAAGCATCCAGATAAATGCAGTTATCATCACAGAGGAGCCATATCATCTAAGAGCACTTGCTATCTTGTTTACATTTAGATATAATGATTTCTTGTTATTTGCCATTTTAATAAAAATATAATTACATCATTTCCCTCCTCCATGTAACCCATCTCATTTCTCTTGTCATTTCCCTTAAATTCATGGTTTCTTTTTCTTTATTATTGTTGCATACATGCACACACACAAATACACAAACACAACACAACTGAGTGTGTTTAGTATTGTTCATATGTACATGGTATCAGGGCTGGCCACTTAGTTTTGGATAACCTAAATTAAGGGGCTCCCCTCCAGAGGAATATTTCTCCTGTTCTTGGCATTGAATACAGTGTGTGTGTGTGTGTGTGTGTGTGTGTGTGTGTGTGTGTGTGTGTGTGTATGTGTGTGTGTCTGTGTGTCTGTGTGTGTCTGTGTGTCTGTGTGTGTCTGTGTGTGTCTATGTGTGTCTGTGTGTGTCTGTGTGTGTCTGTGTTAGTTTACTTGGGCCTCATGTATACTAGAATTACAGCCCCAATTCTATGCATGATTCTTGAAGGCAATTTACCATGAGATTTTATCATCCAGGCATTCTTTTTCTCAAGTAGTGATTTCTATCCATTTAGTTTATTTTAATTATCTCATATATATACCTCTCCTATGTATAGTGTATACCATATATACACTATTACTATTTAAAAGTAGAAACACTTTATGTTGCATACTTTGTCAGGCTTCTTATATGTTTTTTTCTTCTCTGGCTGATTAGTGTTCCTTTTTCTACTATTTAAAGGTTGTATGTTCAATCTGTCAATCCCCACTGTCCTTTTAACGCCGGTGTCTGCGTTTATGCTTTCTTTCTTAAACCTTGTAAGCACTTTATCTCACCCTGAGAGCATGCTCTAACCCCTCCCACAGCCACACCCCCACAGTTCTACTCATTTCTGCTGCCTGTGTTTATTTAGGCAAAAGTTGGCTTCTTTACTTGTTCATATTAAGTCATGTGCCACCATAGCTACAACCCCATAAGATCATAATGAAGCCAAAAGAATCTTACCACCTCGCCGTGCCGTAAGACGTCGCTCAGGGTTTGGCTGATGCTGGTGGGAACAGACCCCCACTACTAGCTACATGACAGTACCTCACGTCATCTAGTATATTAAAGCACCGGTAATAAATAATTGATGTCAGCGCAAGTATCAGCAAGTGTGTGTTTATATATTTCCTATACTACGCTTGTATTGCTACCTTGCTGACCAGATGCTTTCCTGGGAGAGTCTGCCAGATTATACTGGCTGCCGCCTCAGCACTTGCCTTGCCTCTCGGTGGCATAAAGAGGCCACACTGAAAGCCTGCGCCGGGCCACCCGGTGAAGTCACAGAGACACGTTTCTCAAAAGGCCTCTGTCCTCTAGGAGTCATGTGGCTACATCGTTTCCCTCTTGCAAAGAGAATGCTTCCCTTTAAATCTTACTTTTGCAGAAAACCTCTTAGCCTTTAGTACGTGGAAAGGTTTACACGACCTACTAAGACCTTGTTAGTGGAACGGAATTCCCCAGCTCACACTGATTTCCTTGACTCCTCTATAACCCTCCTCGTTGTCTGCTTGGAGCTCTTCGCATCTTCTAAGATGCTCACCCTGGTACTCTAACCTACTCCTTTTTCCTGTGTGTTCCTTGTGAGTCAACATTTGCCCTTTCATTCCAAGTTATTTCTTAGGATTATTATTGTTGTTTCACACTCCAGTATTCTCTGCATTTCTCTGAATACGTTTGCTAGGCTCATTTATAAGCTCAGTCCATTCGGCCTGATTCCTGTAATGTAAGTCCTTTGTTTACTTTTTAATATGTGCTTGCCTTCCTCAGATGCTTCCTCAGTTTCCCTGTGAGCACCTGGTGCTATCAGCGCCTCCGACAGGAATGCATCAGGCAAAAGGCAGGCAGTGTGGGCTCTAGCTGGTCCCCAGCGAGTGTAAAAGGGCTGCAAGTTGACCAGCCTTGAGACTGGTTTGACACACAACAGTTGCACATATTCATCGGGGCTGTGGAGTTTCAGGATACAAGAACAATGTGTAATAACCGCCGAGGGGCTACACATCTGTTGTCATCCCACATGTTTATCAGTTTCTCCGTAAGACAAGACGTTCAAAATGTTTTCTTCTGGCAACTTTGAAAAATGCAGTAAATTGTGAACTGCGGTCACTGTGGGCTATGAAATGTTAGGATTTATTGCCTCTAGCCAAGTCTCAGTCATCAACCCCAATTCCTCTCCCCCCCCCCTTTGCTCCCTCCTTTTCCACTCTAGCTCTACATAATCAATTGCTTTTGCGTCTGCCTGTGAGCCACATCTGCGGGGTTTGCCCGGCTGTCTCACGTAGGTTCGTCTGCACTGTCCTAAATGGCACAATTCCATTCTTTTTATGAATAAGTCCCATTCCCTTCCATATATGTGCTCATTTTTCTTTATCCATTCTTCTGACAGATAACTTGTGCTCCTTCTATTTCTGAACTGTTGTGAATTACACTGCAGAGCACGGGGGAGAGCAGATATGTCACACGGATTTTCTTTGGATATACGCCCAATATTAGGATTACTGAGCTTTTAGTGTTTAGACTTAGGCTTAACACTCCACTTCCCTATAGCTGTATTTCTCCTCAGGGAACCTTCCAGAACTACTGTTAGAGACGTCGCTTGTTTCTAAGAGGTACCCCAATTGTGGCTGATGCCCACTGTTGGAGGGGGGGAGAGCAGTGCTTGTTGGTAGTGGAATGCCTTGGCTCATGCTGTCAAAGATTTGAGCTAAATTGGAGAAGCTATGGGGACATCTCCCGGTGACAGACAGCTCAGACCTCTCGTTCCATCTCTCTTATTCCTGAAAGCCTCTGTGCTTTCATTTCTCTTTTTGATTTTCCTCAAAACATAAGATAACCTAATCATATTGTTTCAGAATGAAATATAAGTGAATTGAAGCCATTCATTCTGAAGTATGCAATCTCTATAACTTTCTGTTCATTTGAATGGGGAAAATGTATGAGGTTGTCAGGGCAAGCCTCTGCTTGACAGTCTGGTTTGACAAAGCTGCACGAATGCCATTTCTGGCCACTAATATTACAAATGAGGCTACGTAGGAAGTCCTGCCCTGAGGAAGGCAGTGGCTGCTATTTTCCCTGCACCAAGGATGCTAGCCTGAAAGGAGGTGAGCCACCATAGGACCCAGGGACATAACACTCAGGAATTTGACACAGGGTTCAGACCACAGTCTCACTCTCACTCAAACACAAAGGTCCTTTATCCCTGGGAGGACGGGTTTCTGCTGTAAGAAGCCCTGTGCCACAAACACTGACTCTGGAGTGACTGTTCCTATACCATAGGCTCCAGAATTGTTGTTTAGGGCTAGTGCACACCTCTAATCCCTGCACCTGGAGGCTGAGACAGGGGGATAGTAAATTCAAGGCCAGCCTTGGCTCTTGTATTAGTCATGGTTCTCTAGAGTCACAGAACTTATGGGTAGTCTCTATATAGTAAGGGGATTTGTTGATGACTTACAGTCTGTAGTCCAACTCCCCAACAATGGTCAGCAGCAGCTGTGAATGAAAGTCCAAGGATCTAGCAGTTGCTCAGTCCCACAAGGCTCGCAGGCGAAGAAGAGTGAATCTTCTCTCTTCCAATGTCCTTATGTAGGTCTCCAGCAGAAGGTGTGGCCCAGATTAAAGGTGTATACCACCACACCTGGATCTGGGACTTGCTTTGTCCCAGGCTGACCTTGAACTCAGAGATCTTCTTGCTTCAGTCTCCTGGGGTTAAGGGCATGTACTACTTTGCCTGGGCCTAAGCTTTTCATGGCCACTATGCCTCAAGATCTCCATGCCAAGATCCAGGTCAGAAACTTGTGTCTTCCAGACTCAAGATCTGGATCACAGGTGAACCTTCTAATTCTGGATTGGAGTTTACTCCAGATATAGTCAAGCTGACAATCAGGAATAGCCACTACAATCCGCCCCTTGTCAACTTGACATAAATAATATCTCATGTCCACATGAAACAATAACAAGGTCATGAATACGCCTAACATGATATAACTATTTCTCGTACAATCGCAAACACATTTGTAAATTTACAATGGGGCAATGTCCCTTGGGAACATTCCTTTAGTATCTCAACTTAAATACCAACTGATGTTAAAGAAATTGGAAGAAATACAAATATGTTCTTAACAAAATAAAACAGAAACATTCATATTACTTTATAATCCTCATTTCTACAGCTGGTTATGTGGTCTTAGCTGGTATTTATAACTACCTTCCTCTACTACCCATTCTGTATTTTCTCCACCCTCTGCAAGCACCTCAGCAGGTCTTGGCTCTTTTCCTGGAGGAGTGACCCATACCTTCATTCCTGATGGGTCTGCATCCTTGGTCATCCTGCTTGAATTAGGCTGTTGTAGTTTCCCATTGACTTTAACCACAGGACATGGTAGTACTAAGAGACGCCCTAAGGGATCTCCTGCACCCCAGACATAATCCTTCTTACCTCCATTGTGGAGAGGCAATCCAATTTCCCCACGGTAATCTGGATCTATCACCAGTCCTACCACTGTTACTCCTTTCTTAACCTGTTGGTTTAAGGACATTAGAAGCCCAAAATGACCAGGGGGAAGTCTGACCTTCCAGTTTAATGGTATGTTTGTTGTGACTCCTGATAGAAGCACTCCCCCCTCTGGAACCAAAACTTCTAGGCCAGCAGAACCTAGAGTTGTGGGGACAGGAAGCAGAAATTTTCCTAGAGGGTCACTAGGAGTGATAGTGATTTAAAAAAAAACACTTCCTGTTTATGTTAACGTTACCCATTAAACACTAGGCCCTCTTCAAAGCATGTTTTACTGCACCAAGAGAACAGATGCATCCACTTTAGATCACCCAAGTTCCAACATACTTCAGACATCCTCTGTGTTTCTCAGTCTTTGGGCAGAAAGTCCACAAAGAATAAAACAGAGTAGACCATGGTACCAGAGAGTTCTGGGACAAAAGAACAACAGGTGGACTGGAAGTACATACAAGCTTCATCTGTGTATCCCCAGGATACCCACATGGGACATGCTCATCAGAGAAGCATAAATACAGTAACCAAGTGTCTGGGAAGCCTGGCCACAGCAGAGCAATCTGAGCAGGATGCTACTTGCTCTAAATCTATAAATGCATAAAAACAAAGATGATCTCCCAGGTCCAGGCTGGGAGAAGGCAGCACTGGGAGTGGAGTTAAATGGAGCTCGAGACCACAACAACCCTGCTGCTTGTCAGTGGGTGTGCAGCACTGCTCTCAGTGGTTCCGTGACTCAGCTGAGGAAGAGCCACACACCAGGTTTACTCCCGCAGCAGGCAGCCCGCAAGCTAGAAGATAAAAGGGCTGATGTGTGTGTATGTGTGGTATGCGTTTGTGTTTCTCTATGTGTACAGTATAGTGTACACATAGCTGTACCTGTGTGTAGTGTGTCCTGTGTATTCATGTTATATACTTGCTGTGTAAATATTATATAACATATGTAGTGTATGCATATCCATGTTTGTGTGTGTATAGCATGACATAGTGTATAGTACATTGCATGAGTATACGTTTTGGAATGTATGTATCCATACTTGTAGTAGCTAGTACATTTGTGTATCTGTGTATGTATGTGTGTATGCAGGCATGTATGCATATATGTATTAATCTATATATAAACATATGGGATGTGCCTGTATATGCGTGTTTATGAATAATTGTATTGTCTAAAAGTGTCACGGAGGGGTCGCTAAGGACGGCTCCGTGGCTAAAAGCACTTGTTGCTCTTGCAGAGGATCCAGGTTGGTTCCCAGCACCCACGCGGTGGCTCACAGCCTTCCATACTCCAGCTTCAAGGGAACCCAGTGTGCTCCTCTGGCCTTCTCAGGCACCACTCACACCGTACATTTACATACATTCAGAGAAAATACACATAAAATGAATAAATCTAATTTTAAAAATAAGTAATGAAAGTGTTATGTGTATTTACAGACATATTTATTAGTATTTCTGTATACTGTGTGCACAAATGTATGCAGTGTGCAGATTTACATGCAGGTGTGTATCTGTGTTATACAATGTGACATACACACGTGCACTTATCTATATACGTATGTTTGCATATATGTGTATTTACAGTGTGTTCATAAGTGTATGACGTGTCTACATGGAGGAATTCGTATGTTGTATATTCTTAGTGTATATGTATGTATTTATGTATGTACATGTATGTGTATGCATATATGTGAGATGTGCTGTGTGTACATGAGTGTTCCCGCATGGCTGCATACGCCCTCAGAGCCACGTGTAGGGTGACATGGCCCCTGAGAGTGTCCTTTCTTCTCATCAGCAGAGAAGCGCCTGTCACGGGGGATCTCCCACGCCAGCTCAGCCATCGTCTCCCTGGCCCGGTCCCACGTGGCGAACGAGTGCAACAATGAGCAGTTCCCACTGGAGATGCCCATCTATACATTCCAGCTGCCGGACCTGAGCGTGTACAGTGAGGACTTCAGGAGCTTCATCGAACGAGACCTGATTGAGCAGGCCACTATGGTAGCTCTGGAGCAAGCAGGTGAGTGTCTGCTACCCACAGCTCCTGTTCCTTAGCACCCCCACCCCCACTCACCCCCACCCCTGTGTAACGGCCTGGCCCTCTTTCCCCACTGAGCAGGAGGAAGATTAGGGTTCTTGGGATTTGCTATCAGAATTCCTCATTTGTACCAACCCTGCTCTTAAAGATCATTGTACTGTGTCACAGAGCACTGGCTGGGTGCGGGGCCAGTGAGCAGGGGTGCTGATGCCTTCCAGGTCAGTTCCCTTCTTCCTGAATCCCATCTTTCCCTTGTAAATAAGCACCATTGCCTGGCCCTGCTTCTCTCTTCTGCATCCCTCATCCCCATGGGAGCTGGAGAAGGATAAGAAATATGGTTGAATTAGAAGAAAAATGGAGGCCTGTCACTTCCTATGCACATGGCAAGTCCTGTACCCAGAACTTCAACTTCCCATCTGCAAAGTTGACAGCCCTGATGGCCAGGGGGAGCTCTGTGAAGACAGGCATGTGTCACTCTTCCCAACTCTTCTCTAAGTTTTGTATGAATACAATTGACTCAAAGCAAATGTCTGGATAGATGGTAAGTTCTTCCTGAGACAAGGCAGTACCAGCATCATCACTTGCGTTATAAATAATTGCAAAATTGAAAATCAAAGGGCTTCTAAGATATAGATGCAAAAGAATATGTTCATCCCAAGCACCTCCCAGGAGGGCTCCGCCACCAGCGTGCACTGAGGGTCTGTCCCAGCAGCGGTTCCCACCGCACTGAGGGTCTGTCCCAGCAGCGGTTCCCACCGCACTGAGGGTCTGTCCCAGCAGCGGTTCCCACCGCACTGAGGGTCTGTCCCAGCAGCGGTTCCCACTGCTCCTCACTGAACAGGAATACAAGGCCTTCTGATTCTGACTTGGCATTCAGCCAGCCCTGCATGTTGAGCCTCCATTTCCGAGGCCTGGATGTGGGAGTGACTTCTAGGTAACCTGTCCCAGCAGAGAAGGGAGGGAAGCCTCATAGGTGTGACATCATAGCAGATAGCAGAAACAGTGTTCTGCTGAGAGCTTCAGTCAGCAGCGTGCCACTGGGAAGTGAGATTCAGCTCTTGTTCAAGACACAGTGAGCATTGCCATACACCCGTATTTCAGAAAAAGATGAGAGTAGGATCCAGAGGTTGGACATTGGTAGTCAAGATGCTGGCATATAAAAAGACTAATGAGATGGCAGGGTTCAGAAAAGGGTATGTGTACCAAGCAGTGTGCAGGGTGTAAGGATACCAAAGGATAGATAGTGTCATGTCAATAAATAGCCTATCCAGGCCATTGCTACCCTTGTGCCTTGCACCAGAGGGGAAGGATAAGTAATTGTGTGGAGAGAGACATGACCTTAGGGAGAGAAGATGGCAGAAAGACAGTGCTCAGGTGATTGTGGACATATCTGTTCAGGGCATACTCTGGGTGCAGAGCTGTGGGCACAAGCGTGGCAATGTGCATCTTCAAGACCAAGGAAAAGCACACAGAGGATAGATATCTTGGGCATTTTGGCCAGCTCACAACTGCAGTTCAGGAAGTGTTCACTGGTACAACAAGGGTCTGAAGATCAGGCTCTAAATAGGACCCATCACACCTCTGGCATCCTTCACATTACAAACAGGGCATGGCTGAAGAGCAGGCAAAGCAAGGTGGTCCCTGGGCTAGTGCAGCATGACCTCACCCATCCTGCCAACCATCTTACTTCTCTGAACTTCTGTCCTCTGCCCTTAATCCAGGGCTACCACTAGACTTTCTGTGTGTCCTGATTCTTCCCAAGCCCCAACAGCTTTGAGTGAGAAATCCGGCTACAGCTCCTGCACCTTGGTTCTTACTGCCCTATTGATGAGGAAGGTGGAGCTGTACCTTAAACATGGTGCCACAAGTTGAGGGACCAATCCTCCCCAGCCTTACAATCCTGGAATTACAAACAAAGTTCAACTCATGACAGCCCTGACCTGGTCTTCTTCCACTAAAAATGAACCTTCTAAGAGAGAAAGGGAAATACTTTCCATGCTTTAGTAACAATTCTGCCATTGAGAACTCAAGCATGCATCCATTGTTCCACTGGGTGACCTTACTGCATCCACACAGAAGACTCAGAGGTAAAGGGTTTGGGAAGGCACACACCTCATCTGGGAGATGACTTCCACATGAACAAGATGTCGTAGGGACAAAGGGCATAGGCATACCTATATAACCATGGTTTCTACAGACACAGGAGATTAGAGATAACATATTCAAAATGCCTTAAAATTGGCACCATGCCTGCTTCCAGTGAAGGATAATAAGACTGGAGGGAATCTACTGGGAAAGCCTAAGATCTGATGGAGGTACTCAGGCTTTGAAGTCAGCCTGTCCTGGCTCTGGTTTTCCTGTGAGCTGTTACAGCTTGCCTGCTTGCACCTTTCATTTGAAAATCAGATTAGTAGTGGCTATCAAATGAAGACAGAGTCACCCCAGTTACACCTGTATATGCTGCCACAAAATTCCTGTGCAGGTTAAAGGCTATTTCCACAAAGCAAGCCGATGAAACTCTACCCTGGAACTGATTATATTCCGGTATGGAAGAAAGATAAAGAGCCAGGCCATACATGCTAAATGAGTAGTGAGTGAGGGCTGCTATGGAGATGCGGTGGGGGGGGGGGGAGTAAGTGGGCATAAGGTAGGGGGAGGGGCATTGCAAACCAGAGGGAGGAGGGAGCTTGGGAAGCAGTCAGAGTATCACACTATCACAGGCTGGACATAGTTAAGGAAGTAACAGGAGCTATGTGCACAGGTGCAGCAGAGGCTAAAGAAGTGGAGAAGAAAGTCAAATGGATGAGATTCAGAGCCTAGGGAAGCATTTATGTTCTGGGGTCTTAACTGAAAATGGAATATACAGCCTCAAGGTTTGGGGCAGGAGAGTAGCAGATCTTTATTAGCATCTAATGGATTCTGGTGTCGGCCAAGGATGGAGTGTGAAGTTGTAAAGAGGAGAATCAAAGGGGATAGGAGAGATGCAGGTGCTCTAGTGATGATGGGAGCAATGGGAGCAATGAGAAGTGGGTAGATACTAAGACGGAACAGAAAACAAAATAAACCAGGGTGTGTTTTGAACCTGCAGGCCTTAATGAGGGTTTGGCTAGAGCTATGATGGAAGATTTAAGTATGCCCCAAGAAGATTGCCTCACTGTGTGAACTGGTAACATGCTGGGAGCAGGCAGTAGTGAAGAGGCTGCACTGTCAGGCAAAGCCTGAGATTCCTGTAAAGTTGCTGGACAGCCAAGCAGGTGACTTTGAGATTAGGGAGAGATCTAGGCTAAGAGAATCAACATGGGAGTTTGTGGTGTATGGTAAAGTTTGTGGAGCGGGATAATCTCCTCAGGGGATCTTCGATGGAGCCCCTGTCACCTCTCTGTGTAGGATAGGGATTCCGTATGATTTTGATGCAAAAGCAGAAAAGACACCAGTCTCCAGCTGGGGTTCTCCAGCACTGAGAGCCTAAGAATGGGAGAAGAATCCAAAAAGAGATGGAGAAGGTACAGTCTAATAAACTAAGAAAGCCAGTGGCTGACAGCAGCAAACTTAAAAGGGAAAGGGGTGTGCCAAACAGGGAGGGCCCATGATGCTAGTGTGCGCTAGGAATGGCCCAGTAGGTTGGACTTCTATTACTGTTACATCCTGTATAAGTGAGCTTGGTTTGCTGTAATGAAATACCTGGTTTAACCAGCATGCTAGACTTAAAGGTTTGTTTGGACTTACCTTGTAGAACAGCTCAGTTCATGGTCACGTGATCCTTGTCCTAGTTACTTTTCCCACTGTTGTGATTAAACATCCTGTCAAAAGCAAAGTAAGAGAAAAGAGTGGTTTGGTTCTAGCTCAGAGTTCTAAGGTTCTGTCTATCATAGGAGAGACATCATGGTGCCTAAGCTCCAGGCAGCAAGTCACAATGTGTCCACACTCAGGGATCAGAGAGATAAAGGATTGTATTCAGCTAGCTTTCTTTATATGCAGTCCAGGACCCAAGGCCAGTTTTAGGGTGTGTCTTGCTGTCTTAGCCCCCTCAATTAACCTAATGAAATTGTCCCCAGAGGCTAACCTAATCTGAATAATTTCTCACAAGTGTTCCTCAGTGGAATTTCAGAATTCCTCTTTGGGTGATATCAGATCCCATCAAGTTGGTGTCCACCCGAAATCATCACAGCCCTACCCTTTATCAAGTTGACACCCAGAGCTATCACCTTTAAGCCCTTACCTTCTGTACCCTGTCCCCATAATCTCATGAGCATCTTAAATAACAAGTAACTAAAATGCATTCAGTCTTTAAAAATTCCAGCACTCTTTTTAAAGAAAACCCCATCTCACCTGAGACTTAAGGCAGCCTCTTAGCTGTGTCCTCCTATAAAATCAAAAATAACTCACATATTTCCAGCACATAATACACAGGGTAAATAGCTCTATTTCAGGACAGATGAATGGGGACATAGAAAGGAATGAACAAACCAAAGCAAGGCCAAAATACAACAAGAAAAACACCAAATCCCACAGCTGTGGGGCTCATGGTGGAATCATCTGGACTCCAAAAAATCGTATAGCACCACCCGTCCAGCTCTGCTCCCCGTAGCAGCGTGTCCTTTCTCTTATCTTTCCTCGGAAGATGTCCCATGGCCCTGGGGTCTCTGACACCCTACACTCTCCACCATTCTTTAGGCTTCACCTGCACAGTTTCATGCAATGGCCTTTCGGGCTCCTTGTGAGGACTCCAACTGCTCCACACACTGCCTGGCCTAGCCTTCTCTCTGAAATTGTACCAAGGCTCATAGCCCCTCAGTCTTGCATCTTTCATGTTTGCAAAACCAGTGCCATGAGGACAATGCTGCCAAGTTCTGCTGCCAGCTCGAGCTGGAGCTTGGCCACCTTGTGTTTTGACTCTGGAGAAGGTAGTTGCTTTTGAGCACCAGGGACACCTTCACAGTGGCATTCTCTGTTCTCTGTATCAGTTTGTGCGCTCTCCTTTCAATGATCTGATGGATGAAGTCTTGCTCTCAGGACCTCTCCTGTTGTCTCAGGGCAGGTAACACACCATGGTTTTCTTGTACAAGCATAGCCTCTTTTTCAACACACACCTTGACTTTGGAGTTTAATTTGTTCAAGCGCTTTTCTTCCTCAATGGACTGCACGTTTGTGTCCTAATACCCAAATTTTTAATCTATTTCATTGTCACTGGATATGTTTAGTTAAAAAGTCAGTGCCAAAGTTCAAACACACTCCTATCTTGAAATCCCCTCTGCCAAACAAATTAATCCATGATCTTTATATTCACGTCTACTCAAGTTCTCAGAGAAGAATGAAGCCAGATTGTTGGCCAAAGTATCTCATTAATGGCCTCTAGCCCAGTTCCAGACAGAGTTCTTTTTTGTTTCTGAAGCCTTGTGAGCCAGCCTCTACTGGCCATTTCTTTCAGAATTCTTGTCTTCCGAGCACCTGACAGAATGGCCCATTAAACTCTGCTTACAGTAGCCAGGGGCTTGGCCTACAGTTCCAAACTCCTCCATATCCCACTCGCAACAGGGTCTCTTGCCCTAAGAACTACCATGCGCTCAGGTTTACCCAGAGCAATGGCCTCAGTTCCTGTACCAGTTTTCTTACTTGGTTATTTTTCCATGGTTCATTGCTGTGAAAAAGTATATATTATGACAAAGTGAGCTGAAGAAGAACGGTTCATTCTGGTGGAGATGTCATGGTAGCAGGAACTTGAAGCAGCTAGTCACGTGGCATCCATAGTCAAGAAGCAGGGAGGGAGCTAAGGAGATAGTTTGGTGGTTAAATATTTGCCATAAAGGTTCTCTCGACCACTACAATTGTTCACTTAGCAAACATACATTGAGAACCTACTCTATACCCAATGATACTATTGATATCAAAGACTAACAGAAGAAGGAGCACAAGGTCATTACCTGCACAGAACCTCCGAGGACCTAAGAGAGGCAGACTTGAAGCAAAGCACTGTGGTTCCAGAAAAGCAACTCCCACAGAAGTATTTGAAGTAAAGAGATTATAAGAGGCCATGGTTTGCATTGTGCTCCTGTGATATTATGAGGAGTCACAGGGACTCATGACAAGAATTCCCCCTGGCATAAATCCTCTTCATAAAGGATTGTCTTGTTTCGTTTTCCTCCATGAAGTACCTTAGTAGGTGATAAGCAAAATAGCATCATAAATAAATTTGAGGTATGTTGCTCAGCAAAGTCAGAACAAATGACTGAAGGCTCCACATGGCACATGGCCTCACTGACCTTTGATGGTGTTCTCTTGTCACTGCCATCTCTGCAGGAGCTCAGGTGCTCATGGGCACCTTTCCCTGTTCTCAAGTGAATTAGTTATGTGAGGACACATGAGTGGGAATGCGAACATTGAACCATGGGCTCCTTGGGAAGCTCTCTAATTCCACTCCATATGTGAAGATTTCCCTTTCCAGGGTTTCAACCAGATGCTAGAATAGCAGCAACTGGCTCATCTTCCCATAAGATGCTCCTCATTTACAGCCCCAAGAACTGGATCAACTAAGAGTCTGCTTTCTGGAGTCAGCTTAAGTCAGGTCACTAGACAAGCCATGGCCAGCCAGATGCTCTGGCTGGCTGTACCACCTCTAAGTCCTCTTCTACATATGTCTTTAGCAACAGACAGGGCCACAGTGTTCTTTGTATAGCAAGCAGGTGTCTTTTGCCCTTATGAGTTTGGATGCTTCTCTATGCATAGCTCTCCTTAGCTTCAAGGACCTGGGCAAGAATCCTGGACACCCGATTAGCACTCCTGGGACAGGAACGGGAAGTGAATGGACAGAATCCCTATTTGAATGTCCCTGTGACCGACGGACACTGTATTCATTTTTGGAATCCCTATTTGAATGTCCCTGTGACCGACGGACACTGTATTCATTTTTGGAATCCCTATTTGAATGTCTCTGTGACCGACGGACACTATTCGTTTTTGCTAGTTCATAATAACAAATTACTCCCACATTTAGCAGTCTGAAAACATAAGTTTACCATCTCATAGTTCTGTGGCTCAGAAGTCTGATACATTTTAGCTGGGCCCGAGAGTCCACTTTATCTCTGCAGGCTGAAATTCTGAGGTCACTTGGCCATATCCTCATCTGCAGCTCTGTCTAGAAAGGCTCCACTTCTAACACACTTCTGAACACAATTCAGTCCATTTATTCGGTGACTTATGTACATTCTGCTGTCTGGGGAAACCAAATAAAAGGCCTCAAGTCTGGGGTTCAACTGGAACACTGAGGCAGATTGGCTTTTGTTAGGAAAGTTGCTTATAGCAGAGAAAGACAGTATGTTGGGGGCTCTGAGGAGAGTTTAGACCTACAAAGCAGAGTGTGGTGGTCGCTTCTCTTAGGTTTTCAGGGAAGGAAAAGGTTCTGTGCCACACACTTGATGAGTAGTCTGTGGTACATGCTTGTAGTCAGACTGCCTCTGATTTCTAAACAGAAGAGAGTGAAAGGAGTTCTTGCATTTCGAGGAAGGAGCGTGTGACCTTGAGGATTCAGGGGGATGGGGCAAAGGAACTATTTATTTCATGTACATCCGTCATACAGGGTATGCCTCCAGGAACACCTGATAGCTTAGAGTCTGGTAGCCTGGGCCTATATACAGAGTCAGCTGTGAAGGAAAAGAGACACAAAGATGCAGGTGGGAAGGTCCAGTCTAGTTCTAACCTGTAAGTCCTAGAGCCATGCTTCTCAACCTTCCCAGTGCTGTGACCCTTTAATACAGTTCCTCATGTTGTGGTGACCCCAACCATAAAATTATTTTCATAACTGTAAAATTACTTCATAACTGTAATTTTGCTAATGCTATGAACTGCGGTATGAATATTTTTTGAGGTAGAGGTTTGCCAAAGGAATCGTGACTCACAGGTTGACAAGCCCTGTTTGTATACAGGTGTATAACAAGTGCCCTATGCACTGTCTCCCTGCCTGGGTCTTCACTTAAGAGAGATAAGGGGTCTCATGAAGCAAACTTACCACTTGCAGATATACACACAGCAAGAGACAGCAGAAGCCCAGGATTCATGGCAAGGTGGCCGGTTTTCAGGGCCCATAGCAGATACAGTCTCACATGGTCTCAAGAGCTGAGGGACCTGAGAAAGTTGCCTTTTGTGAGTTTACTTGACTAAAATACTGAAGGACGTTTGTTATAGAATGGAACAGCCAAAGCTGATCTTACCACATCCTTCCATATCTTAGAATGCTGCCTCATAGAACATTCTAGAGTTATTGGATATTAGAAGTGAGAAAAAGTGAGGACTGACTCGTTTAATCAAAGACCACCTGTAAGACTGTCCCCCTTGCTATCCAGTACTTTTCAAACTGGATGGATGGATGGATGGATGGATGGATGGATGGATGGATGGATGGATGGATGGATGGATGGATAGGTGGGTGGGTGGGTGGGTGGGTGGATGGATGGGTGGGTGGATGGATGGGTGGGTAGATGGATGGACAGATAGACATGCACATGCATGCATACTGCTTTCTTGTTTAAGGCCTGGCAGAGACTACCTCCTATCTCACCCTCCCCTGTATGTTCCACCTTTCACTGTCTTGTTCCAAATCCCTCTAACTGCTGCTTTATTTCACCATTAAACTCTCCTTAAGGAATTCACTCTGTTAGGTCAAGATAACCCAAGACAACACTTTGATCAGCCCACAATCAAGAACCGACTTCCCCAAAGTCTCTTCACTTAGCCATGGATTGTAACCTAATCGCATAGAGTAGCATGAGGCCCATTCACCCTCAAGAGGAAGCGATTAATCTTAGGGCTACTTTAGAGATCTTCCTGCCACATATGAAGTGTTCTTATTTGTAGATAATTATTCTGCTGAGCTAAATATCACAGTGAGATAGTAAATCACGTTGGGTATGTTGGGATCAAAGGAATTTTCCCAGTTCCCTGAGT
Organism: Uromys caudimaculatus; assembly: GCA_028551405.1. Classification (NCBI taxonomy): domain Eukaryota; kingdom Metazoa; phylum Chordata; class Mammalia; order Rodentia; family Muridae; genus Uromys; species Uromys caudimaculatus. The sequence continues at coordinate 126,116,053 of CM052703.1, read as the reverse complement.
GTTTCACTTTTAACCATTCTACTTGAATTGGCATACTATAGTATGCAGCAGCTGCAGACAATGTACATATTTGGTTTCTAATCTCTTCCTAACGATTTCGAGCTTCAAACTTCACTGCATCCTCTGAGAAAGCTGGACGCTTTTGCGAGTGACAATCAAAGCTGAGACCCTCAGGGGTGGCCCAATAACATCTGTACTTTTAGTAGCAGCACCCAACACATACTGGAGGCCCACGCAGGACTCGTATGCATGTGTGCAGTAAATTAACTGCCAGCTCTCACGTCAGCAGCACACCAGATCCAAAATGACCTCCACCTGACAAAAATGACCTCCACCTGAGAGTGTAGGCATCTGTCTGTGCCTCCCCAACCTGCCAAATGGCTGCGCTGAGGAGAACCCAGCTCTGCATGCCCCCGGCCCTCTCTGTGTCACGCCTTTTAAACCCTCACGGTCTCCTCGGGGCTCTCTGTTAAATAGTCCATTCCAACTATAAATTATACAATTTCTTTCCCTGAAAGAATAAATCACCAATGGCCAAGGAAATTCCCGAAGGAATGATCTGTTAAGGGCCAGATACAAAAGTATTCAGTGAGGTCAGGATACCAGGATGCCACTGTGCAGACCGAGCTGAGAGCAGTTGTCTGACAAAGGCAGTGGACAGAGGGATTCTTTTTAGGGTTTTGCCCCTTGTAAGCTGTCTTCCTGTTTGAGCAATGGACGGTTTTATTTACTGTGACATTACAGGAAAGCCTTTGACATACAGCAGTTGACTACAGAGGGTTCTGATTCCGGACTCTGTTCTGACCTGTTGACTTATCTGTCTCTGGAATACAATGACTTTAAGCTTATAAGTCCTAGGCTGTATAATCCAAGGCAAAATTTAACAAGTCCTGATCTCTGTTTCCTCCCTCTGCCTTGGGTTCATTACTGTTCATTATCTAAGGTTCTGAGATGTTTCTTAATTCATTAACCTTTATCCTATTGTAAGTGTTTAAGGTTAGCCATTTTCTCCTTATTATATTCACTTCATCCCACAAGTTGTTTTTTAAGATTTATTTATTTTATGTATGTGAGTACACTGTAGCTGTCAGACACACCAGAAGAGGGCATCAGATCCCATTACAGATGGTTGTGAGCCACCATGTGGTTGCTGGGAATTGAACTCAGGACCTCTGGAAGAGCAGTCAGTGCTCTTAACCGCTGAGCCATCTCTCCAGCCCCCCATCCCACAAGTTTTGACAAATAATATTTTTGTTATTTTATAATCTAAAACATTCTCCATGGATTATTTTGTAAGATGGCTGTAGGCCTGTAACTTATATCCTTTTTGTGTGTTGAGGTGTATTCCTTCTGTTCCTGGTCTTTTCATGGATTTTTATATGAAAGATGTTGGATTTTGTCAAATTTTTCTGCATCTGTTGAGATGATCATATCATCTGTCCATTTATGTGATACACTACATTTATCGATTTCTGCTGGTTGAAGTCTGCATCTCTGTAATGTGATGAGTTCTTATGTCTCCTCTGTCTCTCTCTGCACATGCATGTGTACATGCAAGTGTACAAGTGTGTATTCACACATACAGTGCTGTCTCTCTGTGTGCATGTGTGTTGTGTGCGTGTGCAAGTGTGTGTTCACACATGCAGTGTTGTCTCTCTGTGTGCATGTGTGTTGTGTGCGTGTGCAAGTGTGTGTTCACACATGCAGTGCTGTCTCTGTGCATGTGTGTGTGCACGTGCAAGTGTGCAAGTGTGTGTTCACACATGCAGTGCTGTCTCTGTGCATGTGTGTGTGCACGTGCAAGTGTGCAAGTGTGTGTTCACACACGCAGTGCTGTCTCTGTGTGCATGTGCACGTGCAAGTGTACAAGTGTGTGTTCACACATGCAGTGCTGTCTCTCTCTGTGTGCATGTGTGTTGTGTGCGTGTGCAAGTGTGTGTTCACACATGCAGTGTTGTCTCTCTGTGTGCATGTGTGTTGTGTGCGTGTGCAAGTGTGTGTTCACACATGCAGTGCTGTCTCTCTCTGTGTGCATGTGTGTGTGCACGTACAAGTGTGCATGTGTGTGTGCACGTTCAAGTGTGCACATGCAAGTGTGCAAGTGTGTGTTCACACATGCAGTGCTGTCTCTGTGTGCATGTGCACGTGCAAGTGTACAAGTGTGTGTTCACACATGCAGTGCTATCTCTGTGCATGTGTGTGTGCACGTGCAAGTGTGCAAGTGTGTGTTCACACATGCAGTGCTGTCTCTGTGTGCATGTGCACGTGCAAGTGTACAAATGTGTGTTCACACATGCAGTGCTGTCTCTCTGTGTGCATGTGTGTGTGCACATACAAGTGTGCACGTGCAAGTGTGCAAGTGTGTGTTCACACATGCAGTGCTGTCTCTGTGTGCATGTGCACGTGCAAGTGTACAAGTGTGTGTTCACACATGCAGTGCTGTCTCTCTGTGTGCATGTGTGTGTGCACGTGCAAGTGCATGTGCAAGTGTGTGTGTTCACACGTGCAGTGCCCACACTCAGGCCATCAGCTTGCACAGCCAGTGCTTTTGCCCTCCGAGGCATGCTGCTGACCCATGTAGTGGTTTTGTTATTCATGTTATGGTCCGGGAGGGTTATCTGTACAATTGAAATGTGTGGATTTTTTCCTTAGTGTCCAAAGATGATTAGCTTTTATAAAAATATTCTTTATATATTATTTTGCATGTGTGACTGTATACATGAGCTTGTTTGTTTGCTGGTATATATGCACCAGGTGCATGCAGACATGATGGAGATGCTGAGCACATGAAATATCAACAATATGGCCACATAAGCAAGATTGAGGTAATGACATCACCAGTTGACAGTGTGACAGGGAAACGACCATGAGGCCCCACCCCTAGATGCAGAGTGGCGGTGACCAATGCTGCTGAGGGAGAAGTCACTGGGGTTTAAATCACTGCCTAGTTCCTGTGCTTGTGGAGACTGTTCACCCCTTTGTGTTTGACTCTGGCAGGCCACACACATCTAGAAACTCACCCATTTCTTTTCAGTGTTTTAGTTCAGTGATTATACGTTTTAAGGTATGTCCTGATTTTCTGAATGTCACTGACATTTGTTGCAATGTCTTCATCTCTAATTTTATTCATTCACACTGGATTTTCTCTTTTTCCTTTGCTTAGTTTGATTAAGGGTTTGTCTATTCTTGTTAGTCTTTCAAAGAACCAGCTCTCTGTTTCTTTTCTTTTTTTCCAGTTAAAACAATTTTTTAATTTCAAATATATTTGACCTCATTCTTCTCCTCCCCCAAGTCCTTCCAGATCCTTTCCACTTCCCTACCCACTCAACTTTAGGTTCTTTCTCAAAAACAAAATACAACAACAAGCCCCTCAAAAACCAAGAAAGAAAGATAAAACACCACCCAAAATGAAAAAAAAAAAGCACCAAACTGCAGCCAAATAAAAGCGTGTGCATGCGCGCGCGCACGCACACACACACACACACACACACACACACACACACACACACACACACACATCTGTGGAGTCTGTTATGTTATTGTATGTTGGTCATCTACTCCTGGGCATGAGGCCTGTCCTGGAGTGGTTGACATACCCAGTG